>JAMPIV010013782.1:0-53191 GCA_024509875.1 Oreohelix idahoensis
GTTTACACTTATTCCTTCAATATTTTCTGTGTTAAATTGTTCCCAATTTAATATTTTGTAGTCTTCATGTATTAAAAAGGCCACACCCCCTCCTCTACCCTCCGGTCTATCATTTCTAAGTGTTATACATCTTTGATAAATCAGTTTTTGTTGGGGGCTTAGGAGGGTTTCTTGTATTCCAAATATGGGTTTTGATTCCTTATATTGCCCCACAAGAGACATCAGGTTCTTCCTGGCACCCCTACAGTTCCACTGAACTACTTTTATAACTCTATGGTCTCTAGTCTCCATCTTATATGGTTATATCATAGTTATGTTTTTGTATTTACATGTTTTTTTGTGTGTGTGTGTTAGTTTCTCTATGTACTTTTTGTTTTGTTTTGCCCACTATCTCTCATGTTCTCTACAAACTCCTCATTCCAAGTAACCATTTTACTCCGCACTCTTTCTACTAGGTATGGAAGGAGTAGTTCAACTGTTTCCTTAATTTTTTCTTCCATATTTTCTTTGTTTTCCTGCTTGTTCAATTTAACGGACTCTTGCCTTTTGTCTTCTGTTAAAGGTGCTCTTTCAATCTCTATTTTCCTTAGGATTTCTTCATTACACTCTTTTATTTCTGCTATTGTTTTGAGGTCTCTTTCTATTGCCTGTTGTGCTATTTTAATTTCTTCTAATACCTGCCTGGCTTGGGCGAGGTTATGTTCTGTCTCTTCTGTATTGTTTTCTTCTTCGCTGTTGCTTATGCGTGTTTTACTTTTATCTTCTTTCTGTATTTTCTCCTTTATGTTTTTTACTTCTGTGGTTATTTGTTTTATTTGTTTCTTGATGTTGTTTTCTTTGAAGTTTTGAAGATGGCTGTTTGCTTTCTGTTTTTCTTTCACTTTCCAGATTGGTGTGTTTGTCTCTTGGAAGACTGGGCACCCCTGGTACCTGGCACTGTGGCTACCCTGGCAGTTTGCACATCTTCTGTTTTTATTTTCTTGTTTGTAGTCTTTGTCCTCTTTAGCCATTGTGCAGATTATGTGTTTGTGTGCTCCTGCACAGAAACTACATCTTGTTGCTCTTTTACAAGCATGCTGCATGTGACTAAAGCCTTGACAATTTGTGCATTGGATGATTGGTGGTATGAATGTTTCAGTCTTCCTGATTCTCTTGCAGATTTTGATCTCTTTGGGTATTTCTGTACCCTGTACACTCAACACTACCACTGATGTATTCTTCTGCAGCTTAGTTTTAATTCGTTCTACCTTTTCTATCTTAGTTTCTGGGTTTTCTTTCACTATGTTTGTGTGGATCTCCTCTTCTGTTAAGTTTGTATCTGTAGTGGTTTTTGATGTTATTGTATGGTTGTTATGTTACCTAGTGTAATGTATGAGGTCAGCTGTGAAGGCTCCTGAGATAAAAGTTTATGTGAATTACAGAAGGCCCTTCTTACTACCACTACGACCTCAAACAGACTTATTCTACTATCATGAATGTTAGCTACGTTAAAAAGTCTAGGGTACTGAAATGTAATGTGTAGTAATATAATATACAGACACACACATGTAATTAATAAGTCCAATAATATTAATAAATTATATAACACACTGAACTAACTCTGGTTGTTTTAGTTTAAATTTTAACAATTTTTTGTTAAATTTATTAGTTCTGAACCAATGTTTTAGTTTGGTCAGAACATGTAAAATGATATGGGTTTATCAATGAAATGCATAAATATATGGCATAATAAAATGTAATTTGTGTACATAGATATATTATAAAAATGGTTATTATTAATGTTATCTATACTGTCTTTGGGAGAACTAGTACTGGATGTTTCGTTGGGGTGGCGTCATCACGCCCAATCTGTGACTACCAAAATCATTGTCCTTTGACTTATGGAATGAGGTAAATGTTTATTTCTCAATAGTTATGTCTTTATTTGATGGTAGAATAGTTGTGAATCTCCAGCAGGCCAGAATTTCACTTATCTCGCCTGTGACGATCTGATACAGGATTCCTGTGGCCCACCTCTCTCCGTAGCTGGAGTACAATTTTAGACTGCACAGACACAACTGTTAGGCGGCACACACATCTGCTTGTGTACTCTTACATAAACATTTGGCACCACTGTAGTGCCAACACAGAAACTCACAATTCTGAAACAAAAGTTTTGTGCCATGTGTCAGTACTCTATCTACTGAGCCACTCTTATACACAACACAACACAACACTACACAGACTGGGTCAGATCTCTCTGACCAACATAGCACATCTTACCCAGTTGTTTTCACATAGTACCAGTTCCCCAAGACTGCATTGCATCTGATATATGTTCAATAGTTTCCTCTTTTATTCAATAAGATAGGTGATATGTTCCCACTGATCTCAATAATTGATTCGCCTTCCATCGTCTTAGTTAGGTTTCCATATATTATTTGTTTGTCTCTAGACCCTGAACTGCGGCTGGGGACCTAGAGCGAGCACTTACTTGTCGTAATCATTCTTCATGATATGGCAGTCTGTCACAAAATATTTTAAATCTTTTTTTCCCACAAGTTTTCACTTGAGCTTTTTTGGACTAACACATATCTTTTTCCCACCAATTGTTGTTTGGGACTAACACATGTAAAAACTGCACGCACCTGCTTCCTAAGTTATTTTTAGCCACTATCTCCCGACTTTGCCCCGCTAGTGTATTACAGTTTGAAATTTGCCTTTTCTTGTCTCAAGGACGCAAAATTGAGACTTTAGTGAAAGTATGCACAACAATACTGTTCGCTAGTCTGATAGGAACAATACGGTCTTTCGTCAATATCTCCCTTGTTATCTGTCCGTCTGTATAAAAGTATATTATTTCTCTGCTTAAGATGGGCTATCAAACTAGCTAGGTTTTATTTTCATAACTTTATTATTAAGAAAAAACCTACTTTTCTCAAGGGTAGTTTTTGAAATCAGTTTTTGAACGTTCGTTCACGCGGTTGCCGCTATATTCAAACTATAACGTCAAAGTACCGTAAATCGTCAAAGAAACGTCTGTCTCTGACAAGAGCTAAAGTCGTTATTCTGTCCATTTCCTTACATTGTGTCAACTAGTGGCGTGATTTTTTTCTTTTAATACAATTTGCGTCTTTTGCCTTTCTAGATTCAAACACGTGTTCAGACCGTCATTATGATTTTTATCTCCGTTTCCCTCCCGTCTACAACGGTACCGTTTCGTCTGCATGTATAACTAGTTAGTTTCAATGGCGGTAGGAAATGCGGGCATGGGCGAGCATGTCTCCTAGTATATTACGCATTATTTTTATCCCTACATGTTATCTTTATAATTGGAGATATTGTAACGTTGTTGTCACGTGAAAGATAATTTATTTTACCATCTTGTCCATAATTTGATTACTCCATTAAATGTTCTGTTTTCCGAGACATTTTGTATTTTCGTTTCTTTCATATTCTACCTACATTTTTTCACCTTCTCAATCCCACCCGAGGTTGTTTACGCTGGCCAGCTGCGGTCAGCTAACGCTAGACGTAATGTTATCTAAACGCACCTGTTCGACCAGAGAAACATTTCTCGGGTCCGCTTTAAGTGTTAGAACGAGTCAAAGACGGTTTCTGTGAAAGAAACGGTTCGTTAGCGGCGGGTACCCTCTGTGGTCCCAACAGGGGAATTTCTCTGGTCGCTTTAAAACGTTTGATGACGAGCGGCTGGTACCCTTTGAGGCCTGGGTAACGAGTGTGATCTGTTTCAGGGGAAGATAACAATCGCGGTCAGTCTTTGGGTTTTCGCCCCTTAGACAAGATAGAGCATAATGTTATGCATTTTTCTACCTGGGGAACTTTCGCACGATTTCTTTTGTCTTACTCTAGATTACGTCTTTCGCCGAACTTCTGTAGAAATATGCAGGCCGGGGGGAGCGTCCCTTGTGATCTATAAGAGTAGACTGGTTTTAATAGACAAAGACATTCGTAAATTTTCCTGGCCCGTAGATGACCATCATGAGATAAGGCAAACTTTAACACAGTACTAGAATGTATTTGCCTATGTTCTAGTCATTTTTCGGGGTGAGTTGACATATCTTATAATTATTATATTAGATTCATGTTAGCTTTTATATATATCTGTTAGGAAAGTGAATTTATTTCTGAGGACTTCTCCTAGTAATTTTATTCAGTGATAAGGTAGCGCTGTCTACGGCCTATTAAGTGGTGCTTAAACTGTTACGGTTTATCATGGGTTAAATGTTAAACTTACAATAACAGATATTAGGCGTAGAATCAGTCCACGAATGCTTACCATTGGGTTAAGAGTCAGCAAAATTAACTGTCATTTCTGTAAGATAATGTCAGGTGTGGATTGTTCACTTTAAAACTGAATAGTGAGATGCAGGTAATAATTCTGGATTATAGGAGATAGTCACTTGTTCCTTTTTGATAGATATTTTTAGTGGCCAGGGAGGATCATTTTATGCTTACTTGTGTGGCTAGGCACTAGTCTATAACTTTCACTGAAAGCAGTCACCAGGCATAGATATAATTCTATCTTATGATTTAGCCACCACTGTATTATTATAGCAAGAACATTGCATTTTCTTTGTACTCATTTTGTGGAATGCTAATATATTTTCCAAAGCTGACATACGATTTATTTGTGTAATGTCAAATGCTGTAATCTGTTTATGTAAATTCATTTAATGTTGTAGGATGAATAAGCATATTCATTTAACTGTAACTACAGGTTAGGTTTCCTGTATGTTGAGGTTGGGAGAAGAGGAGTAGATTGTTGCTGTCAGAACAGTTACTGACAGGTACCTGGGTGTGCAAAAGATATTAAGCCTATGCGGGCGCGTGTTGATAATTGATATTTTTAAGGAACAGGAGACATGGTTAAAGACAGCCCTAAACTATCATAGCAATAACTACAATAAATTTAATCCCATAGTGGAGCGAAACTTTCTGTATAAAGTTAGTGTGATTTATTATTTGCTTGATGTAAAAGGGTGTCTCTTTTCGGTCTCAGTTTCAGGGGATACCGAATTGCTAGTCTAGTTTCCAGTCAGACGAAGAATGTCACCGTCTCTTCGTCTAGAGGGATTCTGATGATATCTAGCCCCACGAGTGTCAACCCCGTTCCTGAATCAAAACCCCTTTTTGTCAACGCCAAGTTAAGCTCACGCAGTGCAACGGAGCCAACGCAAAAATCTGGAATCGCCAAATGCAGTAGTAGCTCTCTACTCGCCTATTGGATTACCAGCCAGAGCATCGCGGCTTCCAGAATATCAAACCCGCCCAGCATGCCTATAGCAGAATTCCATATCACCCGCCTTTTTTGTGCCTAAACGGGGCACTCAGCAAACCACAGCCAAACCAGTTTAAACATGATTTACAGCCAAGCAGAGCCTAGCGCCGGATAAGCGCGCCTGGGACTCTTTGTCCTCAAGTGACTTCTTCTGGTGTATTTTTCTGGATACTTAAAACCTCGCACGTATGAGCAGCCATCTATGGACAGAGTTCCAGCCCCCCTCTCGCGAGTAGCGGTCACCAATGTTTAGTACCAACAAGGACAGTTTTGTAGGCATAGTCCCTCACGAAGGATCTACAAGTAACACACTGTCAGGACTATTTCATCTGGTCCCCGAAAACGGACGGACTGCCACGCAGTTTATTCATTTTGGTAAACAGAAGGTAAATAGAGTCTTCCAGCCCACCTCGCGCCAGTAGGGAGGAATCACCAATGATAGCGCATATACACTGATTTTATTCAGGTTAATTCCATCACCGATGGAGGATATATACGAAAAAACCACTTACTGGAGCTATTTCATATGGTCCCGAAAACGGACGGGCTGACACTCAGTTATTTCATCTCTCTGTGTTCTACAGGTTTTATGAATGGTGATCTGTGTGTGTGGTTGTTGGTGTATTTTGCATATTTTGGTTATTGATGATTATTGATGTAATTTTATGTTGTTGTGATGATATGCATTATTTCCATGCTTTTCTTCTTTAATAAATTTTACACATTTATTAATGCGCTGTTCACGACCTTTCCATCCATATTTGTATTTTTAGCTCTTTACTAGAATCTCTATGTATGATAAGAGAAAAGAGTTGAGAGCAGGAGGTGCTTAGATAGACATAAGTGAGTTGAGGCCTGGAGAGAGAGATCCTTTGAATAAATCTTCTTCCAGGTTGTCTCAAGTCCATCTCCTATTTACACCTTTCTGTGTGTGTAATCTATAACTCTGTCAGTCCACTATCCCTTGTCGATTTCACTACAGTTGTCCAACTCGACAAATACTCTACTCTCTAACTCAACCACGACAGTTGTATCACTGTAAATTCATCACACATCTCCCCACTTGAGAACATGCACTACTGCAAGTTCCAAAATCAGTGATACACATAGATAAAATTACTCCTCACGCCTGCCAACTACTCTAATTTTGATCACAGGGGTGCCTACTGAGGAATTCTGCACCGACATTCAATGACCCTGGGATATATTCGATAATAAACTGATAAGGTTGTAACAATAAAGACCATCTTAACAATCTTGCATTTTCATGCTTGGCCTGAGATAAGAACAAAAGTCCTACCATACAGATAGATTTGGAACTTTTTTATTGCCCAGATTAACGCTAAACATTCATTTTCGCTTGTGGAATATCCTTGCTCCACTTATTCAATTTGCGGCTTGCATAAGCGACTGGGTTCAGTTCCCCATTGGGTGAAGATGACCTTTGCAACAAAGCCGGCCCCAGGCCTACATTACTTGCCTCTGTTCTCACCACAAAGTCCTGTGTCAAATCAAGCAATTTGAAAATAGGCTTGCTAGTGAGTTTTTCCTTTAACTCTTGGAAAGCCAATTCACATTGCGCAGACCAAACAATTTTATCTGGATTTCCCTTGCGAGTCAGATCAGTCAGAGGAGCACATATAGAGTTAACATTTTTGATATATTTTTGGTAAAACCCACATAAAGACACGAATGATCGCACGTCCTTTTTTGTTTGTGGTCTAGGTGCTCTGTGCAGTTTTTCCAAGTTCTTGGGGTCAGGGGTCATGTTACCCTGATATACAGTGTGTCCCAAGAATTCCAACTCCTTGCATCCAATACAACATTTTGTTGGTCTATCGGTTAAGTTCGCTTTCCTAAGCCTATCAAATAACATTTTCAGAGAGTTAATGTGTTCTTCAAATGTCTCTGTGGCGACGAGAATATCATCCATGAAATTTGTGATACATGGATTATTCAGGGGATCCAACAATTTGCGCATCATCCTTGAAAATACACTCGGAGCATTTTTCAATCCGAATGGTAGCATGTTGAATTCATAATGTCCTTCCGAGGTGCTAAAAGCTAAATAAGGTCTCACTTCAGGCTTCACTGGAATCTGGTAATAGCCTTTACTAAGATCCACCTTCGAAAAGTATTTTGCCTTGTTCAATTTGGCAAATAACTGTTTTGTGTCTGGTAATGGATCCACTTGTCCTTCTGTGACAGCATTCAGTTTCCTGTAATCTATGCACAGTCTATGTTCCCAGACGGTTTCCTCAACAAAACTACACTGGAGCTAAAAGAAGATTGACTGTGTGAAATAATCCCCTCTTTCAAAAATAATCTATTTCTTCCTTCAATGCCTTTTCCTTCGCGAACGGAATAGAATAGGCTCTCATACAGATTGGGTTTGAGTCTACAACTTCATGTCATACTGTAGCAAATTTGTATGTCCTGGTTTATCTGTTAATACATCTGTATGTTCCTCCAGAACCTGTTGAACTCTCTCCCTCTGGTTTTTAGTCAGGTGCTTACTGACTTTTACCTGTGCGGCTGTCTCACAGGGATGTAATGGGTATTCATGTGAGGTGAGTGGTTCCTTTTGCATTTGAGTTGCGATAGCCAAAGTCAGTAAGGGGGTGCTTTCCTGGAGTGGTCTGTCCAGATACTTCTTTAAAAGGTTTACATGATATACCTTCTCTTTCCCCTTTTTGTCAATTTTATAGTTTGTTCTAGACACCTTCTCTTGAACCGTATATGGACCTTGCCATTCAATTTGTAATTTATTCTGGCTGCCGGGTAGTAGAAGAAGCACCTTCTCTCCCACAGCTAATTCTCTGTCCTTTGCTTTCCTATTAAAATATGCTGCATGTTTCTTCCTGGCTTGCCTCAAATTATCATTAGCCAGTTTCCATCCAGCTTTCAGACGAGTGGTCAGCTCGTTCACATATTGATACGATGAGGTAACAGTCTCTTCTGTTTTCTCATCCGTCCAGGTCCTTAATAATGCTTCTAATGGACCTTTTATTGGCCTCCCAAATAGCAGAGTTGCGGGAGCCATCCCGGTTGAACTATGTGGTACCTCCCGATACGCAAACAACGCGGCGGGCAGAAATTGATCCCACATATCCGGTTTTTCGTGTGCCATCTTCCTCAGGATAGAAATGAGAGTCCCATTGAACCTCTCTACCTGGCCGTTCCCTTGTGGATGGTACGGACTACAATGAAAGTGTCTGGCTTGAAATAGCTTAAAAACTTCTTTCGTTAGTTTCCCCTTGAACTGTGAGCCATTATCAGTCAAGATTTGATGCGGGAATCCTAATCTTGTGAATATTGTAAGTAGTGCCTCTGCTACATCTTTTGAATCAATTGATGGCAGGGCTACCGCCTCTCCCCACATAGAACAAGTGTCCACCAGAGTAAGGATGTAACTGTTCCTCCTCTTGGTCCGAGTGAGAGGTCCCACAATATCCACTGCAACCCTCTCAAAAGGTGTTCCCACTATGGGCATTTCCCCTAGATTTGCAGGAGCAGTCCAATGCTTTGGAGCTACCCTTTGACATTCTGGACAGGATTTGACATATCTTTTTATATCCTCCGTTATCCCTGGCCAGAAGTAATGACAAGCTATACGCTGTCTTGTGGCGCTGGTCTCCATGTGACCACTGAAGGGAATCGCATGCCCGAGTTCCATCACTTTATCCCTATATGAAGTGGGAAGAACCAGCTGGTTGTGACCATTTGTTCCAGTTCCGGCCGTCCGGTATAATAATTTGTTCTTCATAAAGTACTCTCCCTTGCTTGGAGGTGTGTGGCATTTGGGCAATTTTTTAAAACATGGCTTGAGTGTCCTATCCTCAGCCTGCGCCTTCCTCATCTCCTCTGGATGAGCATTTATAGGTTCACCTTCTTCCTCCTTTTTCTGTGACCTGGTCTGTACTGTCGCCATGATCACAGGTCTCTCGGGATTCCCCAAGAAGACGTACCTACACCCCAATATCAGAGGGTAGATTGGTTCATCTATCACTGCTGCTCTGATTTCTCCTTACACATAGCGAGTTTTCACCGTTATCCTTGCGATGGGAAGTGTCATGAGTGGTATGTCCTTAGTCGCCCCTTGTATTTCCACTGTTTCTGTGGTATACTGACTTGGGTCCACTACGCTAGACTTCACAACTGAATCATAATCCAAACCTGTATCTTATAGGCACCTTGTGGTGACCCCATTACAAATAACATCCTCACAAACTGGGGGGGTGATAAGGTTCCTGCTGTCCATTAGGATTAACCTTTAATCTTTGAGTCCCCGACTTCATTGCAGCAATGTTTGAAGGTTTTCTTTTACAAAATTCGGTGTTATGGTTGTCTTTCTTACACCATTTGCACCATCTCTTTCCTTGGTTAAACGGTTTTCTTTCATTATATTTTTGGTTATTGAACTGTGAGTTTCTGTCACGATAATCATTTCGTGGCCTATCAAAGTTTGTACTGCCTCTATTACCTTGTTCTCTGGTATCAAATTTACTAAATTGCTGTGGAGCTTTAAAATTTTCAATGTGCTTCTTTTTAGTGCCACTTACCTCTGCCTGGGCTGCCTAATACCTCTCAGCGACATTTAAAACCTCCCCAACCTCTCTGCACCTTGTTTAATGAGAAATTTTCTCAAGTCTGGAGCCATGGACTCTCTTAATTGCTCTATCATGATCATCTCTTTGAGATCTTGGGTCTTCCCAAGAGCAGTCCATTTCTCCAAATAGGTTTCCAGTCTGGCAGAGAATTGGTGGTATGTCTCCCCAGACAAAAGTTTACCATTTCTAAACTTCTTACGATAAAATTCACCATTCTTTTCATATCTCAATAACAAAGCCTGCCTTAGCATGTCATAATTGTCTTGGTCGTCTCTATTCATCTTAGCAAAGACTTCATAAGAAGTACCTCTCAGTCCCTGTGATAACTTTAGACTCCACCTCTCTCTCTCTAACCCATATGTAGTAGCTAATAATTCAAATCTACTGAGGTACCCCTCGATGTCATCGTCTTTCTCAACAAAATGGTCTAAATGAAACCCCATAGCTGAGGTTGAGGCTCCCTGACTAGGCGTAGCATCTGAGGCAAAAGGGCTGGCACCATTTTCAGGAGCATGGCCTTGTAATTCCAGCTTCCTTAGTCGTAATTCGTGCTCCCTTTGCAATCTTCTATCTTCTGCTTCCCTTTCGGCCTTTTTTTCTTCTGCCTCCCTTTCGGCCTTATTTCTTCTGCCTCCCTTTGCTGTCGTTTTTCTTCTGCCTCCAATGCTTTTGCCTTTTTGTCAGCCTCAATCTGCAACCTCTTAAGTTCTTTATCAGCCTCAATTTGTAACCTCTTCTCTTCAGCTAACCTCCTATCTTCCCTTTCAATATACTTGTCACATTCTGCAGTTACATACTGAATTAAAACCTGACCCTCCATGTTCATCTCCTTCGCCGTCAGCACAGCAGCCGATCTAAATTTTGCTAGATCTGCCATACTTTAACATACAAATTAGCAATGACTAAGGTAATTTCAAGTATACAAGGACTAAGGTAATTCTAAGTATATAATGACTAATGTAATATATTAATTAATTAATCAATTAATTACCACTGGCTGTGAAGATTCACCAACTTTTAATTTTCTACTTTTTTTTTTTTTAAGGGGCACTTTTAAATTTATACAACTCTGTCCCAACTAGTTTAATTCCAACACTAGAATATCCTAATATCTTTGATAAACTTAATATCCCGGACGAGCCCCCAATATTTGTAGTGGTTTTTGATGTTATTGTATGGTTGTTATGTTACCTAGTGTAATGTATGAGGTCAGCTGTGAAGGCTCCTGAGATAAAAGTTTATGTGAATTACAGAAGGCCCTTCTTACTACCACTACGACCTCAAACAGACTTATTCTACTATCATGAATGTTAGCTACGTTAAAAAGTCTAGGGTACTGAAATGTAATGTGTAGTAATATAATATACAGACACACACATGTAATTAATAAGTCTAATAATATTAATAAATTATATAACACACTGAACTAATTCTGGTTGTTTTAGTTTAAATTTTAACAATTTTTTGTTAAATTTATTAGTTCTGAACCAATGTTTTAGTTTGATCAGAACATGTAAAATAATATGGGTTTATCAATGAAATGCATAAATATATGGCATAATAAAATGTAATTTGTGTACATAGGTATATTATAAAAATGGTTATTATTAATGTTATCTATACTGTCTTTGGGAGAACTAGTACTGGATGTTTCGTTGGGGTGGCGTCATCACGCCCAATCTGTGACTACCAAAATCATTGTCCATTGACTTATGGAATGAGGTAAATGTTTATTTCTCAATAGTTATGTCTTTATTTGATGGTAGAATAGTTGTGAATCTCCAGCAGGCCAGAATTTCACTTATCTCGCCTGTGACGATCTGATACAGGATTCCTGTGGCCCACTCCTCTCCGTAGCTGGAGCACAATGTTAGGCTGCACAGACACAACTGTTAGGCGGCACACACATCTGCTTGTGTACTCTTACATAAGCATTTGGCACCACTGTAGTGCAAACACAGAAACTCACAATTCTGAAACAAAAGTTTTGTGCCATGTGTCAGTACTCTATCTACTGAGCCACTCTTATACACAACACAACACAACACTACACAGACTGGGTCAGATCTCTCTGACCAACATAGCACATCTTACCCAGTTGTTTTCACATAGTACCAGTTCCCCAAGACTGCATTGCATCTGATATATGTTCAATAGTTTCCTCTTTTATTCAATAAGATAGGTGATATGTTCCCACTGATCTCAATAATTGATTCGCCTTCCATCGTCTTAGTTAGGTTTCCATATATTATTTGTTTGTCTCTAGACCCTGAACTGCGGCTGGGGACCTAGAGCGAGCACTTACTTGTCGTAATCATTTTTCATGATATGGCAGTATCAATCACTCAAAATATTAAAATAAACAAGATAAATGCTTTCATTCTTAGCAGAATTGAGAACACAGTTAATACTAGCAAAACTCAGCTGAGCTGCTGGCTAGAGTAAGGCGTCCCACTAAATTTTATGTATTCTTCCTTGGAAAACACCACTAGCAGTTAATGACTGTGTCACTGGACAGACTTATATAAAATGGCAAAAATGTGTGTCTCTATCCCGCTAATATAAAATGCGTTGGCCAATCAGATCAGAAGACTAAGCTTTTCAATTCAAAATTTGAAAATAAAGTCAAAATTACATCTTAATTTCTCAAATGTACGTCTGTCACATTTTATCTTTTTCCCACAATTTCACTTGTTTTTTGGACTAACACATGTAAAAACTGCACGAACCTGCTTCCTAAGTTATTTTTAGCCACTATCTCCCGACTTTGCCCCGCTAGTGTATTACAGTTTGAAATTTGCCTTTTCTTGTCTCAAGGACGCAAATTTGAGACTTTAGTGAAAGTATGCACAACAATACTGTTCGCTAGTCTGATAGGAACAATACAGTCTTTCGTCAATATCTTCCTTGTTATCTGTCCGTCTGTATAATTAAAAGTATATTATTTCTCTGCTTAAGATGGGCTATCAAACTAGCTAGGTTTTATTTTCATAACTTTATTATTAAGAAAAAACCTACTTTTCTCAAGGGTAGTTTTTGAAATCAGTTTTTGAACGTTCGTTCACGCGGTTGCCGCTATATTCAAACTATAACGTCAAAGTACCGTAAATCGTCAAAGAAACGTCTGTCTCTGACAAGAGCTAAAGTCGTTATTCTGTCCATTTCCTTACATTGTGTTAACTAGGGGCGTGATTTTTTTCTTTTAATACAATTTGCGTCTTTTGCCTTTCTAGATTCAAACACGTGTTCAGACCGTCATAATGATTTTTATCTCCGTTTCCCTCCCGTCTACAAGGGTACCGTTTCGTCTGCATGTATAACTAGTTAGTTTCAATGGCGGTAGGAAATGCGGGCATGGGCGAGCATGTCTCCTAGTATCTTACGCATTATTTTTATCCTTTCATGTTATCTTTATAATTGGAATATTTTAACGTTGTATCACGGTAAATTCATCACAGTATCGATGCCCTTGATAACGACTTTTCTAATCTCTTTGATCAGCTCCATTTGTATATTTATTTTATGTGGGAGTTGTACTTCTTTAGATTTTTCTTTCAGCTCATTTATTAGTATCTTGGCTTTCTCTGTGCTGTTCAAGCAGAGTACTACACCATTGCTTGTTTTTTTGTAATTTGTTAATAGATTTTTTGTCTATTATTTTTTCTAAGATAACCATGATTTTGTCATCGGGTAGTCTGAGAGTGGCTTCTGTCCCTCCTACTTGAGTGATTTTAACTCTTTTTCTGTGGGTTTTTGTTTCCTTTAGGCTGTCCTCGGCACTTTCTTTGTCTTCTTTGGTTTCCTGAGTACATTGGCCTGCATTTCCCTCTTTGTCCTTCCTAATGTGTTCTGCGGCTTTATTTCCTGTCGAAGTTGGTGTTCCATTGTGTGTAGCACCTTGCTTTGATGTCCGAATTTCTGTTTCTTTCTCGTTGCTTTTTTTGTTTGATTCCCTGTCTTTATTTACTGCAGAGTTCACTTTTATTTTGTCCTTGATGGTTTCAATTCTGCCCTTAATTTCTGTGTCCTTTAGACCAGGGCTTTTGTTCCTCTCATTTTCTGTCCGTTTTGATGTTCCTTCCTTAGCATGTCTTTCTGTTGTTTTGCTCCAAGCTTTTCCCTCCCCTGACTGTAATCTGGTTAGCATTATGTTGGACTTATTTGCTCTTATTGTGCTACAAATATTTTGTTGTATACGAGTTGTCTTTACTCTTTTTTTAAATATTGTCTAATTTCTCTTATCTTTATTTTATACCTATCACCGATGACTTACAATTAATATTTATGCTCTATCTAGGCCTAATGCTAACTTAACCCAAGACAAATTATTAATTTATTATTTTTTTTAAATTGTTTTTTATTAATATATAAATTTTAAATTATGTTTAGAAATCAATAGTTAAAAGCTGTCTAGTCCTATTACTAAGCTAGTAAATTTGAATTACACAAAGAGAAACAAGATGGCTACTGCACTTTACAAATGAAGACCCCACGTGGTTGGCCTACCTGGGCTTATTTATTCTGTTACACTAATATTTTAATTATACCAATACTCCTATCAATTATTAACAAACGTTAAGAGAAATAAAACTTATCTGAATTTCGTCTTGTGTAGCGTACTGAAAACTTTCACTGGATGTGGAAAGAGCGAGCGAAAATATTGCTTATTAATTCTATTTCACTGATATTTGTATTTATACCAATACTCCTATCAATTATTAACTAATGTTAAAAGCAATTAACCAATACTAGAGGTGATTAATAATATTTAGTTTAAAAATGTTTGAGAAGAGAAAAAACATATCTGAAATACGTCTTGTGTAGCGTTCTGAAAAACTTTCACTGGATGTGGAACGAGCGAGCGACAATACGTCTGTCCGCTTCAGAAGATCGAAGTGCAATCAGACAATGTCGAAGAAGCTTTCGAGAAGGGCAATGGTGTGTTATTTAACACGTTAACAACCGCAAGCCGGTGGGACCAGCTTTTGAAATCCTATCATTTGGACCGCAAGCCGCTCAGAGCGTCAATCTAATTTTAGTAATAAAACGAATGAAAAATATACTGAACCACTTTCTGATCTGGTTCGAGATTTTAAGTTGCCACCGGAAAACAAATTCCCAAAGCATGGTTGTTGTAGAACACTGGAAAATTGATATTATGTTCATATTTTTCAGCGTTTTGGGTTAGTTACCAAATCATATAAACTGTTTACCGTGGCAACTAGTGATAGGACCACAACAAATGCATGTACATCTCGTCTAACGGCTGAATAGGCTAGAAACTTGTTTCAGCAATTGAAATAATGTTATCCCGGAAACTTATTTCAACATTTCCGCTCAGGTGTGTCTGTCCTATGACCAGCACTCCTTGTGTAAACTTAAACACCGGGTGTCATTACGTTGCTAATTTACTGCCCTGCACCTGTTCAAACAAAAATTCATCGTGTGACCATCTTAGCGGAGAGAAATTAGGACGTCACAATAGCCATGTCAGCGATTAAACAAATTCGCTGGGCAATCTTCATGTTAATCGGTCGCCCGATGTCTGGTACACGAGGAATTTACCAACATGACCGTGGGTCAATCTTGCGTCACCTGTCTACTCTTTCCGCCGGTATGATCAGGGAAACAAACAGACGTAAAATGAAGGGACAGAGCGTAAACATTGCCACGAAAATCGTCAAATACTGCCTACAGATAGGAAAATAAAATGTGCCAACAATTGAAATGCACCTTATTCAGTACACACAACAAAGATAGCCCACTCCCGCCGGAGACGACAAGAGATCGCATGAATTACGTGACACTGATATAGGGAGAAAACAGAAACAGCGAGACGTTTTGAAGTTTGACAGAAATGAAACATACTAACAGTAAGTCTGGCTTGCCGTTATTCGCATAAATAATAGTGGAGTGTGTCCTTGAGAAATCAACTGAAATTCTCACATTGTTAAATGTTCTACAATCCTGATAATAAAATCATTAAGTGAATGACTGATCGGTTAAAGCTAGTAGATACTGAAGTGCCTGGGGGTATGATTTATGCCGATAAAAAAGGAGGGAGACATAGTGAAAGTGAGTAGTGAGAAAATGAGTAGTGAGAAAGTGACCGAAAAGAAAGCTGGAGATATGAACAAATATAAAAATTACTAAGAGAAAATGTGAAGTCTGAAAAAAAAAAAACGAATTCATTGTCTCACACACATAAGAAAAAAAAAAACACAACACATTTAACAAGACAACAATTTTCCGGTCGTATTTCTAACCCTCCCAATTACTGTTAACTTCAGAACATACCAAAAAAAAAAAAAAAAAAAAAAAACTATGTTTACTGTGATAGCAACATAGAAGAATTTCGAATACGAGCAAAAAATGTTAAAATGTCTTCGTTTCCTAGTTTTTTTTTAGTTTTTTTTTTTTTAACATTCCTTTTTGAACTCTCTGACACTTGTTTTTTTCCGTATGCAGCTTTCGTCTGTTGCATGTACCATGTTTAACTTGCTAATACAATTTCATATTTTAAATTCCTCAGGTAAAAACTATCGTTACATCACGGCGAGCGTTTATCATTCTTATTCTTCTACATCATCCTCATATCAAGCGTGGCTCCTCTCTACGTGGACAACAAACTGGGCATGAAGTTCTATCCAAACAGAAATAAAACACTTCTTAATCTCGTATATACAGACGAACGAGAAGGTTGAAGCAGTATCATTTCCAATCAACGTCTTTATTCCATTTAGTGCTTTTAAAGTAATCATTATCTACACGATACTATTAGTATTTAAGCTGTATACCAACACACAATGGCGGAAACAGACTACAACCATAGTACAAACTGACAACGTTTCATCTCGTAACCAAAAAATAGCCCAAATGGTTGCAATAATTTCTATGTTCTTCATTATCTGTTTTATACCAGTAAGCATTCTTTTCATGGCCATGTCGATGGTTCCCGACTTGGCTGTAGGCGGCAGATATAATAATATAGTATTTTTTTGTTGTTGGAGGAATCGGATGTGTCTTAGAGTCTGTAAATTCATCTGTGAATTATTTTATTTACTATTACATGAGCAGCAAATACAGTGCAAAATTTCAACTTTTTTTTTTTTTTTTGGGCCAAGCAAAAGAAAAAAAAAAAAAAGTAATCGTTTCTAATGTCTAAGAATTGTAGCAATAATGTTTTAAAAATTGTAATTGTAGGAAATTATTTATTTCTATATATTATTGCAGGGATAGTTCAAGACTAGTTAATCAAGTAATCGGTTAAATGGTTTTCCTCAATTAACTGATTTTACAACAAATTTTAATCTACTATACCATCTTTAGAAATGTCTATGTTTTTTTGTAATTTATCAAATTGTTCGAAAGTGATAGATTAATATTCGATTAAAGATATTTGATTAATCGGTTAAGATTTTTGTACTTTATCCCAGCCCTAATATACAAGGGGCGTTTAGAATGTAATGCACCACATCGTTTTTCTCAGCTAACAATGAAGATAGAAGCATGAAATTTTGCACACTTCAAATATGGCATGTGCCAGTTGTGTGCACCAAGTTGCACTGCAACCGCCCAAAGAATACGGCTGCCCTAACCCGTTGAAATGGAGCGTGTTAGCATCTTGCGTTATAAGCAGCGAATTGTGATAGAATTTCTCGTTGCAGAGAAGGAAACTGTTTTGAACATTCACAAGCGTCTATGTGATGTGTATGGCAGTTTTGCAGTTGACAGGAGTACAGTCAGTCGCTGGGTTCAGAGAATCAAAGAATCAGGAAGTGGAGATACGGAGTTGCTTGATCGGCCGCGCTGTGGACGTCCTGCCACAGCCACTAACGCAGAAATGTTGAAATGCGCTGAGGGCATTATTCTTACTGATAGGCGAATCACTACTCAACAATTGGCCTTACAGCTGTCAGTCAGCATTGGTAGTGCAAATGCAGTTATAAAAACTCTCGGATTTTCTAAGGTTTGCGCAAGATGGGTTCCTCGAAGTCTCACAAATGACCACCGATTGCAAAGGAAAGCAATTTCTTCTGAATTGTTGGAACGTTTCAGTGCTGATGGAGAGAACTTTTTGGCTAAGATCATTACAGGTGACGAAACCTGGGCACATCATTTTGAACCTGAAACAAAAAGACAGTCAATGGAGTGGCATCATCCGCAATCACCACGAAGAAAGAAATTCAAGACAATTCCTTCAGCAGGAAAGGTCATGATCACTGTCTTTTTGGGACATTGAAGGTGTGATTCTTGTGGACGTTATGCCAAGAGGAGAGACAATCAGTTCGCAAGCTTACATTAAGACATTGAAAAAACTCAATCAACGTTTTCGTAGAGTTCGGCCGCAAAGAATCCAGCACACCTGCTTCTCCTTCACGACAATGCGCGCCCTCACACAAGTCTGGCAACACGGGAAGCAATCACCAAATTGGGTTGGACTGTACTACCCCATCCACCATATAGTCCCGATTTGGCACCTTCTGATTTTCATCTATTTGGTCCACTTAAAGTTGCACTCCGTGGGACAAGGTTTGAGGATGATGAAGGAGTGATTCATGCAGCGAAGAAATGGCTACATGATCAAGACAAAATCTGATACGGGCTAGGAATACATGCACTTGTTTCACGCTGGCATAAAGCCGTACACGTTGATGGGGACTATGTTGAATAATACCGATGTTTACATGACATATCCATGTATATTGTGTATAAATTTCATGCTTTTTGAATAAACAGCTCCTGAGAAAAACGATGTGGTGCATTACTTTATGAACGCCCCTCGTATATATATATATATATATATATATATATATATATATATATATATATATATATATATATATATATATATATATATATATATATATATATATACTGTATCACATTAGAAACGCACCACTATTATATATACTGATGACGAGAAGAATGGAAAAAAAAGTGTGGGAATGGATTTTCCTCGTATTTGCCATGAGGTAGAGAGCGAATGGCTGCTGGAATGGAAAGTGCATGATTCAACCCACGGGTTTGTGTACAGACTACATGAAAACAATGAAAGTTACATGTGCAACATGATTCCCAATAGCTATGATCCTGAAAATGTGTACACGTTGTGGCAGTGTACTCGGTATAAAAAGGCCGTTGAGACAAAACACCCAGTACATGTGCTTGAAATGCCACGACTATCTTAAAACGTCCGCCATCGAGCCATTGGTATGTTGGAGAACGGAATGAGCTCGCGGGCCATTGCCAGAAGGATGAATTGCCACCACAGCATTATTGTACGTCTCAATGAACGTTACGGAACCACTGGCAGTGCCCGGGATAGACTTCAGAGTGGCCAACCACGAGTTACTACATCTGCGCAAGATCGTCATATTGTGCTGAGTCATCTAAGGAATCGTTCTCTCCCTGTAAGTTAAACAGCAAGAGCAATAGTGGGTAGACGTGGGCAAGTCTCTCGAATGACAGTCATAAGACGACTCAGAGATACAGGCCTTACTGCAAGACGACCTTATGTTGGGCCAAACTTGACTCACAGACATCGTCAGCAGCGCCTGCAATGGGCAGAGCAACATGTCAGATGGACTAGACTGCAGTGGAATGTTGTCCTATTCACAGACGAGGGCAGATTTAACATAACCTTTGCTGAAGGACGAATGCGGATTTGGCGACGGTGTGGAGAGCGCTATGCAGATTGCTGTGTTCGTCAGCACAACCGATTTGGAGGTGACAGTTTTCACATTTGGGGAGGATTCAGTTTTCACCATCGCTTGCCTCTTCACGTCTTCCGTGGAAATGTTAATGCTGTGACATATCGAGATGAGGTTCTGGATGCATTGGTTGCTCCTGCGTTCACAAATTATCCAGACTTGCAGCTTCTTCAGCAGGATAACGCACGTGCGCACACCGCATGCATTACGCAGCAATATCTACAGCAGCAGAACATTGTGACGATTGATTGGCCTGCCCTATCACCAGACATATCATCTATAGAACATCTGTGGGACGAGCTTGGACGCAGAGTCTACAGGCAAGGTTCTCCAGCTAATCTGCAACAGCTCGAAGCTGCTCTTACACGTGAATGGGACTTGATTCCCCGGAATTTCCTTCAGAGACTTGTGCGTTCCATGCGGAGCCGCTGCCAAGCTTGTTTGCAAACACACGGTGGACATACCAGATACTGAGGATAGTGTGAACGAATTTTTTTATTGGTTGCATTTTTGGTTTTCTCCCTTGCCTGCACAGAATGCAATGAATTTCATAACAATCAAATGTACAAATTAATGACCAGCATGGATTCATAGGAAAATGAATAAAGATTCCACATATGTAAACTTGTAAACACTTATATTTACATTTCACACTCTGTTACTGGATTATACAGGTGGTGCGTTTTTAATGTGCTTCAGTATATATGGGAGTCGCGGTAGCATAGTGGTTAGTGCACTGGCTTCCTAGCTCAGTGGTCTATGGTTCGATCCACAGATGAGGTGGGAATTTGTTAGGCTGCAAACGGCTCCTGGGACGACCCAGCCCCAATTGGGTACCAGAGCAACTCTGGGAAGATTAAGGCGGCCGGCGTGATGATGACAACATGACCCCTAGTGTGCCGATGGTCAACAAAATATGGGCCTTACACCATGTTCCCAATATGCCTCAATGGGTGTGTAACGTGATCCTTTACCTTTATATATATATATATAAGAACCTCTGTGTGCTACCTTATTCTGCCCAAACGGGCGTATGGCGCGCCAGATAGGGCTTACGTTATCCCAGGGCGTATGGCGAGCCAAGGCGATATACGCCGCATTTGAGCGGAAAAATATAGAATATCTAACGATAAGCCAGTTGAAAATTATTTCATGACATCCGGCGCATGTGTGTGAACGTTTGTGAGGGGAAAAAAAATTATGAAGTTACAATTGTGTGCTTTATATCGGTTGCTAGAGTTGCTTTGGATCTAGCCGCAGGCCGCGTGGTACGCCCGCTTTATAAGATTCAGAAATTAAACAAAAAATGTGAAAATAAGTGGCCATAGAGTGTTCTTATCATGTAAACACTTCCAGTTGGACATTGTATTTTGAACTGGTGGCGAAATAGTTATATTGGTGGTTAGCTTTTACATACTTTTGTAAATTAATGACGTCACATGGTTATTGGGAGCCGCGCTAGCGTAGTGGTTAGAACACCGCTCTGGCGACCGGGTGATACAGGATCAAACCCGGGCGACGGCATTTGAGGATTTTTCGTCGACCGGGATTTGGACTGGATTAACTCGAGACCTGGCGAGTACATTTGAAGGAGTGTCGTCGACCAGGGACTGGCGGCTCCTGAGCCGACTCAGCTGCAATGGGTACCTCCGAAATCGGCGAGTATTTGCCTGAATGGCGAGGGACACCTGTCTCTGTACAAGAAATAAAGGGATACTCACGTAAAATCAATGTCAGGTTAAACAAAAATAATAACCTGAGATTTCGCCTCGAGTATTAGCGGGCGAACGCAAAAAAAAAAAAAAAAAAAAAAAAAACATGGTTATTTGTTTACATTAGTGTAGTAACATACATAACCCTCATAAACTATTAACGAATCAACCTCAATATATAATGTCGAAATGAATTTTAGCGATATCGTTAGCGATAAAAACCTTTTTTCGATTCCGTTAAGGACTTTGAACAAACGTGATATTTTTAAGTAATAAATTAATTAATTTGCATGCGACAGGAATGTGTGAGTGAGTTTCCAGTTCAGCAATATGTGAACTTCACACAAAAATTTAAATAAATTGCAATTTTTATTTGTTTTTTAATCAAACTTCATGAATTAGTTTTCTTGTGTCTCTCGGTGTTTCAGGGGACGCAACAAGTTAATTTGTTGGAAAGCTTAACATTAATTGTATAATTTCCCTTACATCAGTAAATTTTCTATTTTAAAAAGGACCTAAAAATACATTGTTATTAAAGAATGTTTTAATGTTACAATGAAATAAAATACATCTGCGACTAAAAGGTTTATGAAAGCGGCGTATCCCCATTTGAATTGTGAAGTAAAGATATTCAATTATATCATGTTTACTGATAAAAAATATTAACCCTTCTCTAGACTTTCCGTCGTCGCTGTTCCTGATTTGTGTAAGCTGTTAAGTTGACAAATCGCTCTGGGTCGATCTAAATTGAATTCGTTCCCAAGTCTAACGTTTCTAATTCAAGAACGCATCTATGGTAACATGGGCATACAATATAGAGCAAAGAGTACTGGAGTAAGACAGAAGTGAAACCTAGTAACAGTAAATAAGTCCGGTCTGTCGTTATTACCATTAAAACGAAAGCAGTTTTATATTGATAAATCAACTGAAATAAATCATTGCCTTGTTAGATTTTTTACGATGGTAGTAATAAGGTGATTGAGAAATGGATCTTGCTTCATAGTTAAAGTGAACTGAATACGCATATGAATTATGCCCACACAATTGTGCTAGCGAGTAAAAAGGTGAAAGAGTGACAGAAAAGGAAACTTGAACCATGAACAAAATAGGAATTACGAAGAGAAAAACTGATCACTAAAAAAACCCACAAAACAAACGAACGAATTCATTCTGTCGCATATGGAAACAACTAAACACTAATTTAGAAAGAACAAAATTGTTTGTTCGTATTTATTTTACCCTTAACAATCACTGTTAACTTTAGAAAATGGTTAAAAACAGCGTGTGCTGTGATATCAAGGTACATGAAAGAAAAAGTTACGAATACAAAAAGACGTTAACAGTGTTTTAGTTTCTTTGTACTTTTACATCACTGTAATTCGTTTTCTCGAACTCTCTGATACTTGTTTGTTTTTTTCCTTATGCAGTTTTCATCTTCTACATGTACCATGTTTAACTTGTTAATACAATTTCATATTTTAAAGTCCTTGGGTAAAACTATTGTTACACCACGGAGAGTGTTCTTCATCATAATTTGCGTCAACGTCATCCTCATATCTAGTGTGGCACCGCTCTGCGTGGTCTACAAACTGGACATGAAGTTCTCTCCAAACAAAAAATAAAACCCTTCTCGATCATGTGTATACAGACGAACGAGAGAAGGTTGAAGTAGTTTCATTTGCAACAAACGTATGTCAGCTCTTCGTGTTTCCTTACCTCTATGACGAGATCAGCGTGACGAGATGGTGTAGCGAAGATCTTGTGCCATTATTACACCAATACTCATTTCTGGGGCATATTTGATAGGCATGCATTCTTTTACTGGTTCTACTGTCAAATATGCACCAGTCTCACAAATGAGCACTGGTGTAATAATGCCACAAGATGTAGTCAGCTGTCGAGATCTCCTGTCCAGATGGTAAGTAACAGGTCAAGAGCCTAGCTCGCTTCTCGTACGACTACCCAATGCTCTATTATAAAGTAATTCCACTTAATAATTTCACACAATAAACAAAATGGAATTAACTTAAACAAAGTCAAAAGTACAATAAAAATAATCAATTTATTTATACTTATTTTCTGTTCTTTCTTCTTGGCAAAAATGTAATGTGATGTATATATATATATATATATATATATATATATATGTCGTGGAATATTCTAATCCACATATATAAATTATTAGGTAAATATGAAGCCTAACAAATAAAATTAATAAAGAAAAGAGCAATGGTAAAATAACAGTGCTGTCACAAAGAAGGTACTCGAAATCCCCCTTGTTTTCTGCTTCGTCTGCAAATTGTAACGCTTTCACGTTGATAGTAAAAGCTTACTGTATTTTACCCGCTTTCTTCAATGAAACGTGTGCTGTATTTCTTGGAAAAACATTGAGAGGCAGACTGCGTAATGACCTAAATTAATCCTAACATTAATTATACTGCGTTACCAAAACGAACGAACAGATGGACTCAAATAGAAAGAGAGAGGGGCGAATAAAATCAGGAACGCATGCAAAATTAAACACGCGTCTCGCTATTAATGCCACCCCCAACAAGTGTAACGCGATACACAATTACTACTATCACGCGTGTTAGGCTACATGCACTAACTTTTTCGGACGAACAGTGATAAAATACACTACCCTTCCCAGAGTTAGGTTTTAAAATCATAAAAAAACGCTTATTAGGAAAGATAACAATAGATGGGTTTACGTTTGAAAACATTACAGTACCCAGACAGCACATCTTCGAAACAGGAGGTAGAAGAAATTGCATATTTTGAACGCAGCCACGTAGCTCTTTTAAATTTGGATATTTGGGTTCCTTAGGGCTTGCTGACAAAGAATATGTAAAACGTTACGCAAATAGTCCAGGAATTAATAAATTATAACCAAAATAAAATAGTGGGGATGCCTGACAACATGGAATCATTTCTGCTCATAAAATTTTTTTATAACGTGTTTGAAAAAACCTTACGTTACAGAAATAGCCTACCATGTAAACTCCAAATTGATTGGAGCGCAACAAATGAAAGACTAACCACGATTGGTCGGGCTATAAATACTATCTATCGTTGTTAGGGGAGACGTGGAAAGGTAACATTTTTTCAAACACTTGTCGAAACGTGGCTCCATTGGCTAGACTCGCTGATATACTCACTTAGGAGCGTTAGTTCGAGACCACTAGTGCAAATAAGCTTGATAAAGCAACAGTGCGTTGAAGCCAGCTCATATTTTGCTAAATAAAAGCCTGGAACATAAGCAGATGGGAATTTGTGCCAGAATTCATTGCTAATCAACGTATCTGTGTTTGTTTCCATGAATTGTGGTAAGCTTGAAACATTCAGTATCTTTTAATGAAAATTGAATGTGAATTGTTAATTTATGCCTGTATATATGTGTAGTTCAGTAGCAAACATGATGTAAAGCCTATAATGCTCCCGCCTGAACAGAAGGTGTCGGAGGAAAGTAAAACTGCATGGAATGGCCAAACAGTACACTGACACCTAGATTATTGATTAGACAGAAATAATGCTGGAAGTGCAGAGGCGTGGTAACCATTAAGGAGGTTAATACTGGAATAAAGTATTTCACATGAAGCTGATAGTTGGCCTAACGCTCTGAACTCAATGTTTGTGATGTGTTGTGATCAGTGTAAAAAGAGAGTATAAGTTAGTTATGAAGTAGAAGGTACATCCTTCTTGATTTCAGGGACCGTGGTCTTGATGGTACTGAGCAGCACCTGGTCAGAGCTTTGCTGAATCCAGAGTCGGACAGCATACTCCTTGGTCTTTTTAGCTATCAGTGAGGTGTCTCCAGAGCCCAGGGGAGAATTCGAGCAGAGGAGTCCTTTCCTGCCGCCATCACGCAAGATAAGCTGATTTGGCCAGCTGAGCTCAACATTATGTCCCCTCATCTTGAAATGACTTTGTAAAAATAACATTCAGAGGGGAATTTAATTGTCTTAATATCAGGAACTGAGAACATCTCCAATACTAGTCCCAAAAGACAAACTATTGAAGTCATGATGACAAATACCAACAGAGCTTGAACAAAACAAAACCAGTATTACCTCATATTACTACTACACAACTGACACACCTAGGATATTTTTAATAATATATGTCACTACAATATTCATATTGATAAAGTCTGTACATATACTTGTAATTAAAATTGATTGTGATTCCTGGTTCCTTTGTATTTGAATCAGGACACATATACCTTTATGACAACAATGAATACATATTGTTATTTGAAAAGTTATCAGTGACTCCTTAAGATATTCTCATAGAGTGTTATATGTATGTGAGTGTCACAGTGTTGTCAAGAGTAGTGGATTAAATTAAATTGTTTATCTGTCTGTTGTTGTGACTTACACTTCATCATACACATACCCTAGACACATAACGTAGTCATCACACTATTCCAGAATAATTCTGACTGAGATATATAGATATGTGGTAGCAAGTAAGGTTATCTATAATACACTACTCTTAATAGATATAGATACCTTCACAGCTGATCTCAGTCAGTACACTAAGTCCCCTATAAATATTTATAACATCCCACTTCACCACATATATTGGGGTCTCGCTCTTGGGATTTTGAATCTTTCCCTATTAAAAATATTGGGGGTAATTCACTTCAGGGAATATAAGAATTAAAAGGTATCCTTGGGTGGAATTAAA
Source organism: Oreohelix idahoensis (assembly GCA_024509875.1). Classification (NCBI taxonomy): domain Eukaryota; kingdom Metazoa; phylum Mollusca; class Gastropoda; order Stylommatophora; family Oreohelicidae; genus Oreohelix; species Oreohelix idahoensis. The sequence continues at coordinate 26,006 of JAMPIV010013782.1, forward strand.
TAAGGTTGAGCTCACGGTGCCTGTGTTGTCCATTAGATATATTTAGAGATTAAATTGTTGGTTAGACATTGTAGAAATTTACCTGATAGACAATGGCGGACCTGGCCAAGTTTCGATCTGCTGCTGTACAGACTGCAAAAGAGTTAGGATTAGATGGGCAAGTTATGGTTGCCTATGTCACTACGGAATGTGACAAATTTATTGAACGCGAAGAAAGAAGATTAGAAAAAGAGGCCGAAAGAAAGTTAGAGGCTGAGACTAAGAGGTTGCAAGCTGAGGCTGAGACTAAGAGGTTGCAAGCTGAGGCTGAGACTAAGAGGTTGCAGATTGAGGCTGAAAGAGAGCTAAAAATGGGAAGCAGAAAGAGAAGACAAAAGATTAGCTGCAGAAAGGGAAGAGAAGAGATTAGCTGCAGAGAGGGAAGCAGAAAAGGAGGAGAAAAGATTACAAAGGGAACATGAATTACGACTAAGGGAGTTTGAGTTTCAGGGCCATGCTCCTGAAAATGGTGCCAGTCCCTTTGCCTCTGATGCCACTGCTAGCCAAGGAGCCTCAACCTCAGCTATGAATTTTCATTTAGATCATTTTGTTGAGAAAGACGATGATATAGAGAGCTACCTAAATAGGTATGAACTATTAGCTACCACGTATGGGTTAGAGAGAGAAAGGTGGAGCTTAAAGTTATCTCAGGGACTTCGTGGGGCAGCTTATGAAGTTTTTGCAAAAATGAGCAGAGGTGATCAGGAAAATTATGACATGCTAAAGCAGGCTCTTTTGTTAAGGTATGAAAAGAATGCAGAATTTTATAGGAAAAAATTTAGGAATGCTAAACTACTGTCAGGTGAAACCTATCACCAGTTCTCTGCACGAATAGAGACATACTTGGAGAAATGGACTTCTCTGGGGAAAACCCAAGATCTTAAGGAAATGGTCCTTATAGAGCAATTAAGAGAGTCCATGGCTCCAGACCTGAGAAAGTTTCTCATGGAACAAGGTGCAGAGAGGCTGGGTGAGTTGCTAAATGTTGCTGAAAGGTATCAAGCAGCTCAAGCAGAGGTAACAGGTAATAAAAAGAAACAAGTGGATAACTTTAGGGCACCACAGAACTTTAATAAATTTGATCCTAGGGATCAACACAAAGGTAAGCACCAGTCTGATAGGCCACGGTATGAAAATAAAAATAAATTCCCACAATTCGATGAAAGGAAATATGATGAAAGAAAATCTTTCAACCAAGGAAAAAGGTGGTGTAAAAATTGTAAGATGAACAATCATGACACTGACCATTGTAGAAGGAAACCTCCTCATTGTGCTGCTATGACATCGGGGAAAAAGGAAAAGAAGGTCAAACCTGAAGAATTACAGGAACCATACCACCCCCCAGTGTGTGAAGATGTCATCTGTAATGGTGTCACTATAAGGTGTTTATATGATACCGGTTTAGATTACGATTCCGTTGTGAGTTCTCACCTGGTGCAGGCCGATCAATACACCACAGAAACAGTGGAGATTCAAACTGCAACCAAGGATGTAGCTACCATGACACTTCCCGTCGCCCGAATAAAAGTGAAAACGCGATATGTGGAAGGAATCATAAAAGCAGCAGTGATAAATGAGCCAATCTACCCTCTAATATTGGGGTGTAGATATGTCTTCTTGGGGAATCCCAAGAGACCTGTGATATTGGCAACAGTGCAGACCAGATCACAGACAAAGAAGGAGGAGGATAATCCCATAAATACTCACCCAGATGAGATGAGGAAGGCACAGGCTGAGGACAAAACACTCAAGCCATGTTTCAAAAAGTTGCCCAAATCTCATACACCTCCAGGCAAGGGAGAGTTTTATATGAAGAACAAACTGATATATAGGAAGGCTGGATCTGAATCCAATGGTCACGGACAGCTGGTCCTTCCCACTTCATATAGGACTAAAGTGTTGGAACTAGGGCATGCGATTCCCTTCAGTGGTCATATGGGAATCAGCGCAACAGGACAGCGAATAGCTTGTCACTATTTCTGGCCAGGAATAACTGAAGATATCAAACGATATGTAAAATCCTGTCCAGAGTGCCAACGAGTAGCACCTAAACATTGGACTGCACCAGCAACTCTGGGGGAAATGCCCATAGTGGGAACACCCTTTGAGAGAGTTGCCGTGGATCTTGTGGGACCTCTCACCCGAACCAAGAGAAGGAACAGCTACATTCTGACTCTGGTGGACACTTGTTCTATGTGGGGAGAGGCAGTAGCCCTGTCATCGATTGATTCAAAACATGTGGCAGAGGCATTGCTCACAATTTTCACAAGGTTAGGCTTTCCCAATCAAATCTTGACTGATAATGGCTCTCAGTTCAAGGGGAAACTAACTGAAGAAGTTTTCAGGATCTTCAGGCCAAACACTTCCATTGTAGTGTGTATCATCCCCAAGGGAACGGCCAAGTGGAAAGATTTAACGGCACATTGATGTCGATCCTGAGAAAGTTGGCACACGAAAAACCAGATACATGGGACCAGTACCTGCACGCCGCCCTCTTTGCTTATCGGGAGGTACCCCATAGTTCAACCGGTATGGCCCCGGCAACATTATTGTTTGGAAGGCCAATAAAAGGTCCACTCGAAGCTATGTTAAGAACGTGGACTGATGAAAAGGCAGAGGAAAACATTACATCTTCATACCAATATGTGAATGAGCTGACCACTCGGTTAAAAACTGGCTGGAAACTTGCCAATGAAAATTTGAAACAAGCCAGGAAGAAACATGCTGCCTATTATAACAGGAAGGCGAAAGACAGAAATTTGGCTGTGGGAGAGAAAGTACTGCTTCTTTTGCCTGGGAGTCAGAATAAGTTACAAATTGGATGGCAGGGTCCATATACAGTTTTAGAGAAGGTGTCTAGAACAAATTATAAGATAGATAAGAAGGGGAAAGAAAAAATCTATCATGTGAATCTCCTGAAGAAATATTTGGAAAGAGAACATCAGGAAGAGACACACTTGTTGACCTTGTCCATCGCCATGGAGATGAAAAAGGAACCACTTTCATCATTTGAATATCCATTACACCCCTGTGAGACAGCAGCACAGGTGAAAATCAGTACACATTTAACGAAAACTCAGAAAGAGAGAGTGCAACAGGTTCTAAATAATCATGCAGAGGTGTTAACAGACCGACCAGGGCATACAAACCTATTGGAATATGATATGAAACTAATAGACTCCACACCTGTCTGTATGAAACCATATTCGATTCCGTTTGCTAAGGAGAAAGCTTTGAAGGAAGAGATAGACTATCTATTGAAGGAAGGAATTATTTCGCACAGTGAGTCTTCGTATAGTTCCGGTGTTGTACTCTTAAGGAAGCCCTCTGGAGAACATAGACTCTGTATAGATTACAGGAGACTGAATGCTATTACAGAAGGACAGGTGGATCCATTGCCGGATACAAATCAGCTGTTTGCCAGGCTAAATAAAGCTAAATATTTCTCAAAAGTGGATCTGAGTAAAGGATACTATCAGATTCCAGTAAAGCCTGAGGTTAGACCATACCTAGCTTTTAGTACCTCAGAAGGACACTATGAGTTTAATAGATTGCCATTTGGATTGAAGAATGCGCCTAGTGTCTTCTCTAGAATGATGAGAAAATTATTGGATCCTCTGAATAATCCCTGTATAACAAATTTTATGGATGATATCCTTATAGCAACAGAAACATTTGAGGAACACATTGACTCTCTGAACATGCTGTTTTGATCGACTTAGGGAGGCAAATTTAACAGCCCGACCAACCAAATGTTGCGTTGGATGTAAAGAATTGGAATTTTTGGGGGACACAGTTTATCAGGGAAACATGACCCCTGACCCAAAGAATTTAGAGAAACTACAGAAAGCCCCGAGACCACAAACCAAGAAGGACGTGAGATCCTTTGTCTCATTATGTGGTTTCTACCAGAAGTATATCAAAAACTTTAATTCCATATGTGCACCGTTAACTGAATTGACACGTAAAGGACATCCAGATCGCATTACATGGACACCACAATGTGAAATGACTTACCAAGAATTGAAGAAAAAGCTCACAAGTAAACCCATTTTGAAATTACCTGACTTAAGTCAAGAATTCATAGTAAGGACGGATGCAAGTAATATTGGGTTAGGTGCAACTCTACTACAGAAATCAGATGCATTGGATGGGGAATTAAGCCCAGTGGCATATGCTAGCAGAAAGTTGAATAAAGCTGAAATCAACTACTCAACTAGCGAAAAAGAATGTCTTGCAGTAATATGGGCGATAAAGAAATTCAATATTTATCTATATGGGAAGGCATTTAAGTTGCAAACAGACCACAAACCTTTATCGTTTCTAGCACAGGCTAGGCATGAGAACTCCAGGTTACTCCGATGGTCTTTACTTTTGGCTCCATATAATTTTAGCATTGAGTATATATCTGGAAAAACCAATTTGGGAGCGGATTTTTTAAGCCGCCATCCGTGTGATGAGAATCACCGTAAACCCCAGAAATAATAATAAATTTCTCTATGTGTATATAGAATAAAGGACTGACATATAATGTCTGTTTTAAGAGGGGAGGTGTCGTGGAATATTCTAATCCACATATATAAATTATTAGGTAAATATGAAGCCTAACAAATAAAATTAATAAAGAAAAGAGCAATGGTAAAATAACAGTGCTGTCACAAAGAAGGTACTCGAAATCCCCCTTGTTTTCTGCTTCGTCTGCAAATTGTAACGCTTTCACGTTGATAGTAAAAGCTTACTGTATTATACCCGCTTTCTTCAATGAAACGTGTGCTGTATTTCTTGGAAAAACATTGAGAGGCAGACTGCGTAATGACCTAAATTAATCCTAACATTAATTATACTGCGTTACCAAAACGAACGAACAGATGGACTCAAATAGAAAGAGAGAGGGGCGAATAAAATCAGGAACGCATGCAAAATTAAACACGCGTCTCGCTATTAATGCCACCCCCAACAAGCGTAACGCGATACACATTACTACTATCACGCGTGTTAGGCTACATGCACTAACTTTTTCGGACGAACAGTGATAAAATACACTACCCTTCCCAGAGTTAGGTTTTAAAATCATAAAAAACGCTTATTAGGAAAGATAACAATAGATGGGTTTACGTTTGAAAACATTACAGTACCCAGACAGCACATCTTCGAAACAGGAGGTAGAAGAAATTGCATATTTTGAACGCAGCCACGTAGCTCTTTTAAATTTGGATATTTGGGTTCCTTAGGGCTTGCTGACAAAGAATATGTAAAACGTTACGCAAATAGTCCAGGAATTAATAAATTATAACCAAAATAAAATAGTGGGGATGCCTGACAACATGGAATCATTTCTGCTCATAAAATTTTTTTTATAACGTGTTTGAAAAAACCTTACGTTACAGAAATAGCCTACCATGTAAACTCCAAATTGATTGGAGCGCAACAAATGAAAGACTAACCACGATTGGTCGGGCTATAAATACTATCTATCGTTGTTAGGGGAGACGTGGAAAGGTAACATTTTTTTCAAACACTTGTCGAAACGTGGCTCCATTGGCTAGACTCGCTGATATACTCACTTAGGAGCGTTAGTTCGAGACCACTAGTGCAAATAAGCTTGATAAAGCAACAGTGCGTTAAAGCCAGCTCATATTTTGCTAAATAAAAGCCTGGAACATAAGCAGATGGGAATTTGTGCCAGAATTCATTGCTAATCAACGTATCTGTGTTTGTTTCCATGAATTGTGGTAAGCTTGAAACATTCAGTATCTTTTAATGAAAATTGAATGTGAATTGTTAATTTATGCCTGTATATATGTGTAGTTCAGTAGCAAACATGATGTAAAGCCTATAATGCTCCCGCCTGAACAGAAGGTGTCGGAGGAAAGTAAAACTGCATGGAATGGCCAAACAGTACACTGACACCTAGATTATTGATTAGACAGAAATAATGCTGGAAGTGCAGAGGCGTGGTAACCATTAAGGAGGTTAATACTGGAATAAAATATTTCACATGAAGCTGATAGTTGGCCTAACGCTCTGAACTCAATGTTTGTGATGTGTTGTGATCAGTGTAAAAAGAGAGTATAAGTTAGTTATGAAGTAGAAGGTACATCCTTCTTGATTTCAGGGACCGTGGTCTTGATGGTACTGAGCAGCACCTGGTCAGAGCTTTGCTGAATCCAGAGTCGGACAGCATACTCCTTGGTCTTTTTAGCTATCAGTGAGGTGTCTCCAGAGCCCAGGGGAGAATTCGAGCAGAGGAGTCCTTTCCTGCCGCCATCACGCAAGATAAGCTGATTTGGCCAGCTGAGCTCAACATTATGTCCCCTCATCTTGAAATGACTTTGTAAAAATAACATTCAGAGGGGAATTTAATTGTCTTAATATCAGGAACTGAGAACATCTCCAATACTAGTCCCAAAAGACAAACTATTGAAGTCATGATGACAAATACCAACAGAGCTTGAACAAAACAAAACCAGTATTACCTCATATTACTACTACACAACTGACACACATAGGATATTTTTAATAATATATGTCACTACAATATTCATATTGATAAAGTCTGTACATATACTTGTAATTAAAATTGATTGTGATTCCTGGTTCCTTTGTATTTGAATCAGGACACATATACCTTTATGACAACAATGAATACATATTGTTATTTGAAAAGTTATCAGTGACTCCTTAAGATATTCTCATAGAGTGTTATATGTATGTGAGTGTCACAGTGTTGTCAAGAGTAGTGGATTAAATTAAATTGTTTATCTGTCTGTTGTTGTGACTTACACTTCATCATACACATACCCTAGACACATAACGTAGTCATCACACTATTCCAGAATAATTCTGACTGAGATATATAGATATGTGGTAGCAAGTAAGGTTATCTATAATACACTACTCTTAATAGATATAGATACCTTCACAGCTGATCTCAGTCAGTACACTAAGTCCCCTATAAATATTTATAACATCCCACTTCACCACAATATATATATATATATATATATATATATATATATATATATATATATATATATATATATATATATATATATATATATATAATATATATATATATATATATATATATATATATATATATATATATATATATATATATATATATATCCTTCAAAAGAAGTTAAGGATCATTTTTATTAAGGGTGCAAAGTGAAATGAAAATGAAAAAATAAAAACACAGCACTTCAAAATATAACATGACAAGCTTATCAGAGACAATGAACACTATTTTCATGACGGTTGCATTAACGTGTGTAGAATGACAGCACAGCAATCAATACAACCCTCATTTTCAAAATTAATGAGAATAACACCAAAGGTCAACATTGTCAGTAGCTTGTGTGTCCTCCATTATTGGCGATACTTTCAAGGCACTCTGTCGCATGGAAATGATGAGCTTGCGAATGAAGCATTAGGGCACTGCCTGCCACTGATGCTGAAGTACCAGAAGCAGTTCATGCAGAGTTGCAGGAGATGGCTGATGTTGCTTAACTCGTCGCCCAAGCTCGTCCCAAAGATGTTTTATGGGATTCAAATCAGGACTGTTTGCAGGCCACTCCATTCTATTGACACCCGCTTCCTGCAGGAAAGCATTTACTGCACGAGAACGGTGTGGTCTTGCATTATCATCTTGAAGGACTGCATTGTGCCCAATAACTTGCAGGGCTGGGAAGGCAAGAGGCTGTAGAATCTCGTCACGGTAGCGGTCACCATTCAGATTCCCAATCACATGATTGTTAAAGATCCGTGAGTGGTGGAAGAAGATAATGTTGCTGTTATGCTGAGGAAGGCATTCAGCTTGTGGTCGCGCTTACATATAGCCAACAAGTGTGTAGATATGTATCTCTGCATACGCGAATGTTAAGGGTTCTTTCATCTAGACAACTGAAATCACACACCACAGCAAAACGTAAAGGAGTCAGGGAATATTGGAACTCCTGTTAACGTCATAGAGTTTAATACGACAACCTCACGTGAACATCATGGGACGACATTCATAACAAGTCATGGAGTATCATCAGTTCACAATATACTCATACAGCATCAGGTATAAGATGTCCATAGAACATTCACTTCAATAAACAGTACATAGCAAGCCGTTATATCCAAGGCTTTAAATAGCAGATACAATATCTCTCAATCTTCACTTCAATAAACAGTACATAGCAAGCCGTTATATCCAAGGCTTTGAATAGCAGATACAATATCTCTCAATCTTCACTTCAATAAACAGTACATAGCAAGCCGTTATATCCAAGGCTTTGAATAGCAGATACAATATCTCTCAATCTTCACTTCAATAAACAGTACATAGCAAGCCGTTATATCCAAGGCTTAGAATAGCAATTATAAAATATTCTCTTTTACAAAAACCTCTGGTACACACTAGCGAAATGGATAACGTCCATTCCGAAGCTCTGACTGAAACGTACTGTCCCGAGATTTCCATCTCAGTACAACTCAGTAAAAAATAACACCTGCGCGGGCTAACCGCGAGAGACTACCGCTGAGCTTAACCATCTCCCCCCAAAAACTCTCGCTAGGAACATTCGGACAGTTTCTTTATCATATTTAAAAAAAAAAAAACTAGCAACTAGACAGCTCAGCTATGTTCAAAAATTACTGAGCAGACGCCCCCAACTAAACAACTCATCTCATCACTAAAAGCGTGCTTACTAGCGTGTGTCCAAAAATCCGACCCGTACATACAAGTCTTCAACACTTAACTCCCATTAATAAAAAATATGACTTAACAGAGTACACCGACCCCCGGGGGAAAAAAAATGATATCATCATTTTTGTGTGTGACAATTACATCGAACAAAAATGTGAGGTCAATGACATTCTAATATCTACAAGAAATAATTATATTATGTTAAGTCATACAATTAACCTAACAATAAAGGGATGGAAGTGTGAGTAGAGTATGAAGAAGAAGTATGTAACTAGAATCAAATGCAAACGTAGATGAAGTATGGAAGCATAAACAAAATAAGAACCAACAGGTGGATAGTAAAAGAAAGATGGAATGAAATGAAGAATGACCAGCAAAGAAAGAAAACAATGAAATGAGAGTAGGAAAAGAGAACAATGATACAACATGGTAACCATAAAATTAAACAATGCATTGTATAAATAAACACAATTATGGCAAAACAGCATATATTAGAAAAAAAATGCATATCTAAACCAAAGAACAAATAGCTAGCTACCATTTAAAAATAGCATAATATGCAAGAATAGCCAAGTTACTAAACTTATATACGACAAATGATGAACTCATAATAGACATCCAAATTAACAATAGTGTTATACATAGTTATTCCTGACGCACAATCAAGCGCTGGGTAAACAAAAATACATCACAATGTTCAGAAAAAGCACGTTTCCAATGTACAATACCACAATGTATCGTAATGATAATGTAAGTTTAAATTGTATTATCACTATAATAGTAACACGTTTAATATTTATATCAAACACCGTCATACAAGAACAATATGGCAATGGCATGGTGCATAAAAAAGGAAATATTACAAAGTCTTAAATTAAACATACACTATAAATATTAACAGCTCCAGTGATCTTGAAAACTCTTGTGAGCATGAGGATACATAATAATCTAGTGTGGCGGCAAAATTCTGACCGTCTTAACAGGAACAGCAACATCAGTTCACAGCAACATATAGAACAAGTTAAAAGAAACCGCTTGATCACGTAACGTAGCAACAATGATTCACATGGGAAGGCCGAAGCTGTGAAAAAATGAATAATAATTTCTATTTTAATAACGGTAGGATTTTATGAAGGCAACAGTTAATTTTAAATTTAACCTACCAATTGTGGCCGTGTAAACTTCCGATCCCCGTACGATGTTAGTCAAACAAAAAGGGTAACCCAGAAAGTAACACAGAGTAAACTGGAGTCTTAAATCAAATAGGGTCACACAAGTGTTCTATCAGTGTGCGATAATGCACAATAGAGTCGTGGGTATATAAAGTGATACCGAAATCTATAAGCAAATCTAGAAGAAAGTAGTTAAGCAGAATCCTGTGGGCATCGAGACAATATCTCTGCTATCACATTATTCGAACCTCGAATAGCTCGTATAGAAAAGTGAGAGCTTTTTGGTCAGTCTCTACTATAAAATGTGCGCTAAGAAGGAATCTTTGAAGCTTCAGAATCGCCCAGACCATTGCTAACAATTCACGGTCTAGGACAGAATAGTTCCGTTCTGCCGCAGTCAATTTCCTAGAGACATACATCACTGCATGCAAAGTTTCAGAATACTCTTGCATAAATGCGGCCCCAATCCCTGTCGATGAGGCGTCACTGCGAAGAATAAAAGGCTTATCTGAATTGAGTAGTCGCAAGATAGGGCAGATGAAAATAACAGCTTAATTTTCTCTAAAGAAGTCTGGCATTCTGGTGATCAGTGCACTATGTTAGGCGATCCCTTCTTCAATAGACTAGAAAGAGGTGCAGTGATCGATGATATGTGTGGAATAAATCTCCCATAAAATTGAATTAGACCTAGTAGACTACGAACCTGTTTTTTTGTCTTAGGCGTAGTAATATTAAGGATCTTTGAAGTATTATGGTCCTCAGTCTGCAAGAGACCATGACCAACACGGTGGCCCAAAAAAGAGATGTCACTGAATCCAACATGGGCTTTAGACGGTTTAGCCGTCAAATTGTGGGACCGTAGTGTAGACAAAAGTTCAGAAAGACCTTTAAACTGATCATGCCAAGAATTACTAAAAAGGCAAATATCGTCGAGATACGCAATAACATCTGGACGATGAGAAAGAATTCGACGCATCATGCGTACAAAAGTAGCCGGGGCGTTGACGAGCCCAAAAGGCATAAAATTCCATTGGAACAAACCCCGAGGTGTTGAAAAGGCAGTAAGAGGTTTGGCGCGTTCATAAGTGGGACTTGCCAGTATCCTTTGGACAAGTCGAGTTTGGTAAAGAAAAGTGAATTAGAAAGTTTGATGAGCAGATCTTCCAACAAAGACATTGGTTCTGCATCAAATTTAGTCACTTGATTTAATTTGCGATAGTCAACACAAAGACTTATGTTATTTTTATTTTCTGACAATAACCATTGAAGAAGAGTATGCCGAAGTAGATGGTTCAATTATATTTAACCGTAACATTTCATCTAATTCTTTTTCAACTTGCGTTTGAAAACGTAACGGAATTGGGTAAGGTCGAACTCTAATAGGGTTATAATCAATTAGTATTATGTCATGTGTAATGACCGATGTTTGACCAGGAATGTCGGTAAGCACGTCCCGAAAAGACTGCAATAAAGAAGAGACTTGCTGCTGTCTTTCTAAAGGTAACTCCGAAAAAATAGTCACATTTTCCCATGATTCGGTTGAATGTAAAGGAATAACAGGAAGAGGGAGATTTACATCGGAGAAAGTAGCCTCTTCCCCCTGAATAACAGACACAGATGCATATTGATTATGACGAACTGGAGGATCGTCGGTCGCCTGAAAAACAGACTGTAGCTAGTATGAACGAGCATGAAATTCTTTCAGCATAATAATGTGGTAGGTTTTATGCTTCCCGTCAACATCGACAACATAGTCGACGTCAGAAATTCTTGAGACAATAGTATAATTACCTTTCCAGGAAATAAGAAGTCGATTATCCCTATGAGGAAGTAATACAAATGCCTCATCATTAGGATAGGGTTGTCGTAGACACCTGTATCTATTGGCCAACAGCCTCGCTTTCTCCTTGGCAGACTCAGATGTTGAGGTAGCTAACCTACATGCATCAATAATTTTCTGTCTGAGAGCAATGACATATTCGTAAGAAGATCGAGTGTCATCGTTAATGTCATCAGCAGTTAATAAATCGAGAAGCAACGACATGGGACTAAGAGGTTGCACACCAAAAAACGAGCTCGAATGGCGAAAACTATGTATGCTCATTTGGCACTTCCCAAGATAAGATTTGTTTGGGAAAACCCAGACGCGAGAAAATTAGCCAAAAAACATCTGTAACATCAGCAGAAGAAATGTTCTTGAGAGGTATAGCCTCTGGCCAACGCGTACACATGTCCATACATGTAAAGATGTACTGGTGTCCTCTGGCAGACTTGACTTTAAAAGGACCAATAATGTCAATTGCTATTTTCTGAAAAGGACTAATAGGAATATCTGCAGCTTGGATAGGTGCTGCATGGCGTGGACCTCGTGACTTAACCTCCTGACATATTTTGCAGGAGCGACAATAAATAGTTATATCTCTATTTTTACGCCCGGCCAAAAGAAGGAAGAAAGAAACGTAGATTTAGTTTGAGAAAATCCCATATGTCCTGCACATTGAGAGTCGTGAGCATGTTGCAAGATACGAACTCTCATGTCAATAAGTAAGAGAATTTGCGAGCGTATGGACGAAGAAGAACCCCGTACCATACGAACTAGTACTCAATTCTTAATTAAGAACCAATATTTAAGATTTGTGTCACAGTTTGCATTATCTTTTTTAACTAACAGGAAACATTTTTGCAATGATGTATCATGTTGCTGAAATTTGATAAAAGACTCCCGTGAAATGATAGAGTGAGGATCTTGATTATGTACTTCGTTAATTTCAGCAGGTGGGATCTGTAAAAGATCTCGAGCTTGTGCTCTAGTTGTGACTGTATAAGCAGCCTGAATGTTTTGCTCTTCCCAGATAGCAATCTGTTGTGGAGTACAATCCTTAACCCCATGTATACGTCCGACGATAAGGTCTGCAAATATGATTCGGGAGCATACATGCATGGATTTGTCCCGTAAAACAGGGAGTGGCTATGTGGACGATAGCAGTCGGGAACAATTCGACTGTCCCACCAAATGTCACACATTTCACTACATTACCAGTGGCACAGGGAGGATGTATCAGAGACTGCTTAATCCCAACAGTTGTGCATCCAGAATAAAAAAGTACTGAGACTGGATTATTATTTACAAATCCCTTATGTAGAGTAAGAGACCCTCTACCGTCATGCGCAGCTAAGGCAGGAAGAGTGGGTAGAGGATGACAGCAACTCAAGGTAGTTATTGCTGTAGGCTGGAACAAAGTTGTGCACTCAGGGCACTGAGAGATGCTCTCTCGAAATCGAAAGCAGAGCAAGCAGTAGTATTTGAGACACTATCATTATTGTTACCTTGATTATTGATAACCTGGGGCTCCTGTTAAGCAGAGTTAGCATTGCGATGCGATCTATCATGTGGAGATCTACCGTCATATCGCGATCTATCGAATCCAACGTGAGAACGTAATACGTATTATTTGCTATGAAACTCTGAAAAATCTTCCCACAGTCTTCCGGTAATAGAGAACTTAAAACGCAGACGATAACCGTCCTCCTCAAGTTGGTATTTCCTTAACAAGACAGCCCCTGACAGTATCATAGTTATTTTTTTGTCGGGCCCCTTTCCAACATTTTACTTACAACATTCTTAGCTTCACCCGAAAAGTAGTTGCATAAGTCGAGCACAAAATATTTCCGACTTGTCTACCTTCTTGCAGATTCACATGTAAGTTCAAATCTAGTTAGGTAAAATACGACATCGTCAGAGGTAGGTTTAAACTGAGTTAATCCGAGCTTAAAAATAATGACTATTTGTCTTATGAGAATAGGTTGAATGTCTGTAGAATTTTGCGCATTATCACCATTTCACCACCTTCATTCTCTGCAGCTCTATAGATAACACTTTTTGCTCATGGAGTCTAACGTTTTCTTCAGATTGCAACTGAAGTTTTCCCTTCTTCGATTTGCATTTGCTTTTGAAGTTTTTTCTCTTCCACTTCCATTTGTTTTTTTTTGAAGTATTTTCTCCGCCTCTAATTTTTGTTTTTTTCAGCTTCCATTTGAAATTTTTTTCTCATCACTGCCTGCATCTGCAATCTCCTATCTTCCAGCCTCTAATTTCTTTTTTTCAGCTTCCATTTGAAGTTTCTCTTCTCTTACTAACTTCTGAGCCTTGTCATATTCGACACGTGCGATTTCTTCTAATTTCTTCAGTAGTCTCATACCAATGGATTTCCCGTGTGTTTAATAAAGTAGTGTTAAAGTAAACATTATGCTCTATTTTATTTAATACGATATGTACCCATTATGTAAATATATTGGAAAAAATCACTTTATCCCAACTCAGTGGGTGACAGTCCTTGCTTAAGAACTTGTAATAATCACCTTTTCCAACTATTATAATGTTATTAATTACTTGCAAAATATGCACTATAATATTATTACACCATGAGAAAAATAGACAACGTAAACAAGAGAGACGAAGACAAGATATAAACCACAAATGACTACGTTAGCAGAATCAACTAAACAAGAAAGCAAACTAAAGAAATAAATATTGGAAAAAGTGCAATGACACTGCGAAAAGTATTACAATACAAGCGACAACACAGTGTATAAACGAAATATGTGTATAGAAATAAAAAAATAGAAAAGAGAGGAAGACACTCACAAACAAATTAATCAAAAATCTAAGGTACAGAGAAAAATATAACGACAACAACACTGAGACGTTTCGTCACACCGTAACAATAGCTGTCGTGAGGGACTAGTAGCGATCTTAACTTTGGCAAGGTTTTTAGCCTTGAAACGGAATTACCGCTTAATTGAGACTCACATACTAAATCCTAAAGAACGCTTACTAAGGCCCTGGGTGAACTGGTGTTGAAGATTCATTTGTTGAGACTGGTTTGTCCTTGCATCTTAATGTCCAAATTATTATATCAATAAAGAGTGTTCACAATTCTGGCCATGTATTGAATTTTCTTATTTCCTATTCATAAATTGATCATCGTGCTTCAATAGTATAGTACGCGAATGCTGCGGTAGAAATGATCAACAAGTTAATAATATTGACTTAATAAGTACAAGGGTATTGCGAGTCCACAGGATACAATTTATTACGATAAACATATGATGACATCATGAGCATTGGTCATAGTAAAACATACAATTGACATCTGAGTTCCAATTAATACATATTCTTATCAGTCCGTGTCATATCGAATTCATGTCAACAGAGCATCATGGCTGTGTACGTGCGCTGCTGTGATCCAGACAGCCAGAAATGAGCGCATGAGTCTTGACGAATATAAATCAAACAACTTATCAACTATCCTTCCATAACTCAGGTTAATCACCAACCTTATAAATTCCTCCTGTATAATATCATCTGGACTGACCCTGAGTCTTTATATCAATTTACATAAATATGGCTATTAGCAAAGTCTAACCTTGGAAGGATGTAAGACACGTCTTCATCACGCCTTGACGGACCAACGTGAAAAGGGTCCGGTATCTAAGTCACGAAGCGTGACCTTATCGACGCTCAACACTAACACGTCCAAAATTTAACCGTGTACTTTGCGTTTCACTAATCCGTGAAGTATCAACATCAATCTATATTAATTCTATTGACCTACAAAATTGCGCACTGCCAACAATAGCAGACGATTATCAATAAAAACATCCGTCATAATTACCCCTGCCCGACGAACAAAAAAAAACCATATTAGATAGATTTTTTTTTGAACTATCTTTCTCATACATCTCTAAAATTTAACGAAAAACCCGACAGATGGCCTACGATGTTCGGTCTAGAAACAGTGTCGCGGTCATGTCGATATCATACTAAATCATGTAATATATACTAACAGTCATGTTTATACATGGATATTATATTAAACAAAGGAGTGTCAAACTGTCCACTAAATTAACTTAAAACCTTAAAGTCTGTCGTGAACTAATTAATGAAGTGTTTATGTAAAAGAAAATTATTCCAACTAATTAAAATTAAACTAATTAATAATAGAAGGTGTGTGTATGGTATTAATTAATTAACATTTAATTAAATAAACTGAGAGATAGTGTCATAATAAAAGAAATGAAAGTGAAGAACAAGTTAAAGTAAAGAAAAAGATAAAGTATTATATTAATTTAGTTATGTGTGTTTACAATTAATTTATGTGTATCGAGTAATTTACTAACTAATTTAACTTAATGAATTAATAAAAGAAAAATAATATTCATACATTTTATGTAAAAAACATCTTAACTAATTTCATATAATATCTATCACATTAAAAAATAAAAATATAGAGTATTCAATTGGTGTGATATTTTTTGTTTTCACATCTTTTCTTTCTTTTCTTTTATACATTTCATTTTTTTTATTATCACACTTCAACTTTATTTTATTCTTTATTAATTTAATAACTATTAAACATAATAATGTCGGACATGAAGATCCAGCAGTTTTTTTTTTTTTTTTTGCGAATTTACGGAAAGTTCCATTGGAGAAGAAAGGTTAATAATGTTTTCAAATATGTTTCGTTCCGGAAGGGAATGGTAAACTACTTTCATCGTGTTTGAATTAGTCATTTCAATTTTCTGTAGCATATCGGTATTTGTTTCAGCCTGGATTCAGGATAGTCTTCCTGACTATAATCGTAAACAAGTTGTAAGAACTAAAAAAAAAAAAAAAAAAAAAATGGACACTAACCAAAGTTCAAACGTTTAAACGAAACCATCGAAATATGTCTTGCTATAACCCAATTTCTTTCGGAGAATGTACATATTGGTTTATTCACTTGCACACAGTATTCGAAGTGTCATTCGTAGGTCGGTAGTTTTAAATCATTTTTCATCGTTGAAATAATATCATAAGTTTCCAAAGTCAAATCCTTGGTTCCAGTCCTTATAATTTTTTTTTGAAATTATGTGGAGCACTTATTTATTCGACTTCAGTAGGGTGGTCTAGAAAGTACATCAGCCATTATATATTTTCAGGTCCCGCGGTATGACTTCGCTAGCCCAAAGTCGTAAGGTTTTGAACAGAATAGCAAATGTGGGGGCGAGTTTGGGGCTTTTGTGGTTATGAGCGACGTAACGATGCCACCAACCGAGCCTTCTGATCCGTTTTGATCACGAAGGGGTGCGCCCAATAGGAATTTTTCAAGTTTAGTGATGTTCCCAACCTACTGCCAGCAACTCCTTGTCCCACTGTAGAAGTATCGTGTGTCAGTCAGGCCAACTTTAAGTTTTATCGTGATATATTACATAGTTGGATGAAGTATATCGATCGTGAAATTGAAAGCCAACCAACCTCCGATAAACCGTAATTACTTTACTGGCATTTGAGCGAAGAAGAAAACTCGTTTAGAATCATCAGGTAATCTCAAAATCGGTGGGATTTGAAAAGATTGGTCAATATTCCTAACCGCAACTTTTTGCCGCATTCATCAGTCCCATATTTACTCTTCAAAACGACGGCCTGTCTTTTTTTAACATGATTACAAGACTAGAGCCCGTGATGAATGATAAGTTGGGTGGGTACAAATCTAACTGTAGTCTTGGACTAGACTAGACCTAAACTCCAAACTTCCTAACCCTGTTTCTTCGTTTTAGAGGAACCGATAAATTAAATATTTTAGATATCGTACTGGGAACAGTTTTGAATACGTCCAGTCCGAATAAATGTCCCAGGAAGGTTATCTCCTGAAATGCTATTTGTATTTTCGTAGGTTTAGCGGTTAAGTGGTTTTCTCCAAAACACATCTAAGCCCCCAAAAATGTTCCTCAAATGACGAACTAAATAAACATATGTCGTCAATGTATGTAATGATGTCTGGTCTACCAGATAAAATTTTTCGCATCATGCGAATAAAGGTAGCCGGAGCGTTCATAAGCCCAAAAGGCATCACATTCCACTGGTAAAGGCCTTGTGGAGTGGAAAACGCTGTGTAATATTTGGCCTTTTCGGTTAATGGTATCTGCCAATAACCTTTAGTTAGGTCTATCTTTGTGAAAAGTGTTGCACTGGATAGACGAGGAAGTAAGTTGTCAAGAATGGGATGTGGTTCGCTGTCAGCTACGGTCTGAGCGTTTAGTTTCCTATAGTCAACGCATAAACGAATGTTGTTGTCCTTCTTTCGGACAATGACTAAAGGTGACGAAAATGGAGAGGTACTAGTCTCAATAATACATAAAGACAACATCTGCTCAAGTTCCTGAGTCGTTTTGCTAAAAAAAATGTAGCGGGACAGAATAAGGATGTACACGAATTGGTGTATCATCATTAAGAATAATGTCGTGAGAAATCACTGATGTGTGACCAAGTACGTCTGTCAGCACATCTAGAAATGAGTGTAAGAGATCAGCAATCTGATGATGCTGTTGCGGTGTAACCGAAGAAGAGATGGTTACATCCCGCCAAGATTCCGTAGATATAATACAGGTACAGGTAAAGACATCTGTACCTCAGGAAAAGAGGATTCTTCTTCCTGTATCACTGATAGATTAGTATAATGACAAGTTGGTACTACTGTGTCATCTAATTCGTGGGAAATAGATTGCAAGCGTTCTGGACGAGTGTAAAATTGTTTGAGCATGTTTATATGGTATGTTTTTCTGTGTCTCTTAATGTCTAAGACATAGTCAACGTCAGAAATCTTGTCAATAACCTTGTAAGGACCATTCCATGATATAAGTAATTAATTGTCATTATGTGGAAGTAACACATAAGCCTCATCGCCTGGAAATAGTTGACGTAATCGCCTAGTTCTATTTTGTAACGTTCGAGCCCTAGCTTTCGCAGCATCAGAAGAAGCTGTTACCAACTGGCAAGATTCAATAATATTATTACGGAGATTGATTACGTACTCGTATGATGACTGGGTATTATGAGTCATCTCGGCGTCAATTAGTAAGTCTTTTATTAGTAACGTAGGACCTCTTGGTGGAGCGCCAAAAACTAATTCAAATGGAGAGAAGCCAGTCTGTTCATGTGGCACCTCTCGATAGGCGAACAGGACAGCTAGGAGTGCTCTGTCCAAGTCCTGAGGGTGGTTAACCGTAACCTTATGCAATAGTTGTTTAAGTGTATGGTTAAGCCGTTCCACAGCACCATTGCTCATAGGATGATAAATACTACTAAGATTCCTATCTATGTACCATGTCTTCATTACCTCTGTCATAGTATCAGATATGAATTGAGATCCATGGTCTGACAATAACTTCCTAAGGAAACATACCCTAGAAAAAATAAGATCTAGTGCATCAGCTACATCTGCTGTAGTGGTGGTCTTCAATGGTATGGCTTCTGGCCATCGTGTGCATAATCAATACAAGTGAGGACAAATCTATGTCCTCTGGCCGAAGGTAAGAGTGGACCAATGATATATATGGCCATTTTGTCTAAAGGTCGTACTGAGATATCACAAGCCTGAATAGGAGCCGTGTGAAAAGCTCCGCGTGATTTAACTCCCTGGCATATAGTACGAGAGCGTACATACTGTTAAAATATCTCGTGAAACACCTGGCCAAAAAAAATGAAGATAATACTCGAGATCGTGTCCGAGTATATCCCATGTGACCTGCACACTGTGAGTCATGTGCATGTTGAAGAATATAGCGTCTAAGTGCAGAAGGTACCATGACTTGATGTTTTACTTGAGACTTATCCATAAAAACATCTAATTAAATATATCATTTTTAATTGTAAACCAATGTTTGTCTTTTATTGCTCGAGGTAAGATTATAAAACTTGTTCACGAGAGCAAAAAAATTTTTTTTTAAAGATTTGTCCTTCCTTCTGCGTGCTTGCAAAAGAAGCTCTGTCAATAGGAGAATGAACCTCAATATCTTCCTGTTTGTCTGGTTCCACCATTTTAGTGTCGACATTCTCTACAATTTTAGTTTGAGCTCTAGTCGTCACTGCATTTCCAGTGCACAGATTGTGTTTCTCCCATTCGATAATTTCTTCTGGTGTGCAGTTTCTGCTGCCATGAATGCGACCAAGCATAAGATCTGCAATATGATTTTTCAACATGCATACCTTAACATTTCCTGAAAAGAAAGGCGTATTAATATGAATTATCGCAGTGGGGTAGTGTTCAATTGTACCACCAAAGGTCATACACCTAACATATTCGTTAGTAGCACAACTTGGATGGATCAGTGACTGTCGGACTCCAATGGTCGTGGATCCGGAAATTCTCAAAACAGAGACGATAGAACCATTTACTATTCCTCTGTTAAATATAAGAGAGCCTGTTGCATCATTAGCTGCAAGAACTTCCTCTCGTAGAATGTGTCCGCAATTCAATACTGTCTCGTTTGCTTTCTGCTAATCAAGAGTACAGTCGGGGCACCTATTTGCCACGTTTATAATTCATAAGCATAACATGTGGACGAAGATTGTATTAGTTTTATCATCATGTGGAACCCCTGGGTCGTAATAGTAGTAAGTGCCGCCCCGATATTGTGATCATAATGTGACGGTCTACGTGACTGAGACCGATGTCTAGAATAGTTATTAAAATTATTTTGATTTCCCCCGTGGTGACTGTTTGTGTCTAAGTCTGAAGCCTTGATTATTCTTATTCTACCGGCTATCATTGTTATTAGTGTTATAGTTGTATGATCGATGATGATTTGGATAGTGTTGACCATTGTTGTACCTGAATTGAGGTGATTCTTATTCAGCTGTCCTACCTCTTTGACGTTCCCATATGTATTATTATTTTTATAATTGTCATTGTGGGCATTATTCTTTCTGTGCGGATAATTCCTATCCGTACTATAAGTTCGCGATTTATCCTACCCTGGATTGCCATATTAGAAACTACAGGTAGAGGTTCTCTTATTTGTAACTTAGATATGCACGCATTAGGATGTGCGGAGCAATAATTTACTGCCATTTCTTCAGTGCAGCAATAGTAGATGGTTTTCGTTTCTTGTATAAAAGAGAAAAGAACGGTGGACTGACAGAGGATAAAACGTTATCCCTCAGTAACAAATCAACTAATTTGTCATAACGATTTGTTAACACCTGCCAGTTCCACCCATATGTTAAAGGTATTGCATATATTCGCAATAAAACCTGGAAAGTCTTTATTGGACTCAGGTAGAAGCGTTTTAAACCTAAGTCTAAAGCCTTCCTCATCTAAATGGAACCTTTTTTAACAATAACGCTTTTATCGAATCATAATCCACTGCTATTGTAGGATCAGCATTCTCTGTTGCTTTTAATGGTTCACCATCTAAAAATTCATTTAGTTTAAGTGCCCATGCGTGTTTAGGTAAGTTATTTTTTTACATACCTGTTCAAACCGTGCTAGGTATGATGATAGGTCGTCAAGGTTCAATTTAAAATGTGGTAATTTAAAGTTATAATAAATTTTGTTTTGATTGGATGAAGATCCGTTTTGAGAATTATCAGTCTGGCTCGTAGTAGCACTTTGTGCCTGTAATTTTGCAGTTTCAAACTTAAGACGTGCCAATTCCATTTCTTGTTGCCTTATAATTTCCTCTCGTTTAGTTTTATTCTCTTCTTCGATACGTAGGATTTCATCTATTGCCGCTTTTCTTTCTTCTTCACGCCTAGCAAGTTTTTTTTTGTTTTTCCATCTCTCGTTTAGCAATTTCTCTTTGCTTTTCTAATTTAAGTTCACGTTCTTCTTCTTCTCGTTTAACAATTTCTCTTTGCTTTTCTAATTTAAGTTCACGTTCTTCTTCTTCTCGTTTAGCAATTTCTCATTGCTTTTCTAATTTAAGTTCACGTGCGTCTTCTTCTCGTTTCAATGCTGTTTTTCTCACGTCCTCTTCCTTCTTTTCAATAGCTAGTTGCTCTTCTGCAAACTGACGAAGTGCTGGTCCTTTGTAACCATACTCCTTCCCAATCTTAACAAAGGTGTCAAGAGTAGCCATATTAATTCAACAATATGCCTCCTCAGTTAAATATTAAATTATATATATATATGTGTAAAAATAGATTAATACTCAATATAATCAACTATAATATTATAGTACTATTAGTTATAAGTTCCACAACTATTTTGTAACTAAATAATTTAGATCAATAATGTTTACTCATTAAATTACACCAATGTATTATACTTTTATTAATTTATGATGCTGAATTTATATCATGCACCTAATATCAATATTTAATAATTATGGGTATTGCCCCTCCAATTATGTTATTTAATCATATATATGTGCCCAGTGAACACTGTAGTACTAGGAAAGTGTACTAATTAACATCTAATATGTCTGTCATATTCAAGACAAACCATAAATTTATAATTATTTATCAATATATATATATGCTATTATGCCCTAGTCATAATATAGAAATGATAGTGTCTTGGACTACTACTGCAAATTAATGACATCACCTAAGTCATCAAATAATTTAGTAAAAATTAATTAAATTAATTAATTATCTGATAGAGAATCAATTTATTGCAATATAATTACATTATTAATTTATGAAATAAATAACTACACTACACACAATAACCAAAGACTTGCAACATAGAAGTACGATAAAAAGTGACAATTTCACCAACATAAATGATTTTATGAACTAAGTAGAAAAAAATCGGAAGTGCTGAATGGTCAAGGAAAAACTAAGTCGAGATTAAACATGTACGCTAAAAACGGTGACGTCACAGTGGACTCATAACGGACAAATATGTAATTATAAACAAAATGATAGACAGATCAGAATGAACAAGATAGTTTACAAACATATGACTAGAACTGAATAAAAATGAAACTTAATACAGCAAAATACAACAGTAATATTACAACACTTCACACCTAACACTTAAAGTCAAATACTTTCAAATACAGACAAAGGTACCCAACGGCACAATCTTCAATGGGGTTTTCTGCAAAATGAAAATATTTCACTGCCCTACAGATCGACCAAAACTGATTCGGTCATCCTGAGAGACATAAAATCGGTTATGATTCGCCTCGCCAACCACCCGCTAACATATACAATACAACATATTAAATATGAATAAAATATTCAACATTTACCAGTAACTTGCCAAAGACATGCCTATAGAACGGCGAAATGGACTATTGTATGCCTATTTAACCGACAAAGGTTACACATGAAACTTATCTTTTTGTGCTCAGTTATCTACTCCGGTCAATGCAAGTATTCATCAACGGCAAACACAAGTGTAGTGAGTTGCCATACATTGCTTGATGAAGTGTTTCTTATTGTTGAATACCATTTGTCCACCTTGAAACGGTATTTCGTTGAAGAAGACTGTATTAACAGCTGACAGCTTGACCTCTGGCTTGTACGCAAAGATTGATGACGTAAGTTTGACCTTTTGTCGTTATGTGTATTGTGTCATACTTTCGCAAATCACGTGAGAATTTTTAAATGGTAAACAGTTCTCGGCGATATGAATGTAACTTGTTGAAGAAATTTTTTTTTTTCGTTCCCCATACATTGGGCACCAGTTGTTGAAGATTCATTTGTTGAGACTGGTTTGTCCTTGCATCTTAATGTCCAAATTATTATATCAATAAAGAGTGTTCACAATTCTGTATTGAATTTTCTTATTTCCCATTCATAAACCGATCATCGTGCTTCAATAGTATAGTACGCGAATGCTGGGGTAGAAATGATCAACAAGTTAATAATATTGACGTGATAAGTCCAAGGGTATTGCGAGTCCACAGGATACAATTTATTACGATAAACATATGATGACATCATGAGCATTGGTCATAGTAAAACATACAATTGACATCTGAATTCCAATTAATACATATTCTTATCAGTCCGTGTCATATCGAATTCATGTCAACAGAACATCATGGCTGTGTACGTGCGCTGCTGTGATCCAGACAGCCAGAAATGAGCGCATGAGTCTTGACGAATATAAATCAAACAACTTATCAACTATCCTTCCGTAACTCAGGTTAATCAACGACCTTATAAATTCCTCCTGTATAATATCATCTGGACTGACCCTGAGTCCTTATATAAATTTACATAAATATGGCTATTAGCAAAGCCTAACCTTGGAAGGATGTAAGACACGTGTAAGTCACCAACCCCAACCAAAACTTGCCTAAAAATAGAACATATAACAATAGAACCCAGTCAAGAGGAATAAATTAGCCGAAAGCTCAGAGGACGCTTGACAACACCTACAGTGGTACCAGTTTACACACACAAACAAAACCAACATATACTCATCAAAAAAGTGAGCAAAAAAATTCCCGGCTCTTCCATAACAATGATGGATAAACAGGTAACATAACACACTAAAGGCAAGATGCAGTAGATGGCCCGCATGATTTCTCCATCCTTCTCCGAGGTCCATGAACACCTGGATTTACATTTACTTATGAAACTTGTATACCGGTAACAGAGACAAAGCAACTGAGAAACAAACACATGCCAAAAACCTTGACTTGACAGTGTTTTGAAACGTTGTATAATAAAACTCCATTTAGTTTAGTTACAAGTGTCAAACACATAAAGACAAAACGCCACCACTTCTGAAGAATGATATAACACCCCACGAAACACTGGCTTACCACAGTTAAACGATCCGTAAGGGAGGTGGAAGAATATACATGTTTGATGAGTACTCTTGAGTGAAGGCAAATCCAGATTGTTAGGTCGGGCTTACGGATGGCCCGACTAAAGACTGGCGACGCTGTGAGTGTGAACATCCATAAATTCTATCCGTCACACAGAGACATAGTGAATGTAAGGGTTCCATTCATACTAGTACAGGACAGAAATCACTAAACACTCACACCTAACCCCCAGCAAAATCGTAGTAAGATCCATGGAATAATTTGAACACCAGGTAACGTTATACAGTTTTAAATACGAACAAACTCACGTGAACATCGATGGGAACGACATTTCCATAACAAGTCATAGGATTAATCAGCATTTCAACAATATCCACATAACATGCATCCAGGTAATAAAGATATCCCAAAGAAACATTCACAATTCAATAAACCAGTAAGCATAGATCAAAGCCGTTATATCCAAGGCTTTGAATAGCAGATACAGATATTCTCTCAATCTTCACTTCAATAAACAGATACATATCAAGCCGTGTATATACCAAGGCTTTTGAATAGCAATTATCAAATAATTCCCTTTCCCACAAAAAACTCTGGTACAACACAAGTCGAAATGGATAACGTCCATTCCGAAGCACTGCCAGAAATGTAACTGGTCACCGAGAGTTCCCATCTCAGGACAACACACGTCAGTTAAAAAAAACAGCCTGCGGACGTGGGTCAAACCGCAAGTGGAAGAATACCGCTGAGCTTCAACCGTCTTCATCTTCCCACCCCCCCATCCACCGAAAAAAAAAAAAAACTCTCGCTAGGAACATTTTCGGACAGTTTTCTTTGTATCATATTTTTAAAACACAACGAAGCAACTAAAAGAACACAAGTTCAGAGATCTATGTTCAACAAATAAACTGAGCAAAAGCCTCCAACTACTAAACAACTCATCTCTTCACTAAAAGCGTGCTTACAAGTCGTGGTGTCCCCCAAAAAAATCGACCAAATACTGCGCTTAGCAATCACAAGACTCGTCTCCTCTCTTCATACCAACTAAAATCCTAACGACTACTATATTCACACATACCCATTAATAAAAAAGTGATGACGTGTCCTGACAATCGTAGATCGAGGGGGTTCTGATGGAGTAAACTAATTCCCCCCCACCGATCAGCACTGATCCAGCAACGCAATAATCGGTTTACGTTCTATGTGACTGCAAGACATCACTAAAGCGTTCACACCCGAACGACCCTCCTTACTCTGATTCCTCCATCTGTAGGGCACCAAGACCAACAATCGAGGGACTCATCCGGTAGTGACAAATACATACACGTGCTGTGAGGCGGGCCAAACTGTTGCGCCAGCGTGCCGTCCACTGCACGTGGCTGCGTACCCCATGCGAAAACGTAGTCTGCAAATGTGGGCAGAAGACAAGTGTGGTCAGAATGGCTGGATGACAAGCACGACGGTTGGCAATCGGGAGACAAGCGATTACCGAATAGCCTGATCACAGACAACATTTGTTTGGTAGCATCTCCTGAGGAACTGACCTGAAAACATTGGCACTTGCAGTTCTCTCTGTTTCAAATGCTTGCCATCTGAATTAAGGCGATCTTCTCGGAGGTTGTAGGTGACTCTAGGACGACCTGTGGGCGTTTGCCGATTCCTCGAACGATTCCAGGCTGGGCAAAGCGCTGCTGCAGATTTATTTTTCCAGTAGACGAATAACCTGAATGAGATACTTGCAAGCCTGTGCTAGCGACCAATTATCGGGACAGAACGACCTTCCCTGTAACCACGTGCACATGGCCTCTTCCTTTATTCCACAACACTCAGCATTCGTCACGTTTGATGCATATTGTTGTGGCAATGGTTATGCAGCACTTGGTGTTTGCCTTATAAGAGACAATTTTTTGTGAGTACAGCTCAAGACCAACACTAAAGTCTCCTCTCCGACGTGCATCACGCCATTTAGTTGAATAACAGGTATTGTTTTCATGCACAGACATCCATTAAAAACACCCACATTTTGGCGTATCAGCAGCATTTTTCAGCCGTGGCTCTATGCTGAGCTGAACACTAGCCCAACACGGTAATTCTGGTGGCCTAATGCAGTACTTGGTTTGAAAAATGTTTGTCGTTTCGAGAAAAATCAATGTCAGATTAATTGCTTATGAATACAATTTTTTATAATTTTTTATTTATTTTTTAGGTCATTTTCACCTTCTGGGTCCCTTAAACTTACTTTTGAAGGGTGTATATTAATATATATATATATATATATATATAATATATATATATATATATAATAAAATTATTTATAGTAATATATATTACTATATATAATATTTATATATATTATATATAGATATATATTTATAATATATATATATATTATATAAAAAAATATATATATATAATATATATTTATATATAATATATATATATATGTGGATTGTGTTCATATATATATCTATATAATAATTATAATATATATATATAATAAATATATATATAATATATATATATATATATATTATATATATATTATATATATAAAAATATATATTGTAAATATATATATGTATATTAATATGTATATTGTATATGTATATTGTGTATTGTGTATGTGGGGGGGGGGTTTTTATTTTTTTGTATAAGAAGTAATGTGTTATGTGTAATGTTAAATATAGGCCAGCGTTAATTACGCGGTCTTGGGGGGTATTTATG
>JAMPIV010013783.1:0-17500 GCA_024509875.1 Oreohelix idahoensis
CACCAGCAGCTCAGCTGAGTATTGCTAACAAATTATAACTGTGTTCTCAATTCTGAATTCTGGTAAGAATGAACAATATTTATTTTGTATATTTTAATAATTCGAAGTGATTGGAATGCCATAGCATAGAATAATGATTACGACAATAATTAGTTCGCTTCTAAGGTCCCCGCAGCCGCCAGATCAGGGTCTATAGACAACAATAAAGAAAAAAATAGGATCGCCCAAATGAAGAACTAGAAAAAGGATCTAGTTGTTGAGATCAGTGAACATATCAACCTATCTATTTCAACTAGCAGGAAGCTATTGAACTTATCTCAGATGCAATGTAGTCCTTGGGAACTAGTAATATGTGACAACAACGTTGGTAAATGAGCAGTGTGTCAGAGAGATCTGACCCATTCTGGTGTGGTGTTGTGGGGTCGTGTTGTGTTGCAGAAGTGTGGCCTCAGGAGTAGAAGTTCTGATCACAATGACCCGAATACTTTTGTTTTCAGAATTGTGAGTATCTTCAATTGCACCAAGTGTGTCAGAAATCAGTATAAGACTACACAAGAGTGTGCCTGTGCAACTAAGATTGGTGTCAGTGAATCTAACATGTACTCCAGGATTTTGGAGAGGATGACCACCAATTCCATCACCAGAACTACTCAGTCAGATACTATGAGCGTCTGGTCGCTGCTGGAACATTCACCGAGAGCTAATTTACTAACTAACTCCCAACTATATACCATCAACTAGAACATTACCATTATTGGAAAAAAAACTGTATACCACCTTCCTCCCATCAAGTAAAATGGACAATGTTTTGTAGTCCTCAGAGTGGGAGAGATGACACCACCCAACATCATAACTAGTATAAGTATTCTCCTGGGACTAATCTTAATATAATTACTATTAACCAGGGTCATTTGGGGGCATTTGAAAAATTTTGAGTTGAAATAAATTAATTAGGTACACATTTTCCATTTTATTATGTCATACAATTAAGCATTCCATTTATAATTTCCATAATATTTCTTATGTTCTGACCAACTAAACACTTTGGTTTCAGAACAAATAAATTTATCAAAAGATTTAAATTTTAAAACTAAAACAGCCTGAGTTAGTATTTCAGTGTGTTCTATAATTTTATTAATATTATTAGACTTATTGTGGTGTGGGTGTTGTGAGTGTGTGTGAGTGGAGTTGTTACCACAACACATTACATATCAGTACCCTAGTATTTTGTTTTTTTTTTTGGTTTTTTGTTTTTGAATTTAGAAAAAAAGTATGTTTGAGGTCGTAAGTTGTAAGTTAGGGGAAGGTTGGGTTTGATGTTTTTTGGTTTTTTTTTTTTTTTTTGGTTTTTTTGTTTTTGGAGTGTTTTTTTTTTGGGTTTCACACTAGGTTGACATTGGGGTTTTTACCATCAAAATCAGGTATTTTAATTATTGGGTCTTGTCCAGGGTGATTATATTAGTTTTTATGGAGGGTAATGATTATAGGAATCTTTTTTGGGGGTTAGGTTTGTAACGTGGGGGGGGTTTTTTGTTTTTGATGATTAGTATAAAAAAAAATAGGTGGGGTTGCTTAAATTTGAAGATAATGTGGAATGGTATTTAAAAGTTGGGTGCACAATTTCACAGCCAGTGGTAGGGGTTAATTAGGGATTAGTGTATTTTAATTGGGAGGGGAATTACCCTTGATTTTAGTAATTGGAATTAAGGTTTAGTTTATTTATTGGTTAGATTTTTTACCCTTTGATCATTGATTATTGTGGGGAGTAATGGCTGAGTCTGGCAGAGTTTAAATTTCAATCAATTGTGCTAATGGCGAAGGTGGTATATGGGAATATTGGGGTTTTTAATTCAGTATGTAACTGCTGAGAGTTTGCTGATAAAGTATATTAGGAATGGATGTAGGGGTAATGAAAGAAGGGGGACAAATTGATACTTTAGGGAAACATTAAGAGGCCCTGAAAGGTTAGAAGATAAGAGAAGTGGAGGAAATGATTACATGTTTGTGAGGTTTGTATAAAAAGCTTGCGGGGAGGTTGCACGGTGATTGTAGTGGGTGAATTTAGATCTTGCAGTTAATTAGAAGAATTAAATTACCTTAGGGAAGCAGAAAGGGGGGGATGGCAGAAGATAGATGTTTGGGTTAAGGATGTAGTGTACCGATGTGATAATTACCGGTTACGAAAGGGATTGAAGAGTTACAAGGGATTCCTGGAAATTTTGGATAATCAGAACTTTACTTTTGCCTCAGAGTGATGAAGAAGGAAATGCCTCAACATATGGGGGTTTAATTTAGTATTAGAATGGTTTTGAAATGTGGGGGGAGGAAGTATATTGAGTAAAAGTAATGGTTTAGAATGTATTATGGTATGAAAGATAGAGGTTTGAGAGATTGAGGAGGAGTTTAGAGAAATTTGAGTATAGTACTGCAGATTAATACTTATGGGTTAATGAGTAGAGGGAGGTGGTAGACCAAAACTTTCTTGGGAACATGCAAATATAGAGATTTGATAGCAGTTGTTAAATTGATATTAGTGAAAGGGTAGGTGTGCAGAGTAACTTTTATTTGGAAAAGTTTTGGGGCAGAAATAAAAAGGCCGAAAGTGATCAGAGGTTGGGGATAGAAGGAATATAGAAGGTTTATGTGGCAAGAATTAATGACTAAGGAGCTGGAATTACAAGGCCAGGCTCCTGAAAATGGTGCCAGCCCTTTTGCCTCAGATGCTACGCCCAGTCTGGGAGCCTCAAACTCAGCTATGGTGTTTCATTTAGACCATTTTGTTGAAAAAGACGATGACATAGAGGGGTACCTAGGACGTTTTGAGTTATTAGCTACTACATATGGGTTAGAGAGAGAGAGGTGGAGTTTAAAGCTATCACAGGGACTGAGAGGTACTTCTTATGAATTTACACCTTCCCAAAAATGAACAAGAAGAAGACCAAGACAATTATGACATGTTAAAGCAGGCTTTGTTATTGAGGTACGAAAAAAAAATGGTGAATTTTATCGTAAGAAATTTAGAAATGCCAAACTGTTGTCTGGGGAGACATACCACCAATTCTCTGCCAGACTGGAAACCTATTTGGAGAAATGGACTGCTCTGGGGAAGACCCAAGATCTTAAAGAAATGATCATGATTGAGCAATTGAGAGAGTCCATGGCTCCAGACATGAGAAATTTTCTCATGGAACAAGGTGCAGAGAAGTTGGGGGAGGTTTTAAATGTCGCTGAGAGGTATCAGGCAGCCCAGGCAGAGGTAAGTGGTGCTAAAAAGAAGCACATAGACAATTTTAAAGCTCCACAGCAATTTAATAAATTTGATAATAGAGAGCAGGGAAATAAAGGTAGGACAAACTTTGAACGGCCAAGAAATGACTACCGAGACAGAAACTCACAGATCAATGACCAAAAATACAATGAAAGAAAACCGTTGAACCAAGGAAAAAGATGGTGTAAATGGTGCAAGAAAGATAACCATAACACCGAATTTTGTAGAAGGAAACCTTCAAACATTGCTGCAATGAAGTCGGGGACTCAAAGATTAAAGGTTAATCCTAATGGACAGCAGGAACCTTATCACCCCCCAGTTTGTGAGGATGTTATTTGTAATGGGGTCACCATAAGGTGCCTTTATGATACAGGTTTGGATATGATTCAGTTGTGAAGTCTAGCCTAGTGGACCCAAGTCAGTATACCACAGAAACAGTGGAAATACAAGGGGCGACTAAGGACATACCACTCATGACACTTCCCATCGCAAGGATAACGGTGAAAACTCGCTATGTGGAAGGAGAAATCAGAGCAGCAGTGATAGATGAACCAATCTACCCTCTGATATTGGGGTGTAGATACGTCTTCTTGGGGAATCCCGAGAAACCTGTGATCATGGCGACAGTGCAGACCAGGTCACAGAAGAAGGAGGAAGAGGTGAACCTATAAATGCTCATCCAGAGGAGATGAGGAAGGCGCAGGCTGAGGATAGGACACTCAAGCCATGTTTTAAAAAATTGCCCAAATGCCACACACCTCCGAGCAAGGGGGAATATTTTGATGAACAAACATATTATAATAGGAAGACAGGAACTAGATCCACTGGTCACGGACAGTTTGGTTCTTCCCAAGATATGCTTTAGGGCAAATTTAATAAGGAGCTTACATGTTTTGAAAAGATGGTGTGACCATGGAGAAAGTCGGTACCATGTGCAGCCAAAAAGTTTGTCGAAAATACTATTGGCCCGACGTAAATGTCGAATTGAAAGAATATGTAGAAGCATGTGGACAATTTCAAGAGGGAACACCCACAAATGTGGGAAAAATATGTGCAGGACCTAGAAACGCCACGGGGGAAATTTAGGCAATGGAAGGAAAATTTTATAAATACTCAGGTAGACAAAGTTGCAATTGGAGAGCCCCCATTTGGTCACACCCAGTGTTCTTACTTGAATGCTGGAATAACATGTGGCCACTATGCAACGGAGTACAAAGAAGAAAATGGTAACCCAGTCAATAGGACTGACAATTCCCTCGGTCAGAGTTATATAAACTGGAGATGAAACTAAAAGAGAGCGAAGATCTCTCACAAGCAATCTAAAGTGGGGAACAAACCCAAGAAGGAAAATTGGTAGTGGTCGATTTTCCATAACCCGTCATGGGTCGTAGGGGTGCCATGGTGGAAGCATCAGCAGACAGGGTCCTCCACTGCTCTCTATTCTCAGCAATGCGTACAAGTGTGGAGAAACGGTGTCCTGCCCATTCTTTGATGTTATCAGCCCAGGATTTTCTTTGCCTTCCTCTTCTCCGTTTACCTTCGACTGTTCCCTGGAGGATCGTTTTCGAAAGGGAGTCATGACGAGTTACATGCCCAAACCAGGCAAGCTTTCGACGTTTCACTATTGACAAAAGTGGTTCTTGATGGCCTGCATAGGTGTTTATCTTCTCTCTAACATAGACATTTGTTTTGTGCTCTTTATAGCAAATGCGCAAAATTCTTCTGTAACATTTATGCTCGAAAGCCTGAATCCTTCGCTCCGTATCTGCAGTGAGTGTCCAGCCCTCACACCCATACAAGAGAATAGATAATACAAGTGATTTGTATAATTTGATCTTCACAGGAAAACTGATGTTACTTTTCCAGATCACATTCAACCTTGTCATGGCAGCTGAGGCCATCTCAAGTCTTGTCTTGATTTCTTTATTTGATCTTCCATCACTACATATAGTGGACCCGAGATATTTAAAGGTGTTAACTTCTTCTAACGTTTGCCCATTTAACGTAATGTTGGTCGGAACATGTTTCTTATGGCTATTCACCAATATCTTGCTTTTTTCTATATTAATTTCCATCCCATATGTTCTTGTTACTTTCTCCAGTCTAGAGGTAAGGTCTTGAAGTTCTGATTCTGTTCCAGCTATCAGATCAATATCATCAGCAAAACGTAGATTACACAGAGGTCGGCCTCCAATCGATATGGTTGATTTATAATCGTAGAGAGCCTCCTGCATAATATGTTCTAGATAAATGTTAAAGAGCACTGGTGACAGGATACATCCCTGGCGAACTCCTACAGTTGTTTTGAAAAATTCTCCAATGTCATTGCTTGCAAAAACAGCACTGCTTGCGTCCTTGTATAGTGCTTCAATGATATCTATGATGTTGGTATCAAAATTGAATTTTCTCATTATTTGCCATAAACCTTCATGCCAGACTCGATCGAAGGCTTTTGTGAAATCGATGAAGTTATGGTATAAATCATGTTGATGCTGGAGAGATGTTTTTCGATCAGTAATCTAATATTGAAGATTTGTTCTGAGGTACTTCTTTTTGGTCTAAAGCCAGCCTGTTCCTCTGACAAGATTTCTTCTGATTTCTGTTTTATTCTGTTCAAAAGTATCCTTAACATCACCTTACTTGGATGACTAATAAGGCTAATGGTTCTGTAGTTCTTGCACATTTTTAGATTTCCTTTCTTTGGAAGCGGTATTACTAATGACTGCGTCCATTCTTTTGGCCATTTTTTTTGTACTCCATATCTTCTGGCAAATTGTTGTCATGATTTTTACTATATCTGGTCCTCCATATTTCAAGAGCTCTGCTGGTATATTATCCACACCCGGTGACTTCCCTCCTTTCATCGAACATATAGCCTCTTCCACTTCTTCCCGTAGTATTGCTGCATTTCCGAGTTCTCTGTTTTCGCACTTAATGTTGTTTAATATGCCTAAGTCAGTGTCAAGTTTACAGTTATATAATTCTTTACAATATTCTGTCCACCTTCTCATTACAGCTGTTTTTTTCATTGAGCAGAGCCCCATTGCTATCTTCTATGACAGTTACCCTGGGCTGTTGGGGTTTTGATAGTCTTCTTAATGTGTCAAAAACTGCCTTGCTGTTACCTTTTATTAGCCCCGTATTAATGGACTCACATTGATCAGCTACCCATTTTTCTTTGGCCTGTTTCATTTTCTTTCTAATATTTTTATTCACCATACTGTATTGCCATGCTGCTTCAGGAACCTCTTTCTTAACCTTTTTCATTTCGCCGTGTATCACATAAACTTCAGAATGAGCTGCGAATTTTCCTCCAACAGTTGCCTCAAAGATTCCCGCGATTTCTGGATCTTTCAATTTGTCTAAATTGAATCTTAACTGAGAACATCTGTTTTGATTATAGTTCTTTTTGAGTTTAAGCTTGAGCGTCATCAATACCATGTCGTGATCACTACCAATGTCGGCGCCAGGAAAAGTCCTAGTCTTGGCTTTATTAATGCTGGACTTGAATCTTTTGGATACAAGAATAAAATCAATTTGGTTATGTATCTCAGTTTTTGGGGCATGCCACGTTGTTCTTCTTGATAACTTATGAGGAAATAGTGTATTTGCAAGGGTTAGTTTATAGTTGCTGGCAAATTCTAGTAGCCTTAGTCCTCGATCGTTGGTTTCTCCAGTCCCAAATTTCCCCACTGTGCCAGCCCAGTGACCGTATGCATCTGGCCCTATTTTAGCATTCCAATCACCTAGAACAATGAGAAGATCTTTCTTTGGAATTTTCTTAATTGCTGCTTCATCCAGATTGTCATAAAATGTATCAATTGCCTCATCCTCATAGTCAGTAGTGGGGGCATATACCTGTATGATGGAGATGTTCTTTGGATGTGCTGCAATACGAATGGTGATAAGCCTGCTATTTATTGGGGTGCAGCTGATGACAGAGTTCAATCTATCTTTATGTACGATAAAACCTACTCCATGCTGATGTTTAGACTCATCTCCACTAAACCAAATTTTGTGACCATCATCCGTTATTGATTCACCTAATCCTGTCCATCTGACTTCTGCTAGGCCCAGGATGTCCCACGAGTATCTAACAAGTTCATGTGTTAGTTTTTTGACTTTTCCACACGCATATAGCGTGCGTACATTCCAAGTTCCGACAACGAATTTTTCTCTTGGAAGTTTCAAAACAGGTGTTTGTACCCCATTCGCTGACTTATCACTCTCAAGGGGCAATGAGAGCGCGGTCGTTGTTAATCTTGGCATCGGCCGATCCGGCAAATTATTACTGAGTTGACTTTCCATTCATAACATTTCAGTGGGCAAGAGGTTTGCTTGGCGTGTGCCCATCTCCTCTCCAAGTTATCCTTGCAGGTACATACAAAAATGTACCTGGAGCAGTAACAATAGCCCTCAATAAAATCTGTAATGTTTTTTTTGAAACACTGTCCGGTTGACACATCACAAAAACCCGCCATCTTGTTTCTAACACGTCGGTAAACACAAACAGCGAACTCACATGACAGGCAAACTTGATGTTTTCATCTTTAAAATACTTATCAACACAATACAGAAAATGAGCCAAACACACTACAAACTCATACAGCATTAATGAGGGCTGCTATCACAGATGCAGACTCCAAACGACGACATAAATGCACAACATACAAAAATGTGCGGCGCCTACCACGCTCGCATCTTGTATTGACAGAATTGGATAGGCAAGGTCCCATATACGGTGTCTAGAGAAGGTGTCCTAGAACAAACTATAAATTGACAAAAAGGGGAAGGAGAAAGTTTATCATGTAAACCTGTTAAAGAAGTATCTGGACAGACCACTCCAGGAAAGCACCCCCTTACTGACCTTGGCTATCGCAACTCAAATGCAAAAGGAACCACTCACCTCGCATGAATACCCATTACATCCTTGTGAAACAGCAGCACAGGTAAAAGTCAGTAAGCACCTGACTAAAAACCAGAGGGAGAGAGTTCAACAGGTTCTGGAGGAACATACAGATGTATTAACAGATAAACCAGGACATACAAATTTGCTACAGTATGACATTAAACTGGTAGACTCAAACCCAATCTGTATGAGAGCCTATTCTATTCCGTTCGCGAAGGAGAAGGCATTGAAGGAAGAAATAGATTATTTGTTGAAGGAGGGGATTATTTCACACAGTGAATCATCTTTTAGCTCCAGTGTCGTTTTGTTGAGAAAACCGTCTGGGGAACACAGACTGTGCATAGATTACAGGAAACTGAATGCTGTCACAGAAGGACAAGTGGATCCATTACCAGACACAAAACAGTTATTTGCCAGATTAAACAAGGCAAAATACTTTTCAAAGGTGGATCTTAGTAAAGGCTATTACCAGATTCCAGTGAAGCCTGAAGTGAGACCTTATTTAGCGTTTAGCACATCGGAAGGACATTATGAATTCAACATGCTACCATTCGGATTGAAAAATGCTCCGAGTGTATTTTCAAGGATGATGCGCAAATTGTTGGATCCCCTGAATAACCCATGTATCACGAATTTCATGGATGATATTCTCGTCGCCAAAGAGACATTTGAAGAACACATTGAAGCTCTAGAAATGTTATTTAATAGGCTTAGGGGAGCGAACTTAACTGCTAGGGCCAAGAAAAAGTGTTTATTGGATTAGCAAAGAGTTGAGAATTCTTGGGACACACTGTATATCAGGGTAACATGACCCCTGATTCCAAGAACTTGGAAAAACTGCAGAGAGCACCTAGACCACAAACAAAAAAGGACGTGCGATCATTCGTGTCGTTATGCGGATTTTATCACAAAAATATATCAAAAATTTCAACTCTATTGTGGCTCCTCTGACTGATCTGACTCGCAAGGGACTTCCAGATAAAATTATTTGGACTGCACAATGTGAACTAGCGTTCCAAGAGTTAAAGGAAAAACTCACTAGCAAGCCTATTCTCAAATTGCCTGATTTGACACCGGACTTTGTGGTGAGAACAGATGCAAGTAATGTAGGCCTCTGGGCGGCCTTGTTGCAGAGGTCATCTTCACCCGATGGGGAACTGAACCCAGTCGCTTATGCAAGCCGCAAATTGAATAAGGCGGAACAAGGATACTCCACAAGCGAAAAAGAATGTTTAGCGTTAATCTGGGGCGATAAAAAAAAATTTAAAATCTATCTGTATGGTAGGACTTTTGTGGTCCAGACGGATCATCAGCCCTGGTATTCTTTATCTCAGGCTAAGCATGAAAACGCAAGATTGCTGAGGTGGTCTTTATTGCTTCAACCTTATCAGTTTAGTATCCAATATATCCCAGGCAAATTGAATGTCGGTGCAGATTTCCTCAGTCGGCACTCCTGTGATCAAAATTAGAGTAGTGGCAGACGTGAGGAGTAATTTTACCTATGTGTATCGCTGGTTTTGGAACTTGCCGTAGTTCATATTTCTCTGGTGGGGAGATGTGTGATGAATTTACCATGATACAAACGTTAAAATATCTCCAAAAATTAACGATAAAATGTAAGGGATAAAAATAATGCCGTAAGATACAAAGGAGAACATGCTCGCCCATGCCCCGCCTTTCCTACCACCATTCAAATTATCTAGTTAGACGTGCAGACGGAACGTTTACCCTTTGTAGACGGGGGGGGGGGGGGGGGGGGTGGGGATGAAACGGAGATCAAAAAAAGGAAAGATATGACTGAACACGTGGTTTGAAGTTCGAACGGCAAAAAGACGCAATGGTGGTGAAAGGAAAAAAAAATTTACGTCCTAGTTGACATAAGTAAGGAGAATGGATCGGCAGAAAATGGACCTTAGCTCTTATTTTCGAGACAGTCATTTCTTGGACGTTTTTCGATACTTGGTCTTTATTTGAATTGCCGCGGCCAAAACACATGAACAAATTTCAAAAACTAAACTTGAGAAAAAATATGTTTTTTCTTAATAATAGAGTTATGAAAATAAAACCTAGCTAGTTTTGATAAGCCCATCTTGAGCAGAGAAATAATATGATTTCATTTATACAGACGGATAGATAATACGGAAAGATATTGACAAAGAACTGTATTGTTCATATCAGACGAGCGACTGCACTGATAAACAATGTCACTAAAGTTTCAAAAATTTTGGCCTTAGAGCATGCAAACGTAAAAATCGAGCTGTAATTAAAAGAGAAGGGGAAATGGTGGGGAGAATTGTAGCTAAAAATAACTTAGGAGGCAGATTCGTGTAGGAAAATGCATATGTAGAACCCATAGCGTGTTTTTTATGAATAAATCAAGGTAGAGACAGGACGGACCCTAAACAGACCGTAAATACTATACTTGACTGAGAATTTGACTGAAGTGACTTTTGTTTATAGACTTTGAAAGTTAGGTGGGAAGATCCGGCGATTGGTTCAAACTGCAATTTTATAGGTTAGCGGGACAGAGATGTGAAATTTTGCCTATTTTGACCATAAGGTCTGTATCAGAGACGCAGATTTTAAATTATATTAGTGGTGTATGAATTCAAGATAGAAGTAACAAAATAATATAGTGGGGACGACCATCATACTCAGCCAGCCAGCTCCAGCTAGCAAAATTTCTAACTGGTGTTCTCAATTCTGGGAGATTCTGGTAAGAATGAACAATATTTATTTTGATTATTTTAATAATTCGAGTGATTGGTACTACGCCATGTATCATAAAAATGATTTACGACAAGTAAGTGGTTCGCACCTAGGTCCCCAAGCCACAGTTTCAGGGTCATATAGACAAACATATAAAGAAAAATATATAGGAAACTCCTAAATAAATCTATGAAAAAGGATCTAGTTGATGAGAACAGTGGAAAAACATATCACTCAATCTTATTCAATAGCAGGAAGCTATTGTGAACATATCTTCAGAAGCAATGTCATCTCCTTGGGGTAACTATTACTATGTGAAACCAAACTCAGGTAAGATGTTGTGCTGTGTGGGTCAGAGAGAATCAGACCCATTCTGAGTGGTGTTTGTGGTTTCGTCTGTTGTGTGCAGAAGTGGGCTCAGGATGGGTAGATAGAGTTCTGACACATGACCCAATACTTTTGTTGTCAGAATTGTTGATTTTTCTATTTGGCCACCAGAAAGAGGTGACCAAATGCCTGTTATATAAGACTACACAAGAGTGTGCCCAGTGCAGACTAAAGATTGGTGACAGTAAAAGGACTAACGATGAACTCCATATTCGGAGAGAGAGTGGGGACCACAGATTTCCAGCACCAGAACTACTCAGTCAAGATACGTGAGCGTCCTGGCCTGCTGGACATTATCACCAACAAATTTACTAACTATCTTCACCAACTATATTACCAATCAGTCTAAGAACATACCATTTTTTGGAAATAACCTACTTGTAGTTTCCTCCCATCAGTAAATGGACAATGTTTTGGTAGTCACAGATGTGGGAGTGATGGATGACACCACCCCAACAGCCATAATCATAGTAATAAGTTCTCCTGGGACCTATCTTAAATATAATTTACTTATTAACCAGTCATTTGAAATAACTATAGGTACACTCATTTTTCCATTTTATTATGACAATACAATTCATGGCATTCCATTTATCTAATTCCATGAAATATTTCTTATGTTCTGAACTGATACAACTGATAACATTGGGTTCAGAACAAATAAAACTTTTATCAAAAAGATTAAATTTTATCCAAACTTTAAAACAAGCCCTGAGTTAGTTCAGTGTGTTATAAATTTTATTAATAATTATTAGACTTATTGATTATCTGTGTGTGTGTGTGTGTGTATGTAATCTACTCACAACACATTACATATTCAGTACCCTATAGACTTTTAAAACGTAGCTACATTCATTAGTAAAAAAAATTGATTATAGTGTGTGAGGTCCGAAAGTTGAAAGTAAAGAAGGGCCTTCTGTAATTCACATTCTACATTTATCCAGGAGCCTTCCACAGCTGACCCTCATACATCACACTAGGGTATACCATCAAACCATACAATTACCATCAAAATCCCACTACACTAGGCCAGGAGGAAGACACCTATAGGAAAAGTCCTGGCGCTCACTCTCTCTTCCAAACCTCTACACCTCTCGGTAGAAGGGGACCGGGGGAAGCGGTACTAAATAAGAAAAGTAAGTAAGTAAGTACTAAACGTTTGTTATCTTTGTCGAACTATTTTCAATTCCTTCATTTCAACGTCAAGCATCCAGATTTATGAAATGTATGTAGCTTTTTAGTTTGTGTGTTTTTTTTTGTGTGTTTTTGTTGTTGTATTCACATTTAAATTGAACATTCTGATTTTTGTGTTGGAACTGATTTTTGCTGATCTCCATTTAATCCCAATGCAAAGAGAGCTCCTCTAGTCTACTGTATTCTTATTTTGCTATCACTGTCTATCCCTAGAACAGTGTCTATATTGCTGCCAAGGTTTATGTATGATTGTATATCTTGTAGGGGTGTTTCTTCTAGTACAGTCTTGTTATTGTTTCCTGCATTTATTCTCATTATCTTAGTTCCCCCCCCCCCCCCCCCCCCCCCTTTCGTGTATTTTCAGACCCACTTGCTGTGATCTCTCATCAAGTATTTTAATTTTGTCTTGCATCTGATTACGCATAAGGGACATAAGTGCCAGGTCGTAAGGAAAATCTTCATCCTCAAGCTTTTTAGTAATATTTCACTGGATTCCATTTCTATTGGCTGAGATCAATGTTTTTTATAAGCCAATCTGCAGCCAATAGGAAGATTACTCAGGTACTTAAACATAATCAAATGCGTTGCCAGTTCATGTTCTTTTTTTTTATCGGGGATGTGCCATCGACTTAGCTTTCTAAAATGTTGACAATTGTTTCATGTTGCGCCTAGTCGAACGACTCAATATAATTGATAAAGGTCAAGTATAGATCTGTTCTTAACTTCTAATGATCTCTATTATATTCTTATATCGAGAGTTTTTTTGTACATCTGTTCTCGACAAACCCATAACGTTGATCACCAGTTCTGTTCTTATATTTACTTTTTACTTGTCTCATTATAATTTTTAGTATTGTGGTCATATGACTCACAAGATTAATTGTGTAAAAGCCGTGGCATTCGACGGTTTGTGGTTTCTTTGGCAGATCTAAAAATATGAATTTTAGTATTTATGATCAGATATGTACTCATTGTTTCTAGATTTAATTCACGAAGTGTAATACCAATTCCGTCCAATGACATTCCACAGCTTCAGTTTCTGTCACTGTTTTGATACCTGCAACCTATATGTATTGAGTTTGAAAATAAATCACCCAGGCAATAATGTTTGACACAGTACACTATATGAAGGTATTAACAATTACAATTTTGACTTTCACATTTTTTGACATAGGATGTCGCGGGTTGGCTCCCATGCTCTGCAGTAGTTGTTCAAAAATGACCAAAATTCAAGTAAAAGGAATGAGGTTTTTACATAGGTAGCAACCTTCGCTCAAGATCATTCTTGTCAAAGATATAAATATAAGGTTGCTGCTTCTATTTTAGGGGCTCTAACGAAATGGCAAGTATAAAAACTATATATGTATATTCATTTTCTTCGACATTCTGTTTTCCAGATAAGAACTATCATGGCTTTTTCCAAGTCTTCTGAGATTCATTTTCCTGTCCATGCGCGGAATCTTTTCAAGAATGTGATTCCTATTTCTCCACAAGCTTGAATTGCTTCGCCTGTTGTTCTGCCCATGTTTGAGGATTTATTTCGAGGAATATTCTTTCTTATTAGATTTCATAAAGCAACATATGTTCTTGCCGTTCCTCACATTTTGAGGTGTATGTAGAGGTTCTCTGAGTGCCTGCTGAGTTGAGAATTTCTTTTCCATCTGATCATTTTTACTGTTTTTATTGAATATTGGTGTCGTTTTTCTATCTATCTATCTATCTACCTATCTATCTATCTATCTATCTATCTATCTATCTATCTATCTATCTATCTATCTATCTATCTATCTATCTATCTATCTATCTATCTATATATATATATATATATATATCTATATATATATTTAGATATATATATATATATATATATATATATATATATATATATATA
This sequence comes from Oreohelix idahoensis, assembly GCA_024509875.1. NCBI lineage: Eukaryota > Metazoa > Mollusca > Gastropoda > Stylommatophora > Oreohelicidae > Oreohelix > Oreohelix idahoensis. The sequence continues at coordinate 14,359 of JAMPIV010013783.1, forward strand.
TATATATATATATATATATATATATATATATATATATATATATATATATATATATATATATACAGGGGGTGTTTATAAAGTCGCTGTGCAGTGAAATTTACAAATTTACGCTCGGGCGAGACTACGTCACCAGAAATGTGGTTTTCAATTGGGGCTTTAAAGACGCCCAAAAAATTGTAACGTAGATTTTATTATTTATCTAGACACTACTGCTCTTGGCTGGCTTGTATTCGGTAAAGTGGCTGTTAACACGATGAAGTTGTGTCTACAACATGTGTTGAAAATGTCCACCACGGGCCTCCAGATATGTGTTGACTCGCCTCTTCATATTTTCGAAAACCTTCCGGATAATGGCCGGTGATATTTGCTGATTCTGGGTGACGATTTCTGCTTTTAGGTCATTAACTGTTTGGGGATTATTTTCATAAACTTTTCCTTTCAGTGCACCCCACAGATAATAGTCAGGCGGAGTTAGGTCTGGTGAACGAGCAGGCCAGATTCCACGTGAAATAATGCGATTTGCAAATATGCCTTCTAAATAATTAAGTGATGTTGCGGCTGTTTTTTCTGTTGCCCCATCCTGCTAAAACCAGGCTTCTCTAATCTCCCGCTCTGTAAGGTAGGCTATGAATGGTTCCAGGATTAAAGTACGGTAACGTTCTGCATTGATTGTTGCATTGAAAAATATTGGCCCAATTATCCGCATACGACTTATGGCGCACCACACTCCGACTTTCTGATCGTGAAGCGGCACTTGATATAATTCATGGGGGTTTTCACTGTTCCACAGACGATTGTTCTGACTGTTCACGTAACCGGAGAGATGAAACCATGCCTCATCAGTGAAGAAAGTCAAGTCAAGGATTTCATCACCTTGTTCAGAGATAAAGTTCTGAAAGCACATGCAATAGTTAACTCCGGATTGGTAATCTCTTTCATGGAGTTGAGACACATAAGTTAATCTGTATGGAAGACAGTGCAGCTTACTCTTCAGAATCTTGTGAACGGTACTCATTGGTAAGTGTACCTGTTGAGACAACTGCCTTAAAGATTTATTTGGGCTCATTGTAATTCTGGCCTGGATATCAAGGCCATCTGAAGTTGAAGACCTTCCAGATCGGTATGCATGTACCACACTACCCGTAGCACAAAACTTGTCGATCAAATTCCTAACCGCATTGCGGTGGGGGACTTGTGAGTCTGGAGAAAAAAATTGTCGAATTACTTCTTCAGTATATTTTCCACCATTACGAAAGACATGTTCCACCAAAAATACCCAGTTTTCAATGGCTAACACCATTTCCTTTGAGCAATGAAACCGTGAATATAACAACGGCTTGTTGTGCAATGCTGCACACGGGATTGTGGAACACAGAATGTCATGACGTAAATTTGCATCATTCGTGACGTAATTTCTAAAATATTTTTCTCATTCACTGCACAGCGATTTTATAAACACCCTGTATATATATATATATATATATATATATATATATATATATATATATATATATATATATATATATATATATATGTGTGTGTGTGTGTGTGTGTGTGTGTGTGTGTGTGTGTGTGCGCGTGTGTGTGTATCTGGACAAGAGACGAAAGGAAGAATCATGTGAAAATATATGGACTTCACACTGAAGACCTCAGCCGAGAATCCTTGAAAGAATTTTACAATGAAGTATAAAAACAAAGAAACCGACGAGGACTATATCCCAACTACAATCATGTATAATTAAACCCTTGCAAAGTCGGGCCTTGAAAATATTCGGGCCCCAGAAATCAGACTCCGGTTTGTCAGTCCTCGAGCTGACAAACAGAACAATTAAATTTTATTTACAAATCCTTTCTAGGTTACGGCCATAGAAAAGGTACGTAATGCATAAAATAATAAGCGAGTTTTAAGATTTTTACGAGTTATTTTCCATTGATAAGGGGTAATTATCTGCTTCAATTTTAGCACGGGGGAAGCAACCAATTGCTAAAATGGAAATCCGGTTTTCAGCACACGAACTGTAAAATTAAATAGCAAAAGTATTTTCAAGGTCGACTTAGTCCAGGGCGGCTATATAAAAGTTCGTTGCTCAAAGCGATGAATAGCGAACAACAATAACAAACTATATAACACCACGTCATCTCGAAGACTTTGTGCTTCTGCTGAATACTCCATTACAGTAAAACGCCAGCTTTGAAACGAGTCAATAGATTCAAATATGTATGCACGTTAATAACACCAGATCTCAGAGGTAAAGAGTAGAACATGCGAAAGCAATGTTCAAGAAAATGAAAAGTATTTTATGCAACAAATCTTTGTTACTGGAAGTAAGAAAGTATGCACAAGAGTTTTTCAGTTTTATCTGGAGCCGATCCTAAAATACTGAAGTGAAGCATGGACAATATTAGTAAAAGGTAAAGGTAGTCTCATAGTAGATTCTGCCGTAAGGGAGTAAACTCCACTATACTAAATGCAACTTTGAGTGGTGGGGGCGACCAGTTTTCTTTCTTTGTTGTCTTTTCCTGCCTTAACTGAGGAGCCGAACTAGGTACCAATTTAAAGCTGGGTAAGCTGGAGCATGATGCCGCCGTGTTTCGAAACAATATAAGTAGAGAAGCAGACCAATCCATGGATGCCATAAAGAAAGGTTTTATAGATAGATGCTAAGAATATCATGGACAGGTAAACAGAATAGTGATGATGTCTGGAAAGAAGCCGGGGCCCACAGCAAGCTTATGGCTCATATTATAAGGATGCAATTCACTATCTTTGGACATGTTATGAAATATATTATGGCAACAGGAAAGACTGAAGGAAAAAAGGATAGATGAGGCCAAAGAAAGAAGACACTGGATAGTTTAACACCGTGGCACAGACAGAAGTCAACAGTAGAATTCATAAATGGATGCAGGATCTCTGTAATGTTTATCTATCTGCCTCTTGAATAGTAACACCAGACGGCGGAACAAGCAAGGACATTAACAGCAGAATGAATAAAGCGAGAGAGCAGCCTTTTCTGGTCTCAGCTACATTTGGAGGTCTTTGAGGTCTTCTCAGTACAGCACAAACACCAAATTAAGACTGTATGAGAGCTGTGTACTTTCTGTGCTTCTCTATGGTGGGGAGTGCTGGAGAGTAACAAAT
>JAMPIV010013783.1:22500-70855 GCA_024509875.1 Oreohelix idahoensis
TATTATTATTTTACTTTACGTTGAATTTCTTGAAATTGATATGTAACATGCATATGAGAATAAATGAATTCAGTATGAAAGGTGAGCGAAAGGAAGGGCAGAATGTTAGACGGGCCTGCGTGCCCAATTCTCAACCCTTTGAAAATAAAGTTCGTTCGTTCGTTCGTTCGTTCCCCTGCTCTGCAGCAGTGGTTCAATGATGGCCAAAACTCGAGTAAAATGAATGAGGTTTATACAAAGGTAGTAAACTTCGCTCAAGATTACTCTTGGCAGAGATATAAATAGAAGGTTGGTGCTTCTATTTTAGGGGGTCTCACAGGGAATGTATAGAATGGCAAGTATAACAACTCTACAAACTATTTATTTTACTTGACATTCTTTTTTCCAGATAAGAACTATCATGGCTTTTTGCAGGTCTTCTTGGATTCTTCTTCCTGTCCATGCACTGTAAAGATTCTTTTCGGGAATGTGATTCCTGTTTTTTTTTTTTTTTTGCACAAACTAAATTGAGTTCGGTTTACCTGTATATCCCAAGTTAGAACTTTACTGGCTTAGAGTCCGCCAGAGATATCAATTTCTTGGTTTCAATCTTTTTATAATAACCCAGGTAGGTTCGTTCCTCTTATGGTGTGTTTGTGTGAGACAGTAGTGGTGATGATGATTGGTACAGCACAATACTTGACATAGATTCCCAACCAAGGGTCTAGCTCAACGGTAAATGATTTTTCAGCAACTCCTTTGATAAGTATCAAGATTTAGTGAACCGTGGAAGCTTTTCCACAAAACAGCAACATTTGTACAATTCAGTACTTATAATGGTTCTCAAGTACAGAATCCGTTTCATGTATTAAAATTCTTCCACTTTTTGCTTCAATCCAACTGGGATTATAATATTCATTAACATCAGTATTTTCATCAGCTTTCTTTATTGAAGTTATTCTAGTACAGGGCGCCTTAGCTGGAGGGCCCTACTTGTTATATCTCTACTTCCACTAGTTTCATTTGTAGCCTTACTTAATCATAGCATGTTTCTGACTTAGGCCGAAATAAAAAGTTCGTTCGAGCTACTTACTTGTGTACCACAGGATAGGAAAATCTGTTTCATACAGATTTTTCTTAACATGAAGGAAATACTTTCTTGCGTCTGCAAATACTTGAAGAGTAAGGAAATACACTAAGGTTCTTTTTGAAAATCTCAAGGTAGGAGCCTAGGACTTTTTATGACAGACCGGGGAACGCCAGGTTGTTCACCACGCAAAGTTAGAATCACGTCCTTTATGCAATGGCTCTTTTCTACAACTAACAGAAAATTATTTCTGGGCGTCTTTCGGTAGTGGGCGATTCTGGCTACCGTTTCATTGGACAAACCATTATTTTGATAATTTGTTTACTGGTCATTCTATCAAGCGATCTTACAGGGAGTAAGGCTATTCCCATTTACGTCACTATTTGCTATGGCAACTCCCGCCGATGTTAGCGTGGCTATGCCAAGCTTGACATAGTTTTAGTTACATCTTATGTCATCCTATACTCAATGTATCTCGTGTTTATGATTCACTACGAGAGGTCGTAACTGCACTGTTTACTTTCTATAGTAGTTAATAGTAATTTCTATTATTTTATTATAATTAGTTTCTAGCACGAATAAATACTATGGTAGTAGGTCACGCGGCCACATTCCTTTTTAAATTTCATAAAGCGACATATGTTCTTGCCGTTCTTCATATTTTGGGGTGTATGTAGAGGTTCTCTGATTGTCTGCCGGATTTAGAATTTCTTGGAAGTATTCTTTTCCATCTTTTCTTTTTTTCTGTTTTTATTGAATATTAGTGTCATGCTTCTATCATATATATATATATATATATATATATATATATATATATAATATATATATATATATATATATTATATATATATATATATATATATTATATATATATATATATTATATATATATATATATATATATATATATATATATATATATATATATATATATATATATATACTGTATATATATACTGTATATATATACTGTATATATATATATATGTGTGTGTGTGCGTGTGTGTGTGTGCGTGCGTGCGTGCGTGTGTGTGTGTGTGTGTGTGTGTGTGTGTGTGTGTGTGTGTGTGTGTGTGTGACTGGACAACAGACGAAAGGAAGTATCGTGTGAAAATATAAGGAGAACACACCGAAGACCTTAGAAGACAATACTTAAAAGAATTCTGCAATGAAGTACAAAAACAAAGAAATTGAGAAATGAGGACTATATCCCAACTACAATCATGTATAATTAAACCCTTAAAAAGTAGGCCTTGAAATTTTCGGGCCCCAGAAATCTGACTCCGTGGTTTGTCGAGCTAACAAACAGAACAATTATATATATGTCATTCAAAATCCTATCTAGGTTACTGCAATAGAAAAGGTACGTAATGCATAAAATAACAAGCGAGTTATGATTTTACGAATTATTTCCCATTGTTACGTACATTTATTACCTAAGGGGGTAGTCTTCGGTCCTGCCAAATGTACGCACCAGTTTTATGTAGTTATATTGTTTGTGCGTTCGATTGATTCACGCACTGACGGGCACAATGCTGTGTGAGTTGCTTTGGACGCACGTGTAACCTAGTTGAGTAGATTGTGACGTCATGATAGGGGCAGCTCGGACGACATTTTATGTCCGCAGTGTTATTATTTGATTCCTGGCAGATTTGTAGAAGCCAGCAGTTGTATTCGTATCTATTGGTCTTCATGGCGAAGCCAATAGTGGATGTCTGAAGTAAGTGTCGCCCCATTTCGTATGGCAAGTTTAATTATGTAAATTAAAGTATCAGGCCGCTCCTATTAATGGTCTAGCGGGAATTCATCGGAGATGACATTCCTAGAATTGGACACACGGAGTCGATAGCCTTTGGAATCTTTTGTAGAGGGAGAATCCATATGTGGAATCAAGTTAATGAATATAGATATATGCTTCACATGTTTAATATGCCGTTTTACCTATGCCAAAGTCGTGGTATGGATACCGAGAGGTTAGCCAAGATGAAACACTAACTTGGTTGTATTGTTATATCTGCCTTTTGTTTGGATTGGATATGCTATCCAAGAATTTTTACAACAAAGTCTGGGATGCTTACAAGTATGATATAAATTATTGCTCCGTGAGAATGAATCCGTTTGCCTTAATAAACGTCCTTGGGAGAAGGTCAATGGACGTTAATTACCATGTCTGTTATATGAAATGGAAGTGATCCTTAGTCACTGGAATAAGAGAACTTAACTGTTAGAGAATCTACAACAACTTTTAACAGTGATATTAACATTTTAACGTATGATCTTCACATCTGTAACTATGATTGTCTTGTTCCACTTCGTTGGTGTCACGTCAATAAAATACATGTACAGTAAAGACCGACTTGTGTGCTGCCAATACTTACCCAGTTCACCCTGTGACAACTTGCCCAATCTTCTCTTCATTTTTTTATTATTTACGTGACATCGTTTTTTTCTCATCCTCAATGCATGATCGCAAAGTCCCGGGAATTGTCACTGGCGGAAATTCTCCTAGCATTCAGTATTTCTCCTCGCTATTTTTAGATACGACGTCATTGTTGACCAATGACCTCGGTAGCTAGGAACCTGTTTTAATTTAAGACTGCTTAAGCTGATAAAACCAGTTTATGCCACTTTAGGAAGACCCCACGTGACTTTTAACGCTATTGATTGGAGCGTTTATTTGACGCTAATGTCACATGATGCACGCTATGGATCACGTGTCCAAGCGGAAATGACCCGCTAAAAGGCGGCAACACAAGCAATCTTCACTTGCCCGGAACCCTTGAGACAGCTAGGTCTAACCCAATTATCGGCGAATTCTCGCATTAAAAGCACTGAAGCCACGTGTCTAATTGCGGGTTAGCGTCCATCTTTGAGTAGGTAAGTGAAATCTCGCTAGAATATAATGTGATGAAATGTGTAGTACCTTGCAAAATCGACGCAAGATTGGTATGTTTACTTTATTCATATTTTTGTTTTACGATCACATCCAGCCACATGTGATCGGGTATATTTTATGATCCCACGGGATATGTACATGTTCATAATAATGTATAACGGGAATATATATATATATATAGCTATTAATTTCCATATTATTTGATTATTTTCGACCCGACGTTTAGACTAACGGAAATTAATATTAACGATAATGTTGACCGACCGTGACATATATTCATTATAAATTATATGACGAGGCGACCAGACATGAAGTGTGTGATAATGTTGTCAGACAATTCTAAAAACACGGATGTCCAATTATTTGTTAAATTCATCATAATGACATGACGATTAGGCTAGAGGCACAGAACTAGAATACTGTTGCCGACATTTCTATGATAAATTTGGTGGGTTTAACTGACATTTATAATAATTCATCGGGTTAAGCTGACGATAAATCAGTCTAAAGAATTATAATACTGCCACTGGGGCAGAGTAATATAATAAAGGACAGACAGGAGAAACTTGAATTCAAGATTAGACTCTAGACATATGATGTTAGAGACTAAAATCTGAGGTGACAGGCAGAGGGACGGCTTAGGGAAAGACTGCTTTCTAAAGCTAGAAAATTAATGAAGCCGTCGTATTTGTCTTCAGTCTATGGTGGAGCCTTGCACGACAGTCCAATCTCAGCGCAGAATACGGAGTCGAGCACAGAGAAGGCAAATCCGAACCATTCAAGACCTACCGGGGCAACGTCAGGAGACCGGAGAACTAACCACACTTCACTATCAGCCGGGGGCTGAAAAGCTAAGTCCACGACAAAGGAAACTCACCTAATCAATGCCACAAAGTTTAGTCATCCATGATGAAAAACACGTGAATTGTGAGACACATAATACATACAGCAGACACTAATTCCATCGACAATACTATCATTCACCATCTATTCACTTTATTGCAATAAACCAATTGGGTGTATATACTGTACCCCACGCTTTGTTCCTTCCATTAGATGTTGAATATTGTCTATGTTTATCTTCCTTTATAAGGGAGGGGGGGCTCGTAAAATATAATATAATTTAAAGAATAATAATAATAGATAACTGAGAAGGGGACGACGGTAGCGAGAGACCAAATATCTCCTTACAATCTTTTCCAGACCTGTCGAGTTAGGAGAATTTACCCTCTTCGTCACCCTTCGGAAGTGGGAAAACCCAGCCGGGATTCCTTGAGCCAAATCTTCCACATCAGATCTATTATTTCCTCTAAATAATTCTCTTATCCTTTAAACGCTACGTGACACTGGTGTCTCGGTCCGGGATTTGAACTTATGTATTTTATCATACCTCTGGGATAGTATCATCCATTCAGTCATTACAGTATACCATTTTAACACATGTATTTTCACACAGTGAGCTCTAGAAAGACAGAAAACATTTTTTCTAGAAATTCAGGCATTGATTGGTGAATCCCTTTATATATGTTGTGTTTAATTAAGTTAGTTCTTGATTTTGTATTTCATTGAATTACAGACCTTAAGTCTCCATAACTGTAGTAATTTCATTCTACAGCAGTCGGATAAATAATTAGTATTTACTTGTTGCTAGAAATACTATTGGAAGGTAGCACTAGCTTACTCAGTGTGGACTTTAACTGCAAAAGATGGCTGAAATAGTTAAGCTTAAGGCAGCACTAGGGGAGGCCGGTCGAGATCTAGGTTATAGTGGGGTGGACCTTGCAAATTATGTCAGTGTCGAGACTGATAAGTATTACGCTCGAGAAACAGCGAAAGCTGAAAGAGAAGAGCGAATAAAGTTAGCAGAAATAGATGAGAGGATAAAAGCTGTAGACGCTAGAGAAAGAAGCGAGAGAGATGAACGCGAGCATGCATTGAAGATGAAGCAGTTAGAGATGCAGGGACAAGCTCAAAGAGTTGAACCAGTAGCCGGTGCGACCGCATCTACCTCCTCAGGCAACCTATCGCCACGGTCAGATGATATGCCTTCCTTGCACGCAGGGGGCACAGGACCTTTGCCATCCTCACTCATGTCAACTTTGGGACCCTTGACGTTTCCATTCGAAGCTTTCTCGGAACAAGCCGACTCGATCGATAGGTATCTGGACAAATTTGAGAAGTTTGCCACCACGTTTGGTTTGGAGAAGAGCAAATGGAACCTGAAACTGTCGCAAGGGCTTAGAGGAACTGCTTATGACGTGTATAGCAAGCTTCCTCCAGGTTTACAGGATGACTACGACTCTTTGAAAAAGGCACTATTGGTTCGTTATGAGCTACATGCTGACGCCTATAGGAAGAGGTTCCGTAACTCTAGGAGGGAAGTCGGAGAGAACTTTGCTCAGTTTGCTGCGAGACTGGATTCCTACGTGGAGAAGTGGGGTGCCCTAGGGAATTTTACTCATGATTGGGAAGGCCTGAAGGAAATGGTCATGATCGAACAACTGAAGGACACCATGACTTCCGACATGAGAAGATTCCTGACAGAGAATGGGGCCAGCACTTTAGAATCCATAGTCCAGTTAGCGGAACGATATCAGGCAGCACTATCAGAGAATCCACCACCCAGACGGAAACAACCAGATTACGTACCTAGACAGACAGCTCAGTCACACATGGACCCCCAAGTGAAACCACCGTATACTAACTTCAAAAAGCCTGACAAGCCAGACTACAAGACTACTCAGAGATCTAATTTCCAGCAGCAGAGGCAAGGGGAAAAATGGTGTAAGCACTGTAGAACCATCACCCACAATACGCAGGAGTGCAACCGGAAAAACCCACCTCATCATGCTGCCTGCTTACGTAAAAGTGCCGCAAGGGGAAATGGACCGGAAGAACCTCTGGACAAACCCCGACATCCCCCGGTCGTTGAGACAGTCCTCGTAAATGACCAAGAGGTGACCTGCCTTTATGATACAGGCCTTGCATTCGACGCAGTTGTCTGTGCATCCCTAGTCAAGCCTGACCAGATGACAGAAGACACTATAGAAATACAAGGACCTACTAAAAGTGCAGCACCTATGCGTTTGGCCATAGCCAAGATTAAGGTCAAATCAAAATATGTGACTGGGGAAATCCGTGCAGCGATCTTGGACGACCCTATTTATCCCTTGATCTTAGGGTGTAGGTATGTGTTCTTGGGAGAACCCATTCACCCTCTGGTTGTGGCGGCTGTCACCACTAGAGGACAGGCCAAACGGAATACGGAGTTGGAATCCCCACCCAACATCCTTCCTGAGGAATTAAAAAAGGCACAAACGGAGGATCAATCTCTAGCACCCTGCTACAAAAAACTACCGAGAGCGCACACTCCTCTCCAAAAGGGAGACTTCTACAAGAAAAATGGGCTGTTGCATCGGAAAGCAGGAAATGGAGGACAGGAACATGGGCAACTTGTGGTTCCATCAGCATACCGAGCCCAGGTCCTAGAAATGGGCCATGCCCTTCCGTTTAGTGGCCACATGGGCATAAGTGCCACGATTCAGCGTATTTCATGTCATTATTATTGGCCAGGTATCAACGCCGATATCCAGAGATATGTGAAATCATGCCCGCAGTGCCAGAGGACAGCGCCGAAACACTGGACGGCCCCAGCCACTCTGGGAGAAATGCCAATCTTGGGCACACCCTTCGAACGAGTAGCGGTGGATATTGTGGGTCCACTTACTCGTAGCAAAAAGAGAAACAGTTATATACTCACGTTAGTGGATTGTTGCTCCATGTGGGCAGAGGCAATTGCTATGCCCGCCTGTGATTCTAAGCATGTTGCTGAGGCTCTGCTCACCATATTTACTCGGCTAGGGTTTCCGTCACAGATCCTGACAGATAATGGTTCCCAATTCCGAGGAAAACTCACCGAGGAAGTGTTTAGGATATTTCAGGCCCGACATATCCACACCTCTCCCTACCACCCCCAGGCAAATGGCCAGGTGGAGCGGTTTAACGGGACCCTTATTTCCATCCTTCGGAAACTTGCGCAGGAAAAACCAGAGAGCTGGGATCAATACTTACCCGCAGCACTATTTGCTTACCGCGAAGTACCCCACAATTCTACTGGGATGCCTCCTGCCACATTGCTGTTTGGTAGACCTATAAAAGGACCTTTAGAGGCACTGTTACGTACTTGGACAGATGATAAAGCTGATGAGACGGTCACCTCTGCATCCCAATACGTGAAGGAGTTGACCCAACGCCTTAAAACAGGATGGGAACTGGCAAAGGAAAATGTACGCCGTGCCCGTCGTAAACATGCGCGTTACTACAACCGCACTGCGAAGGATAGGGAGCTAGAAGTAGGAGAACAGGTATTATTACTCCTGCCCAGTAGCAATAATAAATTGCAAATCGGGTGGAGAGGTCCATATAAAATTGTTGAGAAAATGTCGCGCACCAATTACAAGATTGCCATAAAGGGGAAGCAGAAAATTTACCACATAAACCTGCTGAAGCGATATTATGAAAGACCAGGTGCAGAACCAGCACATTTCCTGACACTGGCTATTGCGACGGAAACTGAGGCAGAACCCCTGACCTCCTGTGAATACCCTCTTCGTCAGTGCGAAACTCATCAAGATGTTCAGATTAGTTCAACTTTAACGGAGGATCAGCAGGCACGGGTTCAACAGTTGTTGAGAAAACACACTAGTACACTCACGGATAAACCTGGCATGACCAACCTGATAGAATTTGATATGAAGCTAACAGACCTCGCCCCGGTACGAGTTAAGAACTATCCTGTTCCTTATGCTAAAGCAAAGGCATTGGGTGAGGAAATCGAGTACCTGCTTAAGGAAAATATTATCTCAAAATCAGAGTCGCCTTATAGTGCGGTTGTAGTGTTGCTTAGAAAATCCACAGGAGAACATCGCCTCTGCATAGACTACCGAAGGCTCAACGCTGTAACGGAATTTCAAGCGGAGCCCTTACCGGATCAGAATCAGCTTTTCACCAAGCTGAGTAGAGCACGATACTTTTCGAAGATAGACCTTAGCAAAGGGTACTACCAGATCCCGGTAAAAGAGGAAATTCGACATATGTTAGCATTTAGTACTTCTGAAGGCCATTACGAGTTTAATGTATTGCCATTTGGGCTAAGCAACGCCCCAAGCGTCTTTACTCGTATGATGAGGAAGCTACTGGAACCCCTGAACCACCCTGGGATAAGTAATTTCATGGACGACATACTTATTGCCACGAACACCTTTGAGGAGCACCTGGACGCAGTTTCCCTACTCTTCGAAAGACTTAGAGAAACAGGACTCACCGCTCGCCCTACAAAATGTCAAATTGCCTGCGAGCAACTAGAATTCCTGGGACACACTATCTCGCATGGATGCATGTTCCCAGATGCGCGTAATATTGAGAAGTTACAGCGGGCCCCACGACCCCAGACTAAAAAGGATGTAAGGTCATTTGTGTCTCTATGTGGCTTCTACCAGAGATATATTAAAGATTTTAATACCCTGAGTGCGCCATTGACCGCATTAACCAAGAATGGGAACCCGGACAAAGTAACCTGGACAGCGGAGTGCGAAAATGCCTACACGCTGCTGAAGGAGAAACTCACAGCTAGGCCAATTCTGCGACTGCCTGACTTAACTCTGAACTTTACGCTGCGAACAGATGCTAGCAATATAGGGATAGGAGCCACTCTCCTGCAGCCTAGTGATAGACCTTCTGCAACTCTATTCCCCATCGCATATGCTAGTAGGAAATTGAACCCTGCTGAACAGAACTACTCTACCATCGAACGAGAATGTCTGTCGCTAATATGGGCTGTGCAGAAGTTTCAACCATATTTATACGGGAAAAAGTTCACGGTGCAGTGTGATCACCAACCGTTGATATTTCTTGCAGCGTCGAAGAACCTTAATGCCCGGCTTATGAGATGGTCACTACTGTTGCAGCCATATTCATTTCACATAGAATACATACCTGGGAAGAACAACGTAGGGGCAGATTTTTTGAGCAGACATCCGGACGCAACCGAGGAGATATGAGAAACTGGAAAAGAAGAGGAAGACAGGACAAGAGGAGTTGGACGGAACGTCAAACTTGAGGAGGGGCTTGTGTGACAACTTGCCCAATCTTCTCTTCATTTTTTTTTATTATTTACGTGACATCGTTTTTTTCTCATCCTCAATGCATGATCGCAAAGTCCCGGGAATTGTCACTGGCGGAAATTCTCCTAGCATTCAGTATTTTCTCCTCGCTATTTTTAGATACGACGTCATTGTTGACCAATGACCTCGGTAGCTAGGAACCTGTTTTAATTTAAGACTGCTTAAGCTGATAAAACCAGTTTATGCCACTTTAGGAAGACCCCACGTGACTTTTAACGCTATTGATTGGAGCGTTTATTTGACGCTAATGTCACATGATGCACGCTATGGATCACGTGTCCAAGCGGAAATGACCCGCTAAAAGGCGGCAACACAAGCAATCTTCACTTGCCCGGAACCCTTGAGACAGCTAGGTCTAACCCAATTATCGGCGAATTCTCGCATTAAAAGCACTGAAGCCACGTGTCTAATTGCGGGTTAGCGTCCATCTTTGAGTAGGTAAGTGAAATCTCGCTAGAATATAATGTGATGAAATGTGTAGTACCTTGCAAAATCGACGCAAGATTGGTATGTTTACTTTATTCATATTTTTGTTTTACGATCACATCCAGCCACATGTGATCGGGTATATTTTATGATCCCACGGGATATGTACATGTTCATAATAATGTATAACGGGAATATATATATATATAGCTATTAATTTCCATATTATTTGATTATTTTCGACCCGACGTTTAGACTAACGGAAATTAATATTAACGATAATGTTGACCGACCGTGACATATATTCATTATAAATTATATGACGAGGCGACCAGACATGAAGTGTGTGATAATGTTGTCAGACAATTCTAAAAACACGGATGTCCAATTATTTGTTAAATTCATCATAATGACATGACGATTAGGCTAGAGGCACAGAACTAGAATACTGTTGCCGACATTTCTATGATAAATTTGGTGGGTTTAACTGACATTTATAATAATTCATCGGGTTAAGCTGACGATAACTCAGTCTAAAGAATTATAATACTGCCACTGGGGCAGAGTAATATAATAAAGGACAGACAGGAGAAACTTGAATTCAAGATTAGACTCTAGACATATGATGTTAGAGACTAAAATCTGAGGTGACAGGCAGAGGGACGGCTTAGGGAAAGACTGCTTTCTAAAGCTAGAAAATTAATGAAGCCGTCGTATTTGTCTTCAGTCTATGGTGGAGCCTTGCACGACAGTCCAATCTCAGCGCAGAATACGGAGTCGAGCACAGAGAAGGCAAATCCGAACCATTCAAGACCTACCGGGGCAACGTCAGGAGACCGGAGAACTAACCACACTTCACTATCAGCCGGGGGCTGAAAAGCTAAGTCCACGACAAAGGAAACTCACCTAATCAATGCCACAAAGTTTAGTCATCCATGATGAAAAACACGTGAATTGTGAGACACATAATACATACAGCAGACACTAATTCCATCGACAATACTATCATTCACCATCTATTCACTTTATTGCAATAAACCAATTGGGTGTATATACTGTACCCCACGCTTTGTTCCTTCCATTAGATGTTGAATATTGTCTATGTTTATCTTCCTTTATAAGGGAGGGGGGGCTCGTAAAATATAATATAATTTAAAGAATAATAATAATAGATAACTGAGAAGGGGACGACGGTAGCGAGAGACCAAATATCTCCTTACAATCTTTTCCAGACCTGTCGAGTTAGGAGAATTTACCCTCTTCGTCACCCTTCGGAAGTGGGAAAACCCAGCCGGGATTCCTTGAGCCAAATCTTCCACATCAGATCTATTATTTCCTCTAAATAATTCTCTTATCCTTTAAACGCTGCGTGACACACCCAATGCAACGATACCTGTTGGAATGTTCGTTTGAAGAAGTTTATTGACATTTTGTTCGTATTCAACCATTCGCGTGATAAAATCAATACCATTACCATAAACGGACTCCAACAGAAAATGGTGTGCCAGCGTGGTTTGAAAATAATTATTTCAAAGGAACGAACGCAAGCCAAGGAATCGTTTGAAGATGGGATTTGTTCTTTCAAGGTGAAATCATCTTAAATTTGGAACATTGTAAAAATGAATCAGAATCAACTAACCGTTACCTCAAGGTCATCAATCAACCTCCAGGTCCAGTTGTACGGTGACTAACTGCACTTGGGATCACCTATTCCTCATTACGTGCGAGCTTGTGTTGAAAAAGCAGAACGAAGTATTTTATTCCTCCAGTACATACACGGGGACGAGGCACATTGGTTGTTCTTTCTGGCACGCGAGATGAGTATAGCGTGTTGTCGTTATACACTTTATTACATTTAGCTGTGCCTTTAATGTTCATATCTATATTTTCTATATTATTTGTTATGTGTTGTGTATTCTTTGCGGGAGGTTGGGAGGTAGATCTGACGAACGAGATCCATCTCGAAGTCAATTCGGGCTCTTCGTCAGACGTTCTGTAGGACATTATTTTGCAGACTTCCCGCAGTGGAATGTTCCTACGCGTGAGCGTAGAAGGATTCTAGGTCCACTGTGTTTGGTGGTCTGTAACACCTATCTGTTCTAGCTGTTTCGTCAAGTTTTACTTGTTGTTCTCATAGTTCTTTTTAATCGTACCTTATTTTCATGATGTATTTTGTTTGTGATTATTGTCCATCTCACCTTTCCTGTCGTTTAGTTTTTTACAAAACCATTGTTTTTACACTGTGTTGTCTATTGTCTTGTTAACTATCTGATCGTAGTTATCGTCGTATATTTTTACGATATTCTATTTTAGTTATACATTTTATTTTTTTTGATTTCTACGATTGTGTTCACCCGTCCATTTTATCATGTCTTGTCGGTTATGTTTCTATTGTCTTTCTCGTTGTTCATTTCATGACATTTGATTACATAAATGTATTGATTAATAACATATTTAATAATTATATGATAACATTATACCGTTCTAAGAACAGGAACGAGGACCACTAGTTGTAGTAACACTTTTAAGTAGTATTATTACATAATAATATTGAAATGGCTACCTTAGACTATTTCATTAAGCAAGCAAAAGCTCTTCAGATGGCTCCTGATGAAGCTAAAGCATTTGCACTGTCAGAATATAAGAAAGCTCAAGAAATAGAAGCTGATCAGAGAAGATTGGAAACTTTACGTTTGGAAAATTTGAAATTTGAGGCAGATCAAAAACGGATTGAGGCTGAGGAACATGAGAAGAAGATGAAATTTGAGGCAGATCAAAAACGGATTGAGGCTGAGGAACAAGAGAAGAAGAGGAAATTTATGGCTGAGGAAGAGGAGAAAAAAATGAGATTAGCCGCTGAATTGGAAGAGAAACGATTTCAGCGAGAGGCAGAACAGAAGCAAAAGGAGTCTGAAGAAAGACTTAGAAAAGAAATGGAAGAAAAAAGATTAATAGCTGAAAAAGAAATGGAACAGAAACAAAAAGAAATAGAAGAAAGGAGATTAATAGCTGAACAAAACACAAAACGACTTCAGCTTGAGATGGAAGAGAATGAAAGAAAACGACAGCATGAACTGAAATTAGCAGAGTCAGAATATGAGAGAATTAGGTTAACTCAGGAATCTAATTCTCAGAGAACTTTTGAAAGCCACACTTCATCCAGACAGGATCATTTTAAGGAGATTCACCTTAAATTGCCAAAATTTAATCCCCCGTCTGATGACGTAATATTCTTCCTGGATAGGTTTGAGGCCACTTGTGGGTCTTATAACGTGGATAAAGCGCTATACTGTACATATTTATCCAGATTACTTACAGGAGATGCATTAGCAGTTTATCATACCACCAGCATTGGTGAGAAAAAATGACTACAATGCTCTTAGAGCAGCACTTCTGCAAAAATTTCAAATGACAGAAAACGAATATCGTTTGAAATTTCACACATTACTACCTCAATCTGGCAGAAATTTTAGTGATTTTCTGTCACAGATACGACTAACATTAGAAAGATGGATCGAGTTATCCAAAATTGAAAAGTCGTATGAAGGTCTCTTTGATTTACTGATGCGCGATAAGGTACTTTCGTCGGTAAATCCTACATTTCTCGCATTTTTACACGAACGGAAACCTTTATCAATGAAAAACTTAGAAGAACATGCAAAAAATTTTTGCACTGCTCACCCAAACATGGATCTAAGTAACGCGCAGATTAAGAGTGAATTGCCTGTTGCTTTTGCAGCACAACAAAACAATTTTTCACGCAATCGTTCTTTTAGTGCTGATAGATATGTCAATAAGGGAAATAATCATCATTTCACCAATGATAACTTTTACAAAGGGAAGCAATTTTAACAATCTGCTCCATTTAATGTTTCTTGGAACCAAACTCACAGATCGCAAGATTTTGGTAACAATTATTTTAAAAATAATCAAGGACATTATAATAAACAAAACTGGAGATCAAGATCTCAGGGTCCGCAAAACAGACAATTTTTTGGAAATAAACCATTTAACCAACATCATAACGATCATTCTACAAATTATCGGACTAATCCAAATTTTAACTCTAGCAGAAACGACAATTATGGCAATTTTAATGACAAAAATCACAATCGATCGCGCCGACGAGATAGATCGTCGAATAATACAGTTAGACATTCTAATGTTGCTTTTAATGATACACAGGCTAACACTGAACAGGGTAAAGTAGCTGAAACTCACAATGCTATGTCTTGTTCTCTAGATTGTTCCCAGGTGAAAGACTGCCCAGAATGCTCGACTCTTTTCCAGCCTAAGGCGATCACGACGCTGCGTTGCGGACATACCTTGCCTAGTCTACCTGCAGTCTGCATGGCCACTCCTGCGTCAGTACACCATGGACAGGGCTCTCTTAAGTTTAACAGAGGATTTGTTAACAATATTTCATGCTCTCTTTTATTCGACTCAGGTTGTACGACAGTGGGCGTCCGGACATCGCTGATCGACCCTAGTTGTGCGACGGGCAGGGTTGTGAAATGTGTCACGTTTGGCGGAACTGTGGAAACATTCCCCACAGCCATTATAACACTTCATACTCCATTTTTTTCAGGACAGATCCAAGCATGTCTTCTTCCAAATCCAATTTGTGATTTGATTCTTGGTCGCATACATGGTATTAAAGAGTGTACACCTCAGCAAATTGCTGAATGGGAAGAGCGACATATTCAAACTGCAAATGCAGTAGTGACTAGAGCGCAAGCTATTAATATGTCGCATGATACACCTATTGAACCTACAGTTCATACCACTTGTGATGATGATGCTCCTATTTCACGGGAGTTGTTTGCAACATTGCAAAAGAATGATAATTCATTAAAAAAAATTCTTTCAGTATGTTAACAAAAAGAATACAAGCAACAAACTTGCAAAATCTAGACATGACTTTATACTTAAAAATGGGATTTTGGTTAGAATAATACGGGAAAAGGATTCATCCATATGTTCTCAAATTCTAGTACCATCCTGTATGAGATCTCGGATATTACGGCATGCTCATGACTCGCAATGTGCGGGCCATATGGGTTTTTCGCGTACCAAATCCAGAGTGCTTTCGGCATTCTACTGGCCAGGCGTCCATAGAGATGTTACTCTCTATTGTCGGTCCTGTTTGATATGTCAAGAAGTTAAGGTACGGGGTCCATTTCATGCGGCTCCTATTCAAGCTGCGGACATCCCGATTAGACCATTTGATAAAATGGCCATTGACATTATTGGTCCAATGCTTCCATCTGCTAGAGGGCATACGCATATTCTTACGTGCATTGATATGTGCACTCGTTGGCCTGAGGCCATCCCTCTCAAGAACACTTCATCTGCCAGTGTAGCAGAGGCATTGATGTTAATCTTCTCACGCATTGGTTTTCCACGGAAAATCTTGTCGGATCATGGGGTTCAATTCATTTCTGAATCCATGTCTCAAGTGATGAAGACATTAGGTATAGATAGATCTCTTAGTTCTATTTATCATCCGATGTCAAATGGGTTAATTGAGCGTCTCAATAGGACACTCAAGCAGTTGTTGGGTAAGATGACTCAAGACCATCCCCAAGACTGGGATCGGGTCCTACCCGCTTGTCTCTTTGCGTATCGCGAGGTACAAAATCAAGCAACGGGTTTTTCTCCGTTCCAGCTTGTTTTTGGCATGCAACCACGCGGTCCGATGTCGTTAATCCACGACTTATTGGTGGATGAGAATATTGAAGAGGAAACTCAATCCTCTTATGAGTATGTGATCTCTCTTAGAAAGAAAATCATAGATGCTTGTAGACTAGCTACTGCATCATCCGAACATGCCAAAGAAAAAGCTCGTCTATCTGCAAACAAATATAGACGTCTTCGCCAGCTCATACCTGGTGATGAAGCTTTTGTATTACTTCCTGCGCATAACAATCGTCTTTTAATTACCTGGAGAGGTCCTTTCAGGATCATCTCAAGAATATCCGATGTCGACTACATCGTTGATGTTAATGGCAAACATAAAACCTTCCACATTAACATGTTGAAGGAGTATTACTCACGTCCTGATTACTTACAGTCAGTGTTTCAGGCAACTGACGATCCTACACCACCTATTCAACACTATTCTAGTTTGTCAGTCATCCAAGAAGAGGAATCTTCTTTTGATGATGTACAACTACCAATACCAGTTGTACCACTCCATTCCACTGAGAAATGGAATGATGTTACTATCTCATCTACTCTTACTGATGATCAACGTCAGCAAGTCTCTAATATTCTACACACGTATGAGGATGTCCTTACTGACATCCCAGGTCATACGTCAGTCATCCAACATGACATTATTCTGACTGACGATACACCTATTCGAGTTCGCCCATATCCTATTCCTTTACACTTTCGTGATAAGGTTGATAGGGAATTGGATGAGATGCTTCAATTAAATATAATTGAACCATCTTCATCACCATATTCTTCTTCTATGGTAATCATTCGGAAGAAGGACAACAATATACGTCTTTGCGTAGATTACAGGAAATTAAATAAAGTTACAAAATTCGATGCGGAACCATTACCTCTTTTAGACGACTTATTAGAGAAATTGTCTCATGCCACATTCTTTTCGAAATTTGACCTTTCAAAGGGTTATTGGCAAGTGCCATTAACCCCTAAAGCAAAGCCATTCACCGCTTTCTCGACGCCAAAGGGTCTTTTTCAATATAATTTTATGCCATTCGGGTTAATGAATGCGCCAGCTACCTTTGTACGCATGATGCGCCGCATATTGTCTCATCGTCCCGATGTCATTACTTATATAGATGACATCTGTCTTTTCAGTGACTCTTGGGATGAACATATTCAGGGTTTAAAATCTTTACTTTCTACCTTACGGGATTACAACTTAACAGCAAAACCTTCAAAGGCTTTTGTCGGTTTTCATGACATCTCATTTCTTGGTCACCGTATAGGTCGCGGTTTAATATATACAGAAGACAGTAACGTCTCTAAAATTTTAAACATCTCAGCACCTAAGACAAAAAAAACAAGTGAGGTCACTCTTAGGACTAATACAGTTCTATTCTAAATTCATCCCTCATTTGTCTACTATAACTGCACCTCTTTCTTCGTTACTGAAGAAAGGCACACCTAATGTAATAAAGTGGTCGCAGGATCACCAAACGGCGTTAGACTATATAAAACAAATTTTTTCAAATAAGCCTTTTTTAAGGTTGCCTAACAAAGATCTCACCTTTGTTCTTCGCAGTGATGCTTCTTCCTACGCTATCGCGGCAGTTTTGATGCAAGAATACGGAGGTACCTTATTTCCAATTATGTACGTATCCAGAAAGCTTACAACGAGCGAGATGAAATACTCCGTTCTCGATAAAGAGCTCCTTGCTCTTGTCTGGTCAATCACAAAATTGGATCGTTATCTCCTCGGATCACACTTTGTGGTGGAGTCTGACCAGAAAGCTCTTACGGCATTGAATACTGGAAACGTTAAGTCATCAAAGTCAGCGCGTTACGCTATAGCTCTCCAGCCATTCCACTTTGAGATACGTGCTATTCCTGGAGTGCAGAATGTATTTGCAGACTGTCTTTCAAGATGCCCTAGTGAACTTGGTGAAACTAAACTACTTTTGGATCGAGAAACGTCCTCACCGAAACATGAATAACTTTGTACAGTGTCGTTAATTGTACATCTGTGAATACTATGTGTAGCTCTACAGTATTCGTATATATATAACTTTCAGAATATACTTACGTATGGATTATAACATTATTTCTTGTGAAGTAACGTTTTTATTAGAACGGGAACAGTGATATTAAAGTAACATTTTTTTTTAGTATGGAAACATTGGTAAAAACGACAAATAGACATTCATTAGTGTTATGGAACATATTACACTACATATCGTGTTCGTAAACTTATTTCGTGCATGGAACATTAGGAACCTATTCTTGTTGACTCTAAATAGTTCTGAACGAATATTCACAATGACTGAAATTAGAATTACTTAGAATAAATTACTAGTTATTTATTTATGTGTAATTAAATACTAGAATTAGATTAATTCAATTTAATCAAATTGATTGTTTATAAATCACACATCTACTAACGTTATTAGTGTCTCGCAATACGTGTAGTCACGTATCCCACTACATGAGATTTTACTTTTAGATAACTAGTCAAACTTACTAGTGTTAGATATCAGTAAGTGCGTTGCTTCTTAAAGTGTTTAATTTTACATTGCTTCATTTTTGCACATTGTATTTCAAAATTTTCTGTTTCACTGATTCTTTTATCATTGATTATCATCAGTGTTGCTGTTCATTTTCATTTTTTGAAATCATATGTTTCAAATTTTGTTGAAAACTTAGTTGAATTTTATTATCATCTTTTTTGTTGATTTTTCATTTTCATTTTCATTTTTTCAACTTCTTTTTACTTCGAATATTACCACATCGTTCCAAAGTAGGTCGATGGTGGATGTGTGCTTTAATGCATACTGTCATTTAGTTCTATTAATTTCAAGTCAATATTCTTTTCTTAATATGATATAATTTTATGCATGTCATAAATCTTGTTGTAGTTTTGACTCACCTCTCTCGAGTAATTAGTTCGAAAAAAATTAATGGGATTAATTTTTTTAAGGGGAGGTAATAAGGGAGCTGTTACGTACATTTATTACCTAAGGGGGTAGTCTTCGGTCCTGCCAAATGTACGCACCAGTTTTATGTAGTTATATTGTTTGTGCGTTCGATTGATTCACGCACTGACGTGCACAATGCTGTGTGAGTTGCTTTGGACGCACGTGTAACCTAGTTGAGTAGATTGTGACGTCATGATAGGGGCAGCTCGGACGACATTTTATGTCCGCAGTGTTATTATTTGATTCCTGGCAGATTTGTAGAAGCCAGCAGTTGTATTCGTATCTATTGGTCTTCATGGCGAAGCCAATAGTGGATGTCTGAAGTAAGTGTCGCCCCATTTCGTATGGCAAGTTTAATTATGTAAATTAAAGTATCAGGCCGCTCCTATTAATGGTCTAGCGGGAATTCATCGGAGATGACATTCCTAGAATTGGACACACGGAGTCGATAGCCTTTGGAATCTTTTGTAGAGGGAGAATCCATATGTGGAATCAAGTTAATGAATATAGATATATGCTTCACATGTTTAATATGCCGTTTTACCTATGCCAAAGTCGTGGTATGGATACCGAGAGGTTAGCCAAGATGAAACACTAACTTGGTTGTATTGTTATATCTGCCTTTTGTTTGGATTGGATATGCTATCCAAGAATTTTACAACAAAGTCTGGGATGCTTACAAGTATGATATAAATTATTGCTCCGTGAGAATGAATCCGTTTGCCTTAATAAACGTCCTTGGGAGAAGGTCAATGGACGTTAATTACCATGTCTGTTATATGAAATGGAAGTGATCCTTAGTCACTGGAATAAGAGAACTTAACTGTTAGAGAATCTACAACAACTTTTAACAGTGATATTAACATTTTAACGTATGATCTTCACATCTGTAACTATGATTGTCTTGTTCCACTTCGTTGGTGTCACGTCAATAAAATACATGTACAGTAAACACCGACTTGTGTGCTGCCAATACTTACCCAGTTCACCCAATGCAACGATACCTGTTGGAATGTTCGTTTGAAGAAGTTTATTGACATTTTGTTCGTATTCAACCATTCGCGTGATAAAATCAATACCATTACCATAAACGGACTCCAACACCCATTCAAAAGGGTAATCGTCAACTTCCATTTCAGCAGTGCGGAAGCAACCAGCCTTGGAATAGCTAAAATTTAAATCCAGTTTTCAGCGCATGAACTGGACAATTAAATAGCAAGAGTATTTTCAAGGTCAACTTAGTCTAGGACGGATACATAAAAGTTCGTTGCTCCCAGCGACGAATAGTGAACAACAATAACAAACTATATCACATCACGTCATCTCAAAGACTACGGTCTTCTGCTGAATAGACCATTACAGTAAAACGACAGCTTTGAAACAAGTCAAAAGATTCAAATATATAGGCATGTTAATAACACCGGACGGAAGATGCATCTCAGAGGAGAACAAGCCCTGCAAAAGCAGCTTTCAAGAAAATGAAACGTTTTTTATTCAATAAATCAATTAACTGGAAGTTGTTGCCGTTGTTGTTGATTAACTAGTGCTGCTCAGCTCGTTGCTCTTTAGCAGTCTACAAATTTGGGAGCCGCGCTAGAGTAATGGTTACTACACTGCGCTGGCGATCGGGTGATCCAGGTTCAAGCCCCGGCGAGGACATTTGAAAGAGTGTCGACCAGGATTTGGACTGGATTAATTCGAGCCCTGGCAAGGACATTTGAAGTAGTGTCGACCAGGGACTGGAATAACCTGAACGACTCCTGAGCCGAACCAGCTCTAATGGGTACTCTCCGAAGACGGCGAGTATCTGCCTGAATGGCGAGAGGACACCTGTCGACGTACAGGGAAAATTGGATACTCACGTAAAGTCAGTCTCGGGTTAGACATACTAATCTGAGATTTAGTAATAGTGAGCGTATGTAAAAAAAAAAAAATAAAGAAATATGCAGTCAATGCCAAGCTGAAGAATTTACATGTGTTCTGTAGCTGTTGAGTAGTGCTGTATAGAGTGTTTGGGATTGTTGGGGAGCATGACAATAGTTGTCGCTTTTCTGTAGAGAGTCCTGGGCAAGTGAGCAGCACATGCGGAACTGTCTCATACGAATGGGTACAGTTGCGGCAATTAGACTTATGTGTGGGGTTTAATTTGTTTAAGTGCTTGTTGAGTCTGGTGTGTTCTGTTCTTAGTTGGAAGATTGTGCTCTGCTCCTTACATCGTAGGTTATTAATGTTGTCATTTTTGTTAGGATGGGCCATTTCTTTATACAAAACACGTCCAGTAGACCCTTTTGCCCATCGGTTCAGCCATTCCTCATTCAAGTTGTTTTGGGTTATTCGTTTAGCAATCTGCATGTTTGCTGGAGTGTTTGTTTGAACCATGCTTGCTCCTAGTTTTGCTAGTCTGTCTGCTTTATCATTGCCTGGTATGTTTGTGTGCCCCGGTATCCACTGGAGAGTGACTCTGACGTCGTATTTTGTCAGCAGGTTTTGAGTTGTTGCGTCCAGCTGTATTATTTCTTTATTTTCACATTGAAAGCATTCTTCTAAAGCCTGAAGTGTTGATTTTGAATCAGTGAAGATTATGATATCTGAGGGCATATGGATTTCTTGTTTGAATTGGCTGTCTATTGCTGTGAGTGTGGTGTTTATTGCTGTAATCTCTGCTTGGTAATTAGTACAGAATTCTCCGCACGTTTCATATATTTCTAGTACGCTGCCATTTGGGTATTTCACATACACACCATGTCCAGCATTTATGGTTGTCACATAATTATTGAGTGGATCTCTTTTCCTCTCCGACAATATTTAGTTACATTTTTTGAGTGGACTAAATTACGTGCTTTTTTTGTGGGTGGCACATTTTATTTCCCTGCTATCAAGCAGATATTTAGTACGTTCAAATCATCTTACACTCCTCTCAGTGATAAGTCGTCATGTCTGTTTCTTTTCCCGTTCATCCCTGCTGGAAAAGGAGACGGGTGAGATAATATTAACCGATAATCATGTTGGAAAATTTCGGGTGTGCCCGACATCAGACTACGGATTAGCACTAAAATCGCCCAGCGAATTTGTTTAATCGCTGATAAGCTGATGTGCCTTCCTCGACCAGATAGGTAAACGAAGAATTTTGTTTGCGCAAGCGACGGATAGTTAGATTACTCGCCTGAGTGAGTGACACATTTCTGGACAGAAAAGAATGACATAATCGTTTCCGGTACACCTTGTTACAAAGACATTACTTTTAATGAAAGTAAGATGTTGAATTTGAGAAAACATTGCCGAGAGAGGATCAGATGTTTTCATTCCATATTTGGGAGACGTGATCTTTGCAGTAACGCGCAGAAATTTCCATGTGGAGATTATTTGAATTACCGCACAAAACATGCATGTTTGAAACGATTGGCAGACATTCGGAATGATGGCACCCCTTGCGATTGAATCCCTGCTTAACATCGTAACAAACAAATGCGGGGGAAGACAGGCAATATAACCTGACACTTTAGCCAGGTTAAAGCACTGAAAATTCACTCGCGCCAATTGACAACCAGACCTTGCCAAAGCTAAGAATAGTATCAGACCGGACTTCTTTGGAGCATAGTCAAAAGTGAGAACTTATTGCTAAAATAACAACACCCAAGACCACGTGTAAAAGGTATCGTCAAGCTGCCTTAAACTATTTCTCTGAGCCAGCAGACTGTGAGCATAAACATTGGCGTAAGCTGTACATTTTTTCAATTCTATATTTTGCATTATTAACATATGAACTAATATGTATATAGTGACATGTGAATATTAATATGTGAAAATTGCTAGCGGATGTCCAAGTCATTTGAGGCTGGCAGCCTCATCATATAGAATGATGATTTCATGAACCACCACTGCCAGGGCTGGTGACTGCTTTATGGCGAGTTTCTATAAAGAACCAAAAGCAGAGGTAGTCCCAAGTTCCATATGGAGCAGGAAGGGAGTGATGAAAGAAATGATGTACATACTTGTTATATTATTAACCTTTTCAACCAGTGTAAATGTAAAACATATTCACTCTAAATGTAATGAAAGTTTACAGCCTTTTCAACCGATGTAAATGTAAACATATTAAAACTATATTGTTAACATTGTCAACTAAAGTTAAATATAAAACTTTTCATTTTAAATGCGAAGATAGTTTTTTGCCCACTGGGATTAAGATTAATTCTCAGCGATAGTAAAAGTTCTGAGATAGATTGGATGGTGGAATGAAAAGAGAGGGACACATAAGTATGTGTCGGGAAACTCAATACTCAGAGGGTAGTCGCTTCTCTTCTTTCGCCATACTAGTTGGTGGTACCAGTTGAGGGTACTATTTCTGGAACAAGTGAGGGTATAAGTGGCCTGAGGTCGACGCTAGGCACGATCATCAGACGGGTTTTAGAGAAGCGAGACCAGCTTTGCAGTTACTCCCTTATTCTACTTGGAACATGCTGCAACTCTTAAATCTCGACCAGAGACGCACGTAATCTAGTCACATATCTGCAAATACCTAAACATCAGCGGAAGCGGACACAACTATTGGCAGCGAAGTAAAACTTAAAAGCTGCCAAGTAAACTGTCCATTTTCGAAAACCATAACATCACACTATGATTAATACTTTTTTCTAAACAATTGTACATTTTTATAACTGTTAAAACATAATTGATTATTAAATTTGTTACTTGCATAAAGACAAATCTAAAGCTGATTTAATCATTTTGAATGTACTACAACCATATGTCTCAGGCCATTTATTAAATACACTCAAACAGAGCTATAAATGATAATAAGAGAAAATTCGCTGAATTAACTCCGCTGCGGGGCTTGTACGAGCTAAAATTATATTACATAATCATTAACAAAATTTGACGGCAGATACTAGAGTTAACGTGCTCAGCCAATGCAGCATTGTTTTAGCTTTTCTGAATTTCTTGTAAAGACTACCTGGAGGTAGAAGCATCATTGCCCTTCTATCTACAACTCTGCCAAGAGTGATCTTGTGCAAAGGTAGACACCTTTGAAGACCCACACCAGTTACTCTTGAGTTTTGGCCACTATTGGACCACTACTTCAGAGCTAAGTGGAGGCAAACCGTTACACAAGTCATCAGTCTCGCAATTACATGTCATCAGTTTCGTTGTTACTATTCATCAAATTTGTAGTTGTCATCAGTTTCATATTACTATTCATCAGTTTCGAAGTTACCAGTCATCAGATTCGTAGTTACTATTCATCAGATTCGTTATTACTATTCATCAGATTCGAAGTTACTATTTATCAGTTTCGTAGTTACATGTTACTGTTACTGTTATTGTAAATCAGAGTCGACCTCACTGCACTCCGGGCAAACCCATAGCTTTTTCGTCTCCCTCAGCAAATGTCGAAGAGTATGAATGCTAATTGTACCTGTAGCACGCTGGTTGTACATACGACGGATGCATCCTCTCTCACGACCATTTCTGCTAGTCCCACGTTTGAAGTCAAACTCCAACAGTCTCAGCCTTGTTGATTCATCCATCGCAGATTCATTATCCAGCAGGCGATCATTAATTGCCATTAGTATCTCTCCCTTATCAATGTCCAGTGTCCTCACTATGGGTGCTCTCGAGGCCAGTTTGTCAGCTCCCTCATTGTCACGTACCTCTGCATGACCATGACAGTAGATCCACACACGTTCTTGGAGACTTGAGGATTCTGTTGATGTTTTCCATTACTGCCGAAGCCATCCGTTCTGAACTTTCCGAAGCATGGCTTGAGAGTCTGACAATATAGCTGCCCTGGTTTTAAGGAGTTTCAGACAGTTAGCTCAGTGCGCCAGTAACTGCTTCCACCTCCATTTTCATGCTGGGGGTTGTTGTCGTGCAGGCTCCACTATGTTCAGCAACGACCCTGCTCTTTATTCTCGCAGAGAAGCCCCATCCAATTTCTTACCATGCGCTACAGACCTATCAGTTTACATAATGGCGTCATCATCCCAAGCTTGATCACTTATCAGCTGTGTAGCAAAGTTTAATTTGCTCGAGAGGTTATGATGGTAAAAGATAAGAATGATAGAGTTAGATGTGTTAACCGTGTGAGGTCAAGCTATGTAAGACCTTGAGTCTAGTGGTTAAAGAAGATGAGTTCTCAAGGGACCTAACGCTACCTCTCAAGATCTCACACGGTGCTGTAAATTAATTCTAATGTATGGTATTTGATGTGGCTAGTGTCTAGGGGATGCATTGAAATGATGGTACATCAAAACAACACAGTATAACTCTCTAATAGAATCTTAATAACTCTGTTGTTTAGTTTTCAAATTGGAAATATTTTTTTTTGGGTACAATTTATTGTGCCTATCCTGCAATCTCTTTTGGACAGGTCTTGTAAAACTGAAGAAAATGTATGTTACACTGAAAAGTGAACTGAAAATAAGGACTCTTGGTCCAACAATAATACTATTAATATTAAAATGTTCCGTAAGGTGTTTCACAGCCTGTTAAGTAATAATTAATAATGTGAGTCAGTTATTGGAGAGACTGTTTATGTCACCATTTCCCCGAGAGTTTCTGTTAATGGGTAGGGAAACATTTTTTCTCCAGATAAAGTGTCAGATTGCCCAGATTGTGGCACATAACCTGAAATTTCCTTCGTTAAGATTCAAACGTTGATATGGCTCTGTAAAGAACATCAGCTCTCAGAGCTCCACTTGACAATTATTATACAGAATACGCTGTACTGGAGACGTTACTGTTTTCACTCGTACTTCAGCTTTCCTGTCACGGCTGGTAACAGGAAATAAAACCCAGAATTCAATGAAATAAGCACAGGTGCGATGGATGGCACAAATTCAGCTTTGCTGCTGGCTAGACTATGACAAATACTTTTAGTTTTAGTTACAAAGAAAAGCCAAACTTCTAGGATCACATCGACCTGCTTCAGGGACAGCTTTCTACAAAATGGCAAAAACCTAACTAAGTTTTCCATAATATAAAATGCGTTGGCCAATCAGATCGGAAGACTAAGCTTTTCAATTTGAATTTTGAAAATAAAAGCAAAGACAGACTTGATTTTTGGACCTAACAAGTTTTGTCCTCACTGTGACGGGTGCTGCGGTTCCTTGTTCTTATATTATTTATTGCATATTAAAGTCACTCTTTTGACGTAGTTAATGTTTGTTACTGATGGTTAGCTCTGACCACCAGAACATCCCTTCGACGTTCTGATTTGCATATTGTATATTAGTTGATTCCCCTGTGGGAGAGTTATCGTGCTGAAAAAACGTAAACATTAACAGCTGTGAAACCGAACCCGAAAACGTAAGTAAAAGATCAAGCCTTCTGTTCTGAGTCCACATGTATTGACATTCATATAAACGATATCCGACATTCACAAAACTTCATGTACAGTTCAGCATAACAATGAATTCCACATAATACCAGTAAGTATCCGTCCGTATCAAAACAATATGTCAGATGAACATCATGGCTATATACGTGCGCTGCTATAGTCAACAGCCAGAAATGAGCGCATGAGTTCTTGACAGCTACAAATTGAATCATAATACGATTCTCCTTCCATTATTTAATTTACTTAATAATCTCATACTTTAGATAAATCCGAACTGACCCTGAGTTCTACATTGATTCATATATAGGCTATATACTAGGCCTTTCCTTGGAAGAAAATACAAGACACGACTTCTCTGCTTGACGGATAGCGTAACAAGGGCAATGTAACCAAGTCACCCAGCGTGACCTTCCCAACGCGAATGCGTCATAATCTTAGCATATATTTCGCGTTCAGTATACCGTAAAATATCGACATATCCTATTAATATTATTGACCCCTAAACGTTGCGCACGGCTAAACCCCAGCAGACACCGTCATTTAAAATAACACCGTAACAGATTTCCTGTCAGACGGGGGAAACAAAAATCTATTAGATAGTTTTTTTTTTGAACAATATTAATCAATTATCAAAAATTTAACAAAACCCGACGTATGGCCTACGATGTTCTATCTAGAACAGTGTCGCGGTCATGTCAGTAATATCTTATAATAAAATCAACGTCATATCATACATATAACTTATATTAAATAAAGAAATGTCACTGTCACTAATTAATTAACTAATTAATTTGATGTATGTATTGACTAACTAATGTGAGGTGTTATTAAAATTATTCTAACTAATTAAAATTAAAATAATTAATTATAATATGTACGTATGGTACTAACTAATTAATATCTAATGAGAAATAATATAAGAGAGAAAAAGAAATAAAAATTGAGAAGTACGGACAATTAAAACTAAATATTAAAGTATACATTAAAATAGTAATGAGTGTGAAAATGAAGTATAAGGGATAGATACCTAATTAAATTAAAGCAATCAGAAAGAAAAGAAAAGAAAAAAAAAATTCATACATTTTAACTATTCATATGAAATATCATAATCTAATATCTATCACCTTAATAATTAAAAATATCAATTGGTGTGATATTTTTTTGTTTCATCTTTTCTTAGTATATTTTATTTTTGTATTTCATCACACTTCAACTTTATTTTATTATATATTAATTTAATAGCTAGCAAATTTAACAATATCGGACATGAAGATCCAATCGTTGTTACATCCTAATGACTTGTATGAAAGTTCATTAAGACACAAAGTTCATATTATCGAATCATGATATGATTATCCAATCGTCGTTAGTTCCGTTCTTGAAATTTTGAACGTAATTTGAATAAGTCATCACCGTATCTGTCCAGTTTATATCAGAGATTGTTACTTTTTACTATTTTGCAATCGAAATGAGTGATACGCAGAGTCCAAGTGAAGTCCAAATTTTCAACCGATCTGTAAAACTTGATATTTTGATTACAATAGTTTATTTCGAAATGTCCTCATTTAAGTAGGAAGTCCAACTGAAGTGTTGTATATTCTGACGTGGCATTAATACCGTTCATTGCAAATGTAATGCTTGATTAGTCAGAACATTTTCTTGAAATTGTAATATTCATTCAGACTCCGTAGGATGTCTGGACAACGTGTCGGCCATAACGTTCTCAGTTCCTGGTATCGACTGTATTTCGAAATCATATGGTTGCAACGCAATAGCAAATCGTGCAAGCTTTGGACTTTTATGGTTTGAACGACGTAATGCTGCCACAGATTTCTGATCAGTCTGGATCAGAAATGGAGATCCCAGCAAAAACTTTTCGAGTTTGTTAATTGCCCAGATCACGGCGAGCAATTCTCTGTCTACAGTCGAATATTTAGTCTCCAGAGGTTTCAGCTTGCGTGAGATGTATAACACGGGATGAAGGATATCATCATGATATTGGAGTAGACAGGCCCCGAGTCCGTAATTACTCGCATCTGTACGTAGAACAAACTTTTTAGAAGCATCTGGTAATTTTAATACTGGTGGGCATGAAAAAATTCTTAATATACTGCGAAAAGTTCTGTCACATTCGTCTGTCCAATTTATCCTTAATGGCATGTTCTTCTTTAATAACGATGACAAGACAGCCGTGATGGATGACAAGTGAGGTACAAATCTGCTATAGTATTGGACTAACCCTAACAGACTCCTAACCTGTTTCTTCGTTTGAGGAACAGATAAATTTAATATTTTATAGAAACCGTACTCGGAATTGTTTGGATACGTCCTGATCCAATAATATGCCCCAGGAATGTTATCTCATTACACGCTATTTGAATTTTAGTTGGTTTAGCGGTTAAATGGTTATCCCGCAATATTTCCAAAACCGATTTAAGACCCAAAAAATGTTCCTCAAATGATGAACTAAACAAACATATGTCGTCAATGTAGGTAATTATGTCTGATCTACCTGATAAAATTTTTCGCATCATGCGAATAAAGGTAGCTGGAGCATTCATTAGCCCAAAAGGCATCACGTTCCACTGGTAAAGACCTTGTGGAGTTGAGAATGCTGTGTAATATTTGGCTCTTTCGGTTAGTGGAATCTGCCAATAACCTTTGGTTAAGTCAATCTTAGTGAAAAGTGTAGCATTGGATAGACGAGGAAGTAAATCGTCAAGGATAGGATGTGGTTCGCTATCAGGTACTGTCTGCGCATTAAGTTTCCTATAGTCAACATATAGACGTATGTTGTTGTCCTTTTTCCGGACAATGACTAAAGGAGAAGAAAATGGAGATGTACTAGTCTCAATAATACCTAATGATATCATCTGTTCGAGTTCCTGAGATGTCTTACTCAGAAAATGTAGAGGTACAGAATAAGGATGAACACGAATTGGTGTATCATCGTTCAGAATAATATCGTGACTAATTACAGATGTGCAACCCGGTACATCCGTTAACACATCTGGGAATGATTGTAGAAGATCAGCAATGCGTTGATGCTGTTGCGGTGTAACCGTAGAAGAAATGGTCACATCACGCCAAGATTCAGTAGATTGGACAATAAGT
Organism: Oreohelix idahoensis; assembly: GCA_024509875.1. Taxonomy (NCBI): domain Eukaryota; kingdom Metazoa; phylum Mollusca; class Gastropoda; order Stylommatophora; family Oreohelicidae; genus Oreohelix; species Oreohelix idahoensis. The sequence goes on from JAMPIV010013783.1 coordinate 52,174, forward strand.
ACAGGTAAAGGCATCTGCACTTCAGGAAAAGAAGATTCTTCCTCCTGTATAACAGACAAATTAGAAAAATGACAAGTAGATACCGTATCGTCATCTAGTTCATGAAAAATTGACTGTAAGTGTTCAGTAATAGAAAATGTACAAGATCTAATTTCCAATAAAAGAAATGACCAATAAAGAAAGAAATGATGAATGACTATGCTAAGTCATCAACGATATGAGACAATTGTGTTGCCATAGCATGTTATCTGCGTGACGCAGCATTAGGTACTAATTGTAACCGTAGACAATGATGGTTAAAGTAAGCACCATTATCCTGCTCGATGACCATTCGAGCATCTCTATTGTTACGAAATGTAACTATAGCTTCACCATACCTGTCATTGGTAGGTGACAACAGACGTACAAACCTAACGTCTGCCGTGTAATTAAAGAAATTACTAAGTGCCTGCCATGTAACGTCATGTGGCAGATTGCGCACTAACACGGTGCGAGAATATGCAACCTTCCCAATGTAAGTGGGATCAGTGTCACTAACATGATAAATAGTTCTTCTATTTAATCTTTTGGATCTGGTAGTCTTTTGAGATGATGTCTCATAGTGATTGACATATTTATTTGTCCTAATTTTATTAGTTAAGTTCATAAGAACTCCACCATCATTACCCTTGTTCGGGGCATCTTCTCTTTTCCCATTTTCAACAATTTTATTCAGATCACTGTTAATATGATCCTGTCGCCAACATCTATCTTCCGACTTGGCGGCACTCTTTCGAGAAAAGGCATATCTGCCTCGAAATGATTCTATAATCTTCCCTGGATGGGCTGGTAGTTTAGCATAATTTTTTTCTTGTAGGAGAGTCTCATCCTTCTCCTCATCGATTTCCAGAATGGTACTTAGACTGAAATTGGAGAAAACTGTGCCACATGTATTTATTTTGTTGGCCCGTAATGTAGCTGTTGCAATGACAGCGTTAGCATTGCAATAAGATTGCACATTCTTTAATTCCAATTCCTCAATTTCATGTGGGGAACAATCCTTACTACCATGGATGCGTCCCAACATCAGATCTGCAATTGGATTCTGAAGCATGCATACCTTAACTTGTCCTGAAAAGAAAGGTGTATTAACATGGACAAGAGCTGTGGGGTAGAACTCAATATTCCCCCCGAAAGTCATGCAACGGACATATTCCCCAGTTGCACAGCTAGGATGTACCAGCGACTGTCGCACTCCAATTGTTGTGGACCCCGAATCTCTCAATACAGAAACTATGGAACCGTTAACTATCCCTCTGTTAAAAATCAGAGAGCCTGTTCCATCATTGGCTGCAAGACCTACTTCTGGTGGAATGTGTCCGCAGTTTAGCACTGTCTCCTTTGCCTTCTGAAAAATAAGATTGCATTGTGGGCAACTATTCGCCACGGTTATAATTTATAGCAAAACATGCAGCAGAAGACTGTATTGCATTATCGTTAGGTGGAACCTGAACACTAGGGGTTGTATCATTTGTAACTGCTGCACCAGTATTATGGTGAAAATGAGATGATCCACGAGAATGAGATCGATTACGGGAATAATCGTTAGAATTATCTCGTTGTCCCCTGTAGTAACTGTTATCTCGATGTCTCGAGCCATGATTATTAGCATTCCAATTGCTTTTATTATTGTAGTTATTTGATCTATTATAATTAGCGTTCTGTTGACTGTTGTTGTAGGTTGATTGCTGTGAATAATTCCTATTCCGTGATCTTCCTCTGTTCAAATCATTTTTATTGTTAAAATTATTATTATTATTATGTCCTTTATGAAAATTGACATTGTAATTTCCCTTGAACCTACTTCTGTCTACGCTATGAGGTCTCGGTTTGTTATTGTTATAGTATGCCATATTGGAAGCCACAGGTAGAGGTTCCCTTATCAAAGAGTTAGAAATGTTCGCATTCGGATGCGCATTGCAATAGTTCAAAGAAATTTTTTCTAACTCATCAATGGTAACTGGCTTTCGTTCTTGCAAATATGCGAAGAATGGTGGGCTGACAGAGGATAATACCTTATCACGTAACAACAAATCAACTAATTTGTCATATGTTGGTTGACATCTGCCAGTTCAAGCCATCTATTAAATGAATTGCGAATGTTCGCAATAAACCCTGCAAAGTCTTTAGGAGAGTCAGGTAAGATATTTTTAAATTTTAACCTACAATTTTCTTCGTCCAAATGAAACCTTCGTAAAAGTAAGGTTTTAATAGCATCATAATTATTAGCTATTGTTGGGTCAGCATTCAGAGATGCCGTCAATGGTTCCCCATCTAAAAATTCATTTAACTTAAGTACCCATGTATCCTTAGGCAAGTGATTTGATTTGCATGTCTGTTCAAATCTTGATAAAAATGATGATAAATCATCAAAATTTAATTTAAAATGGGGTAATTTAAAGTTGTAAAAATGTTTGTTTTGGTTGGATGAAGACCCATTTTGTGCGTTATCATTCTGGGTTGCAGCAGCACTTTGTGCCTGAAATCTTGCTGTTTCATTCTGAAGACGGGCTATTTCCAATTCGTCTCTCCTTTTTTTTTCTTCTTCTTGTCGACGTTCCTCCCTTTCCTGTCTCAATTTCTCCCTTTCCTGTCTAGCAATTTCTCTTTGTCTCTTTTTCTTTTTTCTATTTCTTTCATCTCCTGTTCCGCTAATTCTGCTTTGCTTTTTTTATATTTAGCAAATTCTGCCAATGAGTATGCTTCTAAAGCTTCTCTCTTTTTTTTTACCAAAATCTTTCCCATTTTTAATAAAATGATCCAAGGTAAGCATCTTGCCTTTTATCTTGTAAGTAATTACAGATCTATAATAATCAATAATAAAATCTATGTCCTTATTTGTAACAGCTCAAGTATGAATACTCAGTATACCTAACTGTAATATCCTCTTAATAATTGTTGTAAGTTCAACAACTATTCAATATTTTATAATAAAATTATATGTAATCAATAATCTATATCATAAATAGTTATGATATTTATTTATATCAGATGCTGTGTTTATTTCCTGCACCTAATATAATTATTAAATAATTATGAGCATCATTCCTCCATAAACTATTTTTATTAATTAAAGAAATGTGATGAGTCAACAATATAGTACTATGAAAATGTACCAATTACTATATTATATATATAGTTTTTTAATTCAACACCTATCCATGGTGTGAATACCAAAAAATAATTCAATAAATTATTTTAATATAAAATTTTACTTGCACTTAGAAAGTTTTGATTTTATGCCATACTCATCGTGTATAAAGTGCTTTGCTAGTTTCTAGAACCACCACTGCAAATTGTTGCAATGTTCTTGATTCATCATCAAAGTTCCCAAAAATTAATTAAATTAATTAAATATATTATTAAAATCAATTCATAGAAATATTATTATTACATAACATTAAAGAAGACAATACAAATGATTAACCAAGGCTTCACAGTACAGTAGCACAATACAAAAGTGACATTTTCACAAAAATAGGTGATATTATAAAACCAAGTCTACTAACCGGAAATATAGAACGGTGAAGGTTAACTGAAGTAAAAGAACATATTTGGCACTACGAATAATGACGTCACAGGACTCATTTGACGTTAATACAATACATTTAAATAAAATTAAAGATAGCCAGATTAGAATAAACAGGATAGATTACGAACATATGACTGTAACTGAATAAAAATAAAACTGAATACGGTAAAATACAACGGTTATTTCACAGAACTAGACACCTAACATACAAGGTGAATTAATGCAAGTCCGAACGAAACAACCACCGGTAATGTCTTCGACGCGTTCTTCGCGAAATGCGATTAATTCACGGCCTTAAGGAACGATCGGAATTGAGCTTGACGTTCGAAAAGCCATAAGTCCAATTCCGATTCCCATCCTACCTCCCACTACATGTAAAAAGACAGAAACAATATTTAACATGGCTAAAAAAAAAGAACATGGCGTTGTCGGACAACAAGGACGAAATATTGTAACGTTTAAAAGCAGTTACTTATCTTTTTTTTTGGCAGTAATTCAGTACATTATCTGCTTCGCCAACAGACTCGCAAGCTTGTTTGAAACAATGAAGACGTTAGCAATACGTTTCATTTGCTGTTTGAGAGATGCAAACAATTTTTTGAAGCGAATTGATTGTTCCTGGCTTTTGCGACCGTTCATACTGTTGTCAAGGGCATGACGTCACCGGTGTTTTTGCATAATAATGTCCGTTTCGGCTCGAAAGGAAAAATGTTTTATTTCTTTGAGGTTCGCTCTTTTGAAAAGTTTCAAGACCACTAATGGCCACCAGTTGTGACAGGGAGCTGCGGTTCCTTGTTCTTATATTATTTATTGCATATTAAAGTCACTCTTTTGACGTAGTTAATGTTTGTTACTGATGGTTAGCTCTGACCACCAGAACATCCCTTCGACGTTCTGATTTGCATATTGTATATTAGTTGATTCCCCTGTGGGAGAGTTATCGTGCTGAAAAAACGTAAACATTAACAGCTGTGGAACCGAACCCGAAAACGTAAGTAAAAGATCAAGCCTTCTGTTCTGAGTCCACATGTATTGACATTCATATAAACGATATCCGACATTCACAAAACTTCATGTACAGTTCAGCATAACAATGAATTCCAAATAATACCAGTAAGTATCCGTCCGTATCAAAACAATATGTCAGATGAACATCATGGCTATATACGTGCGCTGCTATAGTCAACAGCCAGAAATGAGCGCATGAGTTCTTGACAGCTACAAATTGAATCATAATACGATTCTCCTTTCATTATTTAATTTACTTAATAATCTCATACTTTAGATTAATCCAAACTGACCCTGAGTTCTACATTGATTCATATATAGGCTATATACTAGGCCTTTCCTTGGAAGAAAATACAAGACACGACTTCTCTGCTTGACGGATAGCGTAACAAGGGCAATGTAACCAAGTCACCCAGCGTGACCTTCCCAACGCGAATGCGTCATAATCTTAGCATATATTTCGCGTTCAGTATACCGTAAAATATCGACATATCCTATTAATATTATTGACCCCTAAACGTTGCGCACGGCTAAACCCCAGCAGACGCCGTCATTTAAAATAACACCGTAACACTCACTCATTCTTAGATTTCTACTGCTAAAATATATTTTGTGTTAAGCCATCCCATAATTTCTCTCCCCTTGTCTACCCCTCCTCCAACAGAATACATGCTTGCTTGTCTCATTTCCAACAACACGTTCAAAATTATAATCGTTAGTGAATGCAAAAAAATGAATGCAAAACCGCCAGTCTGTCCGTTAGTCTGCACGAACAAATACAGTCTTTTGTCAATAACTTTCTGATCTACTGGGGAATTTTTGTATTTTTTTTTAAACATATTATTTATCAGGAGAAGATAAGCCATCAAACTAACTAGGTTTTATGATCCTAAACCTATTAATAAAGAAGTCCATATATTTTCCATAGTTAGTTTCAATTTCCACTATCATATAAATTACGCCATCTTTTCTCCTCTCCCGCGTTGTCCAAAACTGAAACTACTAGTCTGTTACGTCATAAAATGGACTCTTTTGCAGCGAAAGTGTTGTCTGTGTGTTTATATATTTCCTCAGTGTGCCTATAGTCCGAAAAAGTAGTGGGTTTTGCGGGGTATTTTTAAATTCTACAAAGCGTGCGCCACGTTACCGAACACAGGCTAACTGTATCGTCTCGCACTGTCGTCTTGGGTAGCTAGTCCAAGAATCTAACGCTTGATAATTGGTAGCAGGTGTTCACTCTCTCTCTCTCTCTCTCTCTCTCTCTCTCACTTTTATTGCGTTCGTTTATGCCTCCCCTTCTTACTATCTTTCTTGGAACAACTAAGCTTGTCGTTTTTTTTTTCAAAATTTTTTACCGTTAACCAAACAACCCCCTTGACGGGCGAGTTCTAAAATCCAATACTACTAGCGCGGCAATAAGGTTTCACACTACGTTCTTATCTTTATTCGATGACTGGCGCGGGGAAAGAAGACGCGTTACAACTTTACTATTTCTATTTCTACTCATATTATTTTGACTTTTACCTATAATTAATGATGTTATCGATGTATCAATGCATTTTATGACACATCTCCCCACCTAAGAACATGCCTAATGCAAGTTCCAACAACAGTGATACACATAGATAAAATTAACTCCTTACGCCTGTTGAATATTCTGATTTGGATCACAGGGATGCCTACTGAGGAAATCTGCACCCACGTTCTGTGACCCCGGGATGTATTCAATAGTGAATGAATATGGCTGTAGGAGCAACGACCATCGTAATAAACGAGCATTTTCGTGCTTTGCCTGTGATAAGAATACGAGGGGCTGATGATCCGTTTGGACCACGAATGTTCTACCATAGAGATAGATCTGGAACTTACGTATTGCCCAGATTAAAGCTAAACATTCTTTTTCGCTTGTTGAATAGTTTTGTTCCGCTCTGTTCAACTTGCGGCTAGCATAAGCGACTGGGTTCAGTTCCCCTTCTTGTGAAGAGGACCTTTGTAACAAAGTAACCCCCAGGCCCACATTGCTTGCGTCCGTTCTTATCACGAATTCCTGAGTCAAATCAGGCAATTTTAGGATAGGCTTGCTCGTGAGTTTCTCCTTTAAATCCTGGTATGCTAAGTCACACTGGGCTGACCAAACAATTCTATCAGGATTTCCCTTGCGAGTTAACTCAGTCAGAAGAGCACAAATAGAGTTAAAATTGTTGATATATTTCTGGTAAAATCCACACAACGACACAAAAGATCTCACGTCTTTTTTGGTTTGTGGCCTAGGTGCTCTCTGCAATTTCTCAAGGTTCTTGGGGTCAGGGGTCATGTTACCCTGCTATACAGTATGTCCCAAGAATTCCAACTCTTTACATCCTATACAATATTTTGTTGGTCTAGCCGTCAATTTAGCCTCTCTTAGTCTATCAAACAGCATAGTCAAAGAGTTAATGTGTTCCTCAAATGTTTCCGTAGCAATGAGGATATCATCCATAAAATTGGTAATGCATGCGTTATTCAGGGGATCCAACAATTTTCGCATCATCCTAGAAAACACACTCGGAGCATTTTTCAACCCAAACGGCAACATGTCGAATTCATAATGTCCTTCCGAAGTGCTAAACGCCAAATAAGGTCGGACCTCAGGCTTTACTGGAATCTGATAATAGCCTTTGCTCAGATCCCCCTTCGAAAAATATTTTGCCTTGTTCAGCCTGGCAAATAGCTGATTGGTGTCCGGTAATGGATCCACCTGATTTTCTGTGACAGCATTCAGCTTCCTGTAATCTATGCACAGTCTATGTTCTCCAGAGGGTTTCCTCAGCAAAACCAGACTAGAACTATACGGAGATTCGCTATAAGAAATAATCCCTTCTTTCAATAGGTACTCAACCTCTTCTTTCAAAGCTTTCTCCTTGGCAAACGGGATCGTGTAGGCTCTCATACAGATCGGTGTTGGGTCTACTAGTTTAATATCATATTCCAACAAATTCGTGTGACCCGGTTTGTCCGTTAACACGTCCGTATGATCAGTCAGAACCTTTTGAACCTGTTCCCTCTGTTTTTTTGTCAGGTGGTTACTGACTTTTACATGTGCAGGGGCCTCGCATGTTTTCAGGGGGTTCTCATGAGAGGTGAGTGGTTCATTTTTCATCCCCGTTGCTATCGACAAGGACATTAAATGAGTTCCTTCCTGGATTTCCCTGTCCAGATACGTCTTTAGAAGGTTCACATGATATATTTTCTCTTTCCCCTTCTTGTCGATTTTATAATTTGTTCTAGACACCTTTTCTAGAACAGTATATGGACCTTGCCATCCAATTTGTAATTTGTTATTGCTGCCGGGTAGTAGAAGAAGCACCTTCTTTCCCACAAATAGTTCTCTATCCTTAGCTTTCTTATTGAAATAAGCAGCATGTTTTTTCCTGGCTTGTCTGAGATTATCATTTGCAAGTTTCCAGCCAGTTTTAAGACGTGTGGTCAGCTCGTTTACATATTGATATGATGAGGTAACAGTCTCTTCTGCCTTCTCATCTGTCCATGTCCTCAACAAGGCTTCCAATGGACCTTTTATTGGCCTCCCAAATAACAGGGTTGCGGGTGCCATCCCGGTTGAATTATGTGGAACTTCTCAATACGCAAACAACGCAGCGGGCAATTATTGGTCCCACGTATCAGGTTTCTCATGTGCCAGCTTTCTCAGGATAGAAATGAGAGTCCCGTTGAACCTCTCCACCTGGCCGTTCCCTTGGGGGTGATACGGACTACAATGAAAGTGCCTGGCTTGGAAGATCCTGAAAAACTTCTTCCGTTAGTTTCTCCTTGAACTGTGAGCCGTTATCAGTCAAGATTTGATGCGGGAATCCTAACCTAGTGAATATTGTAAGTAATGCCTCTGCGACATGCTTCGAATCGATTGACGACAGGGCTACCGCCTCTCCCCACATAGAACAAGTGTCCACCAGAGTAAGGATGTAACTGTTCCTCCTCTTGGTCCGAGTGAGAGGTCCCACGATATCCACTGTAACTCTCTCAAAAGGTGTTCCCACAATGGGCATGTCCCCTAGAGTTGCTGGAGCAGTCCAGTGCTTTGGAGCTACCCTTTGACATTCTGGGCAGGATTTTACATATCTCTTTATATCCTCCGTTATACCTGGCCAGAAATAATGACAAGCTATACGCTGTCTGTTGCGCTGATCCCCATATGACCACTGAAGGGAATCGCATGTCCTAATTCCAACACTCTCTCCCTATATGAAGTAGGAAGTACCAGTTGTCCATGGCCATTTGTTCCAGTTCCGGTCTTCCTATATAACAATTTGTTCTTCATATAATAATCCCCTTTGCTTGGAGGTGTGTGGCATTTAGGTAATTTTCTAAAACAAGGCTTGAGTGTCCTGTCCTCAGCCTGTGCCTTCCTCATTTCCTCTGGATGAGTATTTATTGGTTCATCTTCTTCCTTTCTGGATTGTGATCGGGTCTGGACTGCTGCCAAGACCACAGGTCTCTGGGGATTCCCCAAGTAGACATAACGACACCCCAATATCAGAGGGTAGATGGGTGCGTCGATTACTGCTGCTCTGATTACTCCTTCCACATAACGAGTTTTCACAGTTATCCTTGCAATGGGAAGTGTCATGAGTGGTATGTCCTTGGTCGCCCCTTGTATCTCCACTGTTTCTGTGTTATACTGATCTGGGTTCACCAAATGCGAACTCACAACAGAATCAAAATCTAAACCTGTATCATAAAGGCACCTAATGGTGACCCCATTACATACAACATCCTCACACACTGGGGGGTGATAAGGTTCCTGCTGTCCAGCAGGTTTTACCTATACTTCCTTTTTCCCCAACTTCATAGCAGCAAATCCAGCAGGTTTCTTAGTACAAAGTTTGGTGTCATGTCCTTCCCTCTTACACCATCTACAATATAATCTACCTTGATGAAAGGGTTTTCTTTCCTCATATTTCCTGTCATTGAATTGTGGGTTTTTATTTCTATAATCATTGCGTGGCCTATCAAAATTTTGCTTACCCTTGTTACCCTGATCTTTGATGTCAAATCTATTAGAGTTTTGTGGAGCCTTATAATTGTCTACATGTTTCTTTTTGGCGCAAGCTACCTCTGCCTGGGCTGCCTGATACCTCTCTCAGCGACATTAAGTAACTCACCTAGCCTCTCTGCACCTTGTTCCTTGGAGAAACTTTCTCAAGTCTGGAGCCATTGACACTCTCAATTGCTCAATAAGGATCATTTCTTTAAGATCGTGGGTTTTCCCCAGAGCAGTCCATTTCTCTAAGTAAGTCTCTAAACGTGCAGAGAACTGGTGATAGGTCTCACCCGACAGTAGCTTGGCATTTCTAAACTTTTTCCTGTACAATTCTCCATTCTTTTTATACCTTAGCAAAAGAGCCTGCTTTAACATGTCATAATTGTCTTGGTCATCTTTGCTCATTTTTGCAAACACTTCATAAGATGTTCCCCTAAGACCCTGGGATAACTTTAAACTCCACCTTTCTTTCTCTAATCCATAGGTGGTGGCTAAAACCTCAAATCTGGATAAAATTGATTCAATGTCATCGTCTCTCTCAACAAAATAGTCTAAATGGAACCCCATGGCTGAGGTTGAGGCTCCCTGACTAGCAGTGGCATCGGGGGTAGAAGGGCTGTTACCACCTTCATGAGCATGGCCCTGTAATTCCAACTCCCTTCGTCGTAACTCGTGCTCCCTCTGTAATTTCTTCTCCTCCTTTTCAGCTTCCCTCTCTGCAGCCTGTTTTCTTTCCTCTGCCTCCAATTTCTTTTCTTCAACTTGGAGCCGCTTTATTTCAGCCTCCCGGTCCGCCTCTAATGCCCTAGCCTCCTTGTCAGCCTCAATCTGCAACATTTTAATTTCTTTTTCTACATCTAATTTTCTTTCTTCAGCCAACCTCATTTCTTCTCTTGCAATAAATTTATCAATCTCTGATGTTACATACTGAACCAACTCGCGTCCATCCATATTCATCTCTTATGCAGCTAGCACAGCAGCAGATCTAAATTTGGCCAAATCTGCCATCTTATCAATTTTAAAATGTTATTAAATGTACTACAATAATAATATAAACTCTAATTAAATTATTCCAGGCTCTGACACTTTATCAACTTCCCAACTCTTGGGTAATTTTAATAATGGGGATTCCCTGGGTTAGTAATAATGGTGTTCCTAAGTATAATCCCGGGACAGGAGACCCCAATTTATGTAGCAAAGTTTAATTTGCTGGAGAGGTTATGATGGTAAAAGATAAGAATGATAGAGTTAGATGTGTTAACCGTGTGAGGTCAAGCTATGTAAGACCTTGAGTCTAGTGGTTGAAGAAGATGAGTTCTCAAGGGCCCTTACGCTACCTCTCAAGATCTCACACGGTGCTGTAAATTAATTCTAATGTATGGTGTTTGATGTGGCTAGTGTCTAGGGGATGCAATGAAATGATGGTACATCAAAACAACACAGTATAACTCTCTAATAGAATCTTAATAACTCTGTTGTTTAGTTTTCAAATTGGAAATATTTTTTTTTGGGTACAATTTATTGTGCCAGTCCTGCAATCTCTTTTGGACAGGTCTTGTAAAACTGAAGAAAATGTATGTTACACTGAAAAGTGAACTGAAAATAAGGACTCTTGGTCCAACAATAATACTATTAATATTAAAATGTTCCGTAAGGTGTTTCACAGCCTGTTAAGTAATAATTAATAATGTGAGTCAGTTATTGGAGAGACTGTTTATGTCATCATTTCCCCGAGAGTTTCTGTTAATGGGTAGGGAAACATTTTTCTCCAGATAAAGTGTCAGATTGCCCAGATTGTGGCACATAACCTGAAATTTCCTTCGTTAAGATTCAATCGTTGATATGGCTCTGTAAAGAACATCAGCTCTCAGAGCTCCATTTGACTATTATTATACAGAATACGCTGTACTGGAGACGTTACTGTCTTCACTCGTACTTCAGCTTTCCTGTCACCGGCTGGTAACAGGAAATAAAACCCAGAATTCAATGAAATAAGCACAGGTGCGATGGGTGGCACAAATTCAGCTTTGCTGCTGGCTAGACTATGACAAATACTTTTTAGTTTTAGTTACAAATAAAAGTCAAACTTCTAGGATCACATCGACCTGCTTCAGGGACAGCTTTCTACAAAATGGCAAAAACCTAACTAAGTTTTCCATAATATAAAATGCGTTGGCCAATCAGATCGGAAGACTAAGCTTTTCAATTTGAATTTTGAAAATAAAATCAAAGACAGACTTGATTTTTGGACCTAACAAGTTTTGTCCTCACTCATTCTTAGATTTCTACTGCTAAAATATATTTTTGTGTTAAGCCATCCCATAATTTCTCTCCCCTTGTCTACCCCTCCTCCAACAGAATACATGCTTGCTTGTCTCATTTCCAACAACGCGTTCAAAAGTATAATCGTTAGTGAATGCAGAATGAATGCAAAAACCGCCTGTCTGTCCGTTTGTCTGCACGAACAAATACAGTCTTTTGTCAATAACTTTCTTATCTGCTGGGGAAATTTTGTATTTTTAAAACATATTATTTATCAGGAGAAGATAAGCCATCAAACTAACTAGGTTTTATGATCCTAAACCTATTAATAAAGAAGTCCATATATTTTCCAGAGTTAGTTTCAATTTCCACTATCATATAAAATACGCCATCTTTTCTCCTCTCCCGCGTTGTCCAAAACTGAAACTACTAGTCTGTTACGTCATAAAATGGACTCTTTTGCAGTGAAAGTGTTGTCTGTGTGTTTATATATTTCCTCAGTGTGCCTATAGTCCGAAAAAGTAGTGGGTTTTGCGGGGTATTTTAAAATTCTACAAAGCTTGTGCCACGTTACCGAACACAGGCTAACTGTATCGTCTCGCACTGTCGTCTTGGGTAGCTAGTCCAAGAATCTAACGCTTGATAATTGGTAGCAGGTGTTCGCTCTCTCTCTCTCTCTCTCTCTCTCTCTCTCTCACTTTTATGCGTTCGTTTATGCCTCCCTTGTTTTATTCTTACTATCTTTCTTGGAACAACTAAGGTTGTCGTTTTTTTCAAAATTTTTACTGTTAATCCTTGACGGGCGAGTTATAAAATCCAATACCACTAGCGAGGCAATAAAGTTTCACACTACTTTCTTATCTCCATTCGAAGACTGGCGCGGGGAAAGAAGACGCGTTACAACTTTACTATTTCTATTTCTACTCATATTATTTTGACTTTTACCTATAATTAATGATGTTATCGATGTATCAATGCCTTTTATGACAAGCTGATTAATCTCCAGCTCTGTGTTTCCATTGCCCCTAGATGTGCACTTTCTGCCAATGCTCTTGACGATCTGTTGGTAGTTTATCCAGTTCTCCCCTTACTTACTTCACACGTAGTTACATGTCATCATTTTCGTAGTAACTATTCATCACATTCGTAGCTACTATTTGTCGTTAATTGGTTTATTGGGCCCAGTCTAGGTAAAGAGTTAAGGTTGACTGATACACGAGAATGTATAGAAATAGATTTCACAGGTGGTAGGTTGAGGAAAAGATATGTCTCTGGAGTAAGTAGGCTTCTCTCATCCAACCTATCCGTACAACTATGCTTTGTTACAAGACAGTCTTTGCCTCCCTATCTTAAATATTGTGATAGGGTGGGCGAGATGGTGATGATGATGTTGTGATATTTGATCACTCTCTTGCACACTCGCAACCGACCCGATTCAACAATAAAACTCCGATTCTTAAGGCAGGGGCTGTATTTATTTTTACAACCTATTCAGTGACTAAGGGCACACTGAAGCAAACATTAAACAAATAAACCAACAAACAAAACACCAAACACCCAACAGTGCTCGATTGCTAATCTGAAGAAGCAAACAAAGCAACGAATAGTTAAAATCATAGTTAAATAATGATACTCTCACCTGCCAAACAGTCCTTCCACGTCACCTGACACCCTCAACTATCACACACGCACGCACTCATGCGTGTCGTCCAATGCGACTAGTAAGGTGTTGTGCATGAGGCTGGCAATCTCACCGTGTAACATCGGTTGCTACCGAAACCACTACTGCAAGAGCACACACTCAACTGTCACACACAGACACTCATGCATGTCGTCCAATGAGACTAGTATGGGGTTGTGCATGAGGCTGGCAATCTTACCATGTAACACAGGCTGCTACCAAAACCACTACTGCAAGAGCACACACCCAACTATCACACACTCATGCATGTCGTCTAGCGATACTAGTATGGTGTTGTGCATGAGGCTGGCAATCTCACCGTGTAATATAGGATGCTACCGACACCACTACTGCAAGAGCATCTGAATACTTCAAGCGGACGCAAACCACACTGGTGGCCCCATGCTCCCTCAGGAGCGGAGAAGAGAAATATATATCTCCAAGTGAGCCCACGTGCTCTCGCAAACCATTCTTCACATAACAATAATTAAATAATAATCAACTGGACATAAAATAGTATTCTTAAACTACATGTACAACAAATACTCTCAATAATAAGAATAAACCACCACCTCGCAACTGATCCGTCTCAATATTCGTCACTGCACTCTGAAGCATGTCGTATATGCCGACTGATGAGATTGGGAACTCATCATATAAAACACATTGTTACAGAAACAACCACTGCAATAGCATAAAAATGCTTCTTGTGGGCTTGTGATGGACACTGTAGTGAAATTGACAGAGATACAACGGTAAAATCCCTCCAAAGATAACATTTAAGGATAAAAACATAATGCGTAGGCTGCTGATGTACATGATCGCCTAGACCGCGGGTCATCATCCTCCATAATAATTGACTTGCTAGACAGGAGGGGAACGGCGGATCAAAAAGAAAAAAAATATGACTGGAAAGGCTAAGGAGACGCAATTGGGGGGGGGGGGGGGAACGGAGAAAAGTCACGTTTCCCAAGTTGACATAAAAAGTAAGCAACTCCACAGAAGGGACCCTAGATATGTTACGCCACAGTCATTTATTGGACGCTTTTGCGATACCAGGCTTTTGATTTGAATGGAGCGGTAAAACGCAGATGTTAGGAATATTACAAAAATTAAAAAGTAATTTTTTCTTAATATTAATGTTAGGAATATAAAAATTAGCTGGCCGGATGGCCTATTCTGAGCAGTGAACTAAGATGGTCTTAATTTTACAAACGGATAGATAATATTGAAGATAATGACAAAAGACAGTGTAGTTCACATCATCGACAGACTGTGTTGAATAAAAAGTGTCGCAATTTGCACACAAAAACACGACCTTGGACGCAGGTGTTCAAATCTACGTGGTATGGAGGAAAGGGGATATTGTGGTGGCTGTGTCTAAAAATAACTTTTAACGACAAAATTTTGGAGGGGAGAGAAAGGTTGGTTCAAAAACCAAGCACATTTTGTAGAAACACAAGTAGAGACGGACAGACTAACAGATAACCATCCATACTTGACTGAAGCATGACTGAAATGACTTTATGGTAGGAAATTTGAATTGAAAATAAAACTAGGCAGTGATTGGCCACAGACAATCATATCATTAGCGCTCAGACGCGAAAGTGGGGTCATTTTCTCAATAGTTGTTCAGTGATAGACACAGATTTTAAAGTGTGGTGATTTCCATATGAAAGAAAGAGAAAGAAAGTTAGGGACGCCATACTATAGCCAGCAGCTCAGCTGAGTTTTGCTAGCAATTCTGTGTTATTTATTCATAATCTGGTAAGATTGAAATTATTTCCTTATATATTTTGAATATTGTTTCATGTTCGAGTGATTTGATACTGCCATATCGAAATCTAGCCTTACAAACAAGTAGGGATTTGCTCTAGACCCCCCGCCCTAGTCAGGGTCTAGGGACCAACAATGTACATAAACTCCAGCAAGGATTATGCAAGACAGATCAAGTGTTGAGAATAATGATACATATTACCTATCCTCTTTTAGGGCCGAAAACTAATAAACATTTTTCAGGATCTATAGTCTGGGAGGATCTATCTGATGTAAAACCACCATGGTAACTGTGCTGTTTGGTCAGAGAGATCTGACCTGTCTGTATGATGTGGTTGTTGTGTCACTGTTGTGTCCAGACGTGGGTAGAGAATAGATTTTGACACATGGCCCCTACTTTGATTGCAGAGCTGCGAGTTTCTGTCGTCAACAAAGCAGTGTCTATTCAGTTGGTGACTTTACTCGAGTGTATCTGTGCAGTATTTGTGACAGAGACCACCATTATTGCCCGCCAGCACGGAGAGGTGGGACCACCTGATTTCAGCACCAGAGCGACAACTACCAGATGAGTGAGCCTCTGGTCTGCTGGACTTTCACCAACGCCCTTTAGTTACTAAGAACCCCATAAAGATTCCCCCCATTTTCTGGACACTGTGTAGTCAATATAGACAGGTGTGATGAGGCCACCCCAACAGCACAAACAGTACTATCCTCCCAAGTAGATAACTACTAGAACATTTTAATAAAACTAACTAGTATAGTACATATATATGTACACTATTGCATTTATGATATACTATTCCATGCATTTCTTTTTTCAAAATCTCTAAATCCTTTTAAGTTCTGGTCAACCTAAAAAATTGACACAGAACAAAATAAATGTAATATAATTTTATCAAAATTTTTACACACGTGAGTTAGTTCAGTGTATTTTAACAATTATTAATATTATTAGTCTTGTTACATATCTGTGAGTATATTTATAATCCATTACACCATACTACATAGCATAACCCTAGACACTTTACGTAGCCACATTCATTAAAAAAATTAAGTGTGAGGTCGTAGTGGTAGCAAGAAAGGCCTTCTGACAATTCTCAACTACATTTTACCTCAGGAGCCTTCACAGCTGGCCTCATACAATTACATTTAGTAATATCATCATCATACAATACCATCAAACACCACTACAATATTGGGGTCTTGTCCAGGGATAATTAGCCCAACAGTAATATTAGGATCTCCTGGTGGGAGAAATAAAAGTAGGGAAATAAATTGTAAAATTTCCCTTAAAATTAAAAGTGTCCCTGCAGATAAAGTTGGTGAATCTTCACAGCCAGTAATAATTAATTAGTTAACTGGTTAGTTAGAATTAGTTAGACTATAGTCATAAGAAGTACTTAGTGTATTTACTGGTTAGAAATTTAGCTTGTATATTATTATATTGTCTAAAAAGTATGGCGGAGCTGGCAAAATTTAGATCAGCTGCTGTGCTCACCGCGAAGGAGATGGGAATGGATGGTTGTTGCTGTCATTTTCGACGGAGTCATCTGTCAAGTTATTTGCTTATGTTTGTATCATAAGTATAATTGTGTCTTTACCTGCGATGTCAGGTTGATTAGGGGTTGTCTTCCCTTGTTTATTCATTCATTGTGTTTGACCTTTAGGGTCAGAGGTTGACAGTTCGGCGTAGGCCTATGGGAAGGTTTTTTAAGCGGGAGTGAGATATACTTCCGGGAAGCCGGGAGGTCCTGTTTTTCTGAAGGGACCAAGAGTCCATTGTTTTTCGGGGAGAATCTTCGAAGTAACTGCTATGGCAGTTTTCCCCAGTGCATCTCTGTGCGTCGGGATGACGACAGAATTCCTTTTGATGTTCTGAGGATTCATTTGCCAGGTAATACCGACCTTTATTCATTATTACGCTTTTCGGTGGCAGAACATGTAAAGGATTACCTAGGGTGAACAGCAGCTCACTGATCCGCCATTTCAGAACTTATATATTTGTGCTCGAGGTAGCCATCCAAGACTGTTACTCTTATATTGTCCAGAAATCCAGTGACGAAGATATATTGTGGGAGCCGCAGATTGGCGGAACTTCTATCTACAATAAGTATTACCATTCTTTAATATAAACCACAAACCCTTACCCTTTCCTAACCTCTCTTCCATTAATTCCTTAAACCAACTACATCACCATATGTTCAATTGGATTTCTATCCAATAATCACCATTTTATACCTTAACAACCTTCATCATACTCTAAATACCTCTCTCCCCTTTTAACCTCCCATACAACAATTCCTACATATCGTCTCAAATCATACTTCACAACATCAATTAAATCCAGAAAATCCATCCCTACCCTAGATACACCCAAACTCATACCTTACAATCATCCCCAATAACCCCTCCATACCCAAATCACAACATAATATAATCCCCCCCCACACCATACATATACCCACCATCCCATAATACCCACAATCTCCTTATATCTAAATTAAATCTGTTCCCCCCCCCCCACACCCAACACTATCACCCCCCCCCCCCCATACCACCAACAATAATCCCCCCCCCACACCACAAAACCTCACTTACAAACCACCAACCACCCAACATTAACAATTATTCCTCTATCACCACCCCCTCCCTCCCCCTTCCCTAACAAAATCATCCCCTAACCTACATTCACAATCATTCCCATCAATACTTCCCATATCTCCTACTCCCCAACCCAACATAAATTAATATTGCCTTATAACACCCTCCCCCTCTCACTCTTATAATCCCAACATTAATCATTTAAACCTCATTCATACCTCCCAAACCCCACCATTAATCATATCCCATACATAATACCCCTAAAATACCCTTCTACATAACCCTATTCCCTAATAATACCCCCAACATCAATATATTTAACACCTCACCCCACGTTACCTCTACCAGTCTAACAACAACTCCAAATCCCTAAAACTTTCACCCCATATTCTTTCATAAACTACTTACATTACCCCCTTAATCCCCCCCAACCCCCTAACCTATCCAAAAAAACACCATACCCAACCCTACCCCCTAAACCATACATCTAGTAACCCAAATATTCAAATCACCTATTCCCCACCATCCACTCCCTTTTTAACACAATACCACCCTAATCAACGTAATAAATAAACCAATGTCGTACATTCACCACAACCACTTCACCCCTCTACAACTTTAACTCAACATATATCAATATCTAGAAGAACTTTACAAATATCCAATTAATATCCCAATTTACCCCCATACTTATCCTCCACTCAAGGATATCCCATTATAATTAAACCTATTTATAATCCAACCA
>JAMPIV010013784.1:0-200909 GCA_024509875.1 Oreohelix idahoensis
TGATTTCCTTCCGTCTTTTGTAAGTTTTGGAAGGTGTATTCTGAGCCGGGACATTGAATACTGTTGGTAGCGAGGTCATCGAAGTGGGGCTGGCTTGTACTAATGAGGGAAACATGGTAATCAGAGATATTCGGTTCCTGATTGAAAGTGGCGTTGTGATAGCTAGGCTGCTGCATACAATATGTGTGCTTCTTTCATGGGGCAGGTAGGGTGTTGTGATTATAGGTTGAATGTCAGCAGTAGATTTTATTTAATTGCGCATTCTCTAATATGGGTTGAGCTGTCTTGCTGGGGCCCACACAGGAGAGAAACCTTATAAGTGTAATGTTTGTGGTGCAGGATTTTCTCGTAATGGTGATTTAAGGAGTCACAAAAGGACACACACAGGAGAGAAACCTTATAAGTGTGATATTTCTGGAGCAGGATTTTGTCAAAGTGGTGATTTAAAGAGTCACTAAAAGACACACACAGGAGAGAAGCCTTATAAGTGTGATGTTTCTGGAGCAAATTTTCTATAAATAATCATTTGAGAGAACACAAAAAGACACAGGAGAGAAACCTTATAAGTGTGATGTTTGTGGAGCAGAATTTTCTCAAAGTGTGGTGATTTAAAGAGTCACAAAAGGGACACACACAGGAGAGAAGTCTTACAATGTGTGATATTTGTGGCGCAGGATTTTCTCATAGTGGTTCTTAAAAGAGACACAAAAGGACACACACAGGAGAGAAACCTTATAAGTGTGATGTTTGTGAATCAGATTTTTTTTCATAGTGGTAATGTAAAGAGTCACAAGAGGACGCACAAAGGAGAGAAACCTTATAAATGTGATGTTTGTGGACCAGAAAATTTCTCTAAACGTAATTAAAAAGAGAAACAAAAGGAAACATGAGCGAGACAACGTTATAATGTGATGTTTGTGGAGAATAGCATTATCTGAGAATGGTGCTTTAAGAGAGTCATAAAAGGAGACACACACAGGAGAGAAAACCTTTATAAGTTTATGTTTTTTTTTTTTTTTGTTTATTTATTAAAGTTGTTTTGTTTATGTTTTTGTGGGAGCTGAATTTTCTCGAAATGATCAGTTAAAGAGTCACAAAAGGACACACACAGGAGGAGGGAAACCTTATAAAAGGGATGTTTTTGTAGGAGAATTTTCTCTAAATGGTAATTTAAAGAGAAACAAAGGACACACACACGGAGAAGAAAACTTATAAGTGTGTGTGTTTGTGGAGTAGGCATTTTTCTGAGAATGGTACTTAGAAAAAAGTCCCAAAAGGACACACACAGGAGAGAACCCTTATAAGTGTTGATGTTTGTGGAGCAGAATTTTTCTCATAGTGAAGCTTTAAAGATCATAAAGGACAACACACAGGAGAGAAAACCTTATAAGGGTGTTAAGTTTGTGGGGCTGAATTTTCTCGAAATAATCAGTTTTTAAAGAGTCACAAAAGGACACACACAGAGAGAAAAAACCTTATAAGTATTTTGATGTTTGTGGTGCAGGATTTTCTTGTAGTGGTAATTTAAAAGAGTCCACAGAAGGACACACACAGCAGAGAAACCTTATAAGTTTGATGTTTGTGGAGCAGGATTTTCTTGTAGTGGTTCTTTAAAGTGACAAAAGGACACACACAGGAGAGACCCCTTATAAGTGTGATGTTTGTGGAGCAGAATTTTCTTGTAGTGGTTCTTTAAAGTGACAAAAGGACACACACAGGAGAGACCCCTTATAAGTGTGATGTTTGTGGAGCAGAATTTTCTTGTAGTGGTAATTTAAAGAGTCACAGAAGGACACACACAGCAGAGAAACCTTATAAGTGTGATGTTTGTGGAGTAGCATTTTCTGAGAATGATGCTTTAAAGAGTCACAAAAGGACACACACAGAAGAGAAACCTTATAAGTGTGAAGTTTGTGGAGCAGAATTTTCTGTAAATATTAATTTAAAGAGTCACAAAAGGACACACACAGGAGAGAAACCTTATAAGTGTGATGTTTGTGGTGCAGGATCTTGTTGTAGTGGTAACTAAAAGAGTCACAGAAGGACACTGTTGAAGCAGGTTCTTTAAGTAGTTCTTGAGGGTCAATACCTTATGCTCTTATTCACCAATTTGAGCGTCTAGGGTGTCATCACTTTCCTTCCCTTTGAACCTCATTTATCTGTTCTATATTTATCAAGGTTAGGAATGAATGAATCATGCTAAATGGGTAGTATGACGAAAGGCTTTATAACATAGCCAATTCCAACAGTAGTCATCTGAGAAAAATTCATTCTTTCTGAGTCCATATAAACACATATATTTATTACGTTACAAAAAGACATCTTAGTTCATTGCATTGAATACATTTCATCATAGTTCATATAAATTATTACAGTCTGTTCCAATTATTAATGTCGTCAAAACATCATAGGCTTTCTACTCGCGTTGCCGCTGTGCAGTCAACCGGTAATGATACCTACTAGTTTTACGGATCATAATGATCAAAATTCCTTCCATAAATTCTCTAATTCCATAAATCTTGGTTATCCATAACCATTAGAATTCCATTAATCCATTCACAATATTATGGCTGACCCTCTGGCCTAATCTCAATAATAAATTCTGCAATATGAACGCTATCACTGGAAGGGCATCAAAACACGTCTTACTAACTTGACAATCGGAATCAAAAGGGTACATTTACATTGTAGTTAAGCGTGAGCATACCAACGCATCACGTCATCATTAGTCCTAAAACAATTGGCTGAACTTTGCGTTCACTAGAATACCGTGAAGCGTGAAAAACATTATATTTATAGCATCTCAAGCATGAAATGCATAACTTTAAACGTGCTCACTATAAATGTGGCAAATATCATTAAACATGTTGTAACATTCCGCTGACCGATGGAGGTTAAAAAAAAATCTATTCTATAGATTTTTTTATAGTAAACTATTAACTCGTTTACTTACTTCAAAACATATTCTTAAAGAAAATCATGATGCAATGGCCTACGTTGTTCTGAATAGAACAGTGTTGCAAGTCATTGTCAACATACTACATGTCATAAATACATAAAAATATTCTAAATTAATTAAAGAAAAGTCAACAGTCAGAAAGGATAGTTAATGACTATCTACTTAACTGAAAGTATGTGTTAACTAAGTAGTATGTTGTGTAATAGTCAAAATCTAAATATAATTAATTAAATATATGTGAGTAATGCATGTAGTGTATGTAGGATGTCAGAAACTTACATCTAATTAACTAAACTAAAGTACTTTATTATAGTTAAAAAAATATAGAAAAGACAAAAAAAAAAAAAATGTAAGAAACATGAGAAAATATACATGTAAGAACAGAAATAAAAGAAATAGTAAGGAATAAAATTAATAGAGATGTGCAAAAAAAATTCTAAGTAATTTAATTGTATAACTAAATTAAATTAAATTAATCTAATTAATATTAATAACAAATATTGCATATGTCAACGCTGGATTGGGTGTTTTAAAGACTGGTCCAAGAAGGTACCAATTAGTAAAGATGTGTGACAGGGCCCGAGGACTGGTTACGGCATCAATTAGTAAAGATGTAACCATTGGTGGTGCATGAACTAGGTGACAGATGGCAGGCCTAGTTGTCATATCTTGAATTTGTCAATCTAATTAATTGGCCTATCTTCCAAGTAAGAGTATATCTTAGTACTGGCCATCACCGCCAGAGTTGACTATTCCCGGATGATATATATCTCAAGCTTCTTTCCTTAAGCTCATTCCATCCCTTCTCTGTTGTTACTTAGTGACAACTTCATATAGTGGTTAATTCTTTATATCTATTATCTTGTTTACTCTATCACTCAACAACCTTTTAGAGACTAAACCCAAACTTGAGAGGTGTTCCATCAAAACAATTCTTTTATTTACATATCAAAATTCCATCATAATAGGAGGCACGTGGTACAAATTCCAGGTACAAACATTTCATAACTGCCTCTGGTATGGCCTATTTCTCCTGGGCACATTCATATATATATATATATATATATATATATATATATATATATATAGCTCTCTGCCTGAGAACATTTTCAGGTATTGTTTATACATATTTCTTCCTTTAATGCTATCTTAGTTATTCTGGCTTCTCCCAAGCCCTTCATAAACTCTTTCCTGAGTTTGTTTCTCTCCTCCTCTAACCCTGTCAGGTTTAGCTCATATTAATCCTAATACAATCATTTTATAATTCATATATGCCAATCAACATATTGGGTACACCTGTTGCAGTATCCACATACTTATACCTGCTAGAGAGCACATGATTCATTTTGCAAATGAGATCACCCTTCAATTCCTCACTTGTCTTACTTAAAGCAGACGGTATCTCAGAGTTCATTATGCAATAGACCAGCATGGCTATCAGATCAATATTCTTCTGCAAATCTTCTCAGATGCTTACTTAGTCTTATGTTATCCAACTCATAGTCAATTTAGTAGCTTCAGCCTCATTTCTTGTTATCATGCGCTTACTTAGTTGTAAGCGTCGTTAACCTTGTAATACTTTTTTTCAGCTTCTGAAATCGTTCTTGTACTATTTCAATGTCTATCAAGTATATGAGTAAAGGACCTACTTACTTTGGTTTCACAGAATCCTCACAACACTCATATTGCTTACTATCACACCTTAACGCTAAGCTTATACTTTAATCACAGCTTTGTCTTTCATATTTGAATGGTTTCTACTACTCAAACTAGATCTAAAAGAATCTTCAGAAGAAAACATTCTGTCTCCCACAGAGTTTGAACTTGAGTGCCCGGCAGAAACACATTCTTGCCGCTTTGGTTCCGTAAACAGGACTGCTCCTCAAACATGCGCTCACTCGCGTGTCCAAATGCATTCTCCCTCAAAATATCATTATCAGCTGATCTGTCCTTGTTTACCATTAAAAATGATTGGTCCGCCTTATTTTTGCTCAGCTGAAATATGTTCACGCTTATTTGCTGTGTAAACAACTCAGTGAAGTGTCACCCGTTATCCTTCTAAACTTCACTCAGTCTTTTCTCGTGCATATTTTTTCTCTCAGCTTACTAAATCATATAAGGGAGTTAATTCCCCATTGTCTCCCTTTGCATGATTTGACTTAACCTTATATTGTCTTCTCTAAAGCTTGCTACAAAATTCTCACATGCACATTTTCTCAACCATAATTACTGACTCACCAAACCTACTTAAGTGTAATTAAGCACTTTCCTCCCCTGACCTTAATATTCTGAGTTTCCTCCCTTTGATCAAAGCATCCTTTTACTCATTTTATCTCCCTTCTAGCAAGACAAATAGTCTTTATTCAAATCCATTAATATTTCTCAAACCATTTTTTTATACTTTCCCTCTTCACCAAAACCAAATCACCGTTTATATAATCCTTGATTGAGCACTTATAGTTAGTTTTTAGTTGTTCGTCCATCACGGGTGATGAAGACCACTCTGTTCATCCAATTATTTAGGAATATGTTAGGATAGTCTATGGGTACGAAGGTGACTGATGAGCCCAATGCGGGCCTGGAAAGATCTCGGACAGTGTGGGCAGGGAATGTTTGCTTCATGTGAAGGTTTTATTTCACGGTCCTTTCTAGCGTGTCTCCGCTGTTCTGCTGCTGCTCTTCTGGATGATTCGCATGCTGCTGCACCTTTACGAAGAGATGTGCGCCAAGTAGTTTGGTCTTGCGCAGCAGCTTCCCATGTGTCTGGGTTTATGTCAAAGGTTTTCAATGACGTCTTTAACGTGTCTTTGAAGCGCTTCTTTTGGCCACCATGGGAGCGTTTACCTTTCTGCATCTCACCATAAAAGAGTATCTTTGGCAGTCGATGGTCTGGCATGCGGACTACATGACCTGCCCACCGAATCTGTGACTGCATCAGAATAGTATCAATACTAGGGATACCAGCTCTGTCAAGAACAGTGGTATCCGGGATCTTGTCTTGCCATTTGATGCTCATTATCTTCCTGAGACAGACTGTATAGAAGTGGTTTAGCTTCTTTACGTGGCGCCTGTATACAGTCCATGTTTCACATGCATATAGCAGCACTGGAAGCACCGCAGCTCTGTACACCTTCAGCTTTGTCTGTAGACTAATGCCACTTCGATGCCAAACGTTGGTGTATAGTCTGCCAAATGTGCTGCTGGCTTTGGAGATCCTGGTGTTCACCTCATCATCAATGACAATGTTCTGGGATAGTGTGCTACAAAGGTATGTGAATCTGTTCACAACATTCAGTTTCTCACCATTAACCTTGATGATTGGCTCAGTATAAACTGTGCCAGGAGCTGGTTGGTACATGATTTCTGTTTTCTTCGTGTTGATGGTAAGCCCAAAAATGGCGCATGCTTCGGAGAATCTATCCACACTATGCTGCAGATCAACCTCTGAGCCAGCATTGAGGGCACAATCATCAGCAAACAGAAGATCTCTGATGGTGTGTGATTTGACCTTGGTTTTTGCTTGAAGCCTCCTAAGGTTAAACAATTTTCCATCAATACAATAACTAATGTCGATTCCTGTGTCCCCGTCTCTAAAAGCATCAGTCAGCATAGCAGAAAACATGATACTGAACAGAGTCGGTGCAAGTACGCACCCTTGTTTAACTCAATTTGAGACAGGGAAAGGCTCTGATAGCTCACCGTTTTCCTGAACTCTAGCCTGCATTCCATCATGCATTTGCTGCACTATTGTGATAAATTTCTTTGGGCAGCTGTACTTTGCCATGATCTTCCATAGACCCTCTCTACTGACCATGTCGAACGCCTTTGTCAAATTGATGAAAGCTGTGTACAGGTCACAGTGCTGTTCTTGGCATTTTTCTTGTAGCTGTCTTGCAGCGAACATCATATCTGTGGTTCCACGTTCTTTCCGGAATCCACACTGACTTTCAGGTAAAAGACCTTTGTCAAGATGAGCCGTAAGGCGATTCAAAAGGATTCTGGCGAATATCTTCCCAGCGATTGATAAAAGAGAGATGCCTCGATGATTGTTACAGTCTTGGCGATTACCTTTACGTTTATATAGATGTATAATTGACGCATCTTTGAGATCGTGTGGGATGGTTTCACTCTGCCACACTTGCTGGAAGATCATGTGAAGTTTCTCTATCAGAACTGCACCGCCATCTTTATAAACCTCAACAGGAATTGAATCAGAGCCGGGGGCCTTTCCACTAGACAGTTGACGAATCGCTTTTTTAGTTTCCTCCAGAGTTGGTACATCATCTAATGCTTCATTTATAGAAATTTGGGGCAGGCGGATGATGGCTTCGTCGTTAATAGATGATGGCTGGTTCAGAATATTATTAAAATGTTCAGCCCAGCGTTGGAGCATTTTTTCCTTGTCTGTAATTGGTGTTTTTCCATCTGCATTAAGGATGGGAAATGATCCTGATGATGTTGGACCATAGACCGCTTTGAGTGCAAGGTAAACATTTTTCAAGTCATGGCTGTCAGCAAAGCCTTGGAGCTCATCTGCTTTATTACTCAGCCATGAATCCCGCATCTGGTGTAGTTTATGTTGGACGATTCTACGCATGTTGTTGAAAGCGTCTTTCTTGGATGTAGATTTTGGATCATTTAAATATGCTTTATGGAGATGGTGTTTCTCAGCCAACTGTGGTGAAATTCTAATACAATATATAAATTCGTACATAACAGTAAAAGCCTAAAGCAAATCGACGATAGAAAGAAGAATGGATAAAATAACTGTCATTTTCCAATAGCTAACGCCTTAGTCTTGATAATGCAGAACCACCACTCTAAAACGTGTAATGAAATATTCTAGACGACCTTTAGATTAAAACTAACAAAAAGTGCCCAAGTTCACGCACAATGTTAGCCTAGGAAGACAGACGGACTTAAAAAGACGAGAGAGAGATGGACTGAAAGATGCAATAATGCTAAGCCGATCGCAGTGTGTCTAAAAATAAACCAACTCGCACGCCGTGCCTAGCCAGATTCAAATATACGATGGTGAATAAAACTAAAGATTCGACAAAAGGTCCCGAAAACAGCCTTAGCTCTGATTGCGAATGCTGAAATTCTATCATTTTACACATAACTCCTGAATTTATACTGAAAGTACATGGAAAAAGAAGTGAACAGGAGGTAGTTTAAAAATAAACAACTAACATAGAAAAAAGATAGCATTTTTAACCAAGCCACTTAGCCCCATAAAAATCATATATTCGTGTACCTGTAGCCTTGCTGACTAAGAATATGTAGTTAGTTATCTAAATAGTCCATTAGATAATCAAATATTGGTAATAAAACATCTAGAATCGGAGATACTGTCAGGTCAAGTCATATCTGCTTAGATTGGATAGCATGTTTTTTTGGGAAAAAAAAAGGGGACCGAAAGGCTAAGATAGTACGAGGAAAGTGAGTGGCTGGAATTTGAAGGAAGCCGAAATATTATTGGCTAACCTAAATATACAAATCTAGTTGGTAGTAGTAATGCATAGTAGTTGAGATATTTTTTTTTTAAAGTTTCATTCAAAAAATAAAGAGATGCTTGGTCCCATTGGCCAAAGCCTTTTACTTTAACGAAATAGTAAGCTGCTCGCTGCCATTTTTCAAAAATATTCAGAGGAGCAAGACGCGATGAACAGACTTGTGCTGTGTTTTAAAGTAAATAACAACAGAACGCAGTCTGAACAGAGGCAGTGATAAAAGTGTGCCATATTCGATTGCCTAATTCATCGTTACTTGCTTATATTTCCTTGATATGTGGGGTTCCTGCTGGAACTTGTCTGGTGCTGGAACTAGATGCTAGAGAAATTCAGCACTATTTCAAAGAGTCTCTGGCACCTGCTGGTATTAAAGAAGATTCAGACCAGAGGAGACTGAAGCGTTTGGCCAAACTGACTGCAACTGCTGTGATTCCAGGGCACAGATAAGTGAAATATCTGGCCTGGGACAACTTATCACGACCAACGAAAATCTCCTGTATTGACTAAAAATTTCCTCCAAAGAATAACATAGACAATACTAGAGTAACAAAAGAATGTTGGGATGATGATAATCCCCAACCTGCTTCCCTGTACCAGTAGTTAAATAGAGTAATTAATATCAATTTGAGAATTTGTAACCATGTACTATGGACATATTGTCTGTTGTATGTAAATATCTTTATATATATTTGTAAATATAATTAACCATTTAAATTGATTCTCATTGAACTGGAGTCCTGACCAAAACAAATTTAGGCTCAGGACCAATAAAGTTTAACAAAAGAAATTTTCAATATAAAATTTAACAGCTGGAGTTAGTTGAGTTTATCTTAGGATTTAATATATGTTTGTATATGTTGTTGTATTGAGATTCTTCAACAACACTCTTACAATACCCTAGACACTAAACGTAGCTATTAGTCATACTATTCAAGAATAAATCTGATTGAGATTGTAAGGTGGTAGCAAGTAAGGTCCTCTGTAAACTCACCAAACTTGTTATCCTCAGAGACCTTCACAGCTGATCTCATTCAGTACACTAAGTCCCCCTATACCCATCTTTATAACATCAAACCCACCACACCAACATCTGCTTTTTTGAGCACTTATAATGCTCCTAGCAAACCCAACGGTGACATACAACCCAGGGCCATACAAATGTATCCTATAGGGAGACATTTGTGTTCTATCAACTACTAATCCCATCCTATACTTAACATACCATCATCACCGCTCCTGTATATATATATATATATATATATATATATATATATATATATATATATATATATATATATATATATATATATATATATATATATATATATATATATATATATATATATATATATATATATATATATATATATATATATATATATATATATATATATATATATATATATATATATATATATATATTATATAGTATATATATATATATATATATATATATATATATATATATATATATATATATATATATATATATATATATATATATATATATATATACTTCCAAAGTGTAAATCTTAATAAATGTCAAAGAAAAAAAATTTAGGAAGCGAAATGTAATGCTATCTCATTGCTGAACCTTAGCTTGAGGTATATTATCAATACTCAACCTCATCTAATACAACCAAATAAAAAAATCATGATTCTGCAATTATTATTTTATTATATATACATGTGTTTCTATTTTCGACATGGTCACTGCCTCTGGACACAGGGGTTTGTCAGTACCTTTATATGTCTTGAAATATGATGAGCTAGTATGTATTCACTCTTTTTTGTCACACTCTTAAGACTATGTATTTGATCTACTTTGTCACACTCTTAAGGCTATGTGTTTTCTGTACCTTTCCATTTGACAATTCGATACTCTCTCTTTAAAGAAGTTAGTGAGTAATGCAAGTGTCTAAGTGTGCTTCTTAATATCTATATCAACTTAAGTTAAACACAGTGTGACCTAATTAATTAACTCAACGTTGGGTGCTATGTTGATTGGAGTACCTTTTTTAAAAAGCACTATAGCTGGGTGAGTGCTGCGAATTAGTACTATTGCTGGGTGAGTACTTTGCGACGATTACACTGCCTGCATGAGTTTTGAAAACTCTTTTGCAAGCTCTAACAGTGTAATTTCTCTACTGGAGAGGCGACTGTCATACTGTGACGAAGTTGGTATGCATTGCGATGTTGTGTTTATAGTCGCTCTGCAGGAGGTAGGGGGCGAACAAATATTTATACTTTGTTGTAAACCTAATGAAGGTTTATGTACTTGGCGATGATTTCTTTTGAATCTTGTTCGTAGATGTTCTTGCGGTAAACGTAGCAATTTCGCTCTTGGTGGTGAGTCTAGTGATGAAGGTTGGTAAGGGTGTTTGGTAGCTATGCATGTCTCGGTGTTGGTAGTATCATCCATACACTCTATGTCGCTGTCTTCTCGTTCTGTTACGTCAAGTTCAGATTCCACCTGTGCTGAAGGTGTATCAATAATATTCTTGTTGTTATTTATGTGCTCCACTGT
This sequence comes from Oreohelix idahoensis, assembly GCA_024509875.1. Lineage (NCBI taxonomy): Eukaryota > Metazoa > Mollusca > Gastropoda > Stylommatophora > Oreohelicidae > Oreohelix > Oreohelix idahoensis. The sequence continues at coordinate 11,000 of JAMPIV010013784.1, forward strand.
AGGACTCTGGGTATGGTGAATAATGTTGCTTTTCATTACTTGTAAAGACTGTTCGTCATCGCTATCCCAGCTAGAGTATGTAGGCTGGTGTTGACTGGAAGTTAACAGTGGTGACCTCTGAGTCGTATGCTCTTCTGTAAAGTTCCTACTGTGGGGGGCCATGTTGTTTCTCGTTGCTGATTTCAAAGGTCTGTCATCTTTATCCCAAGTAGAATGTGTAGACTGGTGTTGACCGGAAGTTAACAGTGGTGACCTCTGAGTCGTATGCTCTTCTGTAAAGTTCCTATTGGGGGGGGGGGCATGTTGTTTCTCATTGCTGATTTCAAAGGTCTGTCATCTTCACTATCCCAACTGAAATGTGTAGACTGGTGTTGACCAGAAGTTAACAGTGGTAGTCCCTGATTACCATAGTATGTTTGACTTGTTATGGACGCATGAGGTTCTTTGTCTTGTGTTGATTGTGGTGTGTTACTATCTTTCCTGTGTAGGCGATTGTCTCTGTATATTAATCTTTCTCTCAATTCTACTGGTGGAATGTCATCTTCATCTTCTGAGTCTTCTCTGCAATGAATCAAATGATGTACAGCATCTTGGAGTTGACCTGAAGTGATGTTGTACGCTAATGTTCTGCTCAGCATCTATGTCGTTTTCATTATGTGAAGTACTTAATGTCTCTGTGGAATCATAATAACTCAGCGTGGCTTTTCGTATTGGTCTGCTACTGTTTAGGGCTGGCGGAGCTGTAGGGCGATGATCATCTTTTCTCATCTGTGATGCGTGTGTTTTTATAACTATATTCTTCTCTTCACTCCATAATATATAATTTATGGGTGTTGTCTGTTTTAGCACCTTATATCCATCAAGCCATCGTGCATCAAATTTGTTATCTCTAACGTTCTTCTTGTAATAAACTTTGTCGCCCACTTGGAATTGTTCTAATTGAGCTCTTTTATCATGCTGCTTCTGCCATTTCTTAAAGGCTTTCTGGGAGTTTCGATTAGCTATCTGATGTGCTCTATACTTTTCTTGTAGTATAACTTCTATAGGATATTCACCTTGATATTTCCTTTGGGGTTGCAAAAGATTATCTAATGGGAACGTAGGCTCATGTCCATATAGCATGTAGAATGGAGATAGTCCTGTCGTCTCGTTTATGTTTACTCTTATTGCTTCAAGAGCTTGGTTGATATATACGTCCCAATATTGTGCATTTCCTTGTATATATTTAGCAAGGATATCATGCAATGTAGCATGCATTCTCTCATTTCTTCCGTTTGCCTGTGGTCTATAAAAAGTGCTAGTCATATGCTGAATATTCAAAGCCTGAAGTGTCTTCTTAAAAGGGTTGCCTACAAATTGCTTTCCATTATCCGTGATGATTCTTTTAGGACAACCACATCTTGGTACAAATTCTTGTAGGAAAAACTCTGTCACTGTCGCTCACGTTACATTCTTATGAGGGTAACTTTTAGGCCATACCGAATAATGATCAATGATGTGTAAAAGGTATGCATTTCCAGATTGCGTAACAGGATATGGACCAGAAATATCCATACTTATAACTTCCATAGGAAAATGAGATGATTTCATTTCCTATAAAGGAACTTTAGTTGGTCTCATGTTTCTCATTCTGTATATCTTACAAGTACCAAGATAGTCAACTATGTCTTTGTACATAGACCTCCAATAGTATCTTTTCTTGATTATATCAATGGTTTTATCTCTCCCTACATGTCCATTATTGTCATGGAACTGCTCTATTAGTTGAGGTATTATTGATTGTGGAATCACTTTCTGTAATCTCCCCTCTTGTTTCTCATCAATATGATATAGTACTTGATCATTTGGCAAGATTATAAACTGTTTAAGCGATGTAGGTTTCGTTTGCACCTGTTTGATGATCTTAAGAATTTCTGGATCTCTTCTCTGCTCATTTTGTACATCACGTGTATCTACATCTGTTGTTCGCTGTGTGCCGTTATCTGTTGTGGTGGTGGTGTTCTCATCATCTACTCTGTTGGAATTTATAATGTTAATTTCTTTTGCGTTGTCATTGATATCTGTAGACAAATGTAGATCATCTTCCTGTATAGTACTAGGTTGCAGCGTTCGCGAAAGGAGGTCTGCACACATATTTTGAATACCGGGAATGTATTCAATTTTTGTGTCATATGATTGTAAGTTCATAGACCATGTTTGTAACTTTTTTGGCTGCTCCTGCATCTTAGTAAGCCAATTCACTAATGGTTAATGGTCTGTTCTTATAGTGAGTTTAGTACCTCTGATATAAAAATCAAGTTTCTGTATCGTATAATGTATGGCAAACGCTTCCTTCTCCGTTGTCGACCATCACTTTTGTGTTTTAGAGAGAGTATGTGACACGAATGCTATAGGCATTTCATTAATGATTTCTGGTATAATGGGATTCTCTTCTCTGAGTTGGACCAAACAAGCGCCTGTTGCTGTATCTGAAGCATCTGTATACAAGATCATTGGACAAGATATATCCGGATGTGCAAGCAGTGGTATCTTTGTAAGTGCTTCTTTAAGGTAATCAAAGGATTCTTGGCATTCTTTTGTCCACCTTAATCTTGACTATTTCTTGGTAAGGGCAATGAGTGGTTCAGCAGCCTTTGAGAAGTTAACGACGGGGCATCTGTAATATCCACAACAACCAATAAACGCTCGTACTTGCTTCACTGTCGTGGGAGAGGGCATGTTCCTTATTGCTTCCACTTTATCTGTATCGGGGCGAATACCTTCTTTATTCACTATAAACCCTAAGTATTTAGTTTCCGTCTTTAGAAACTCGCATTTGCTTAGTTTGAGTTTAACTTGGTGGTGTCGTAGGCGATCAAAAACTTGTTCAACCTTCTCTAGATGGTCATCCACAGTACCTGATGTGTGAATCAGTACATCATCGATATAAGCTAATGCAAAAGAATGCATTCCTTGTAGAACTTCGTCCATCAACGCCATGCATGTCGCGGGACTTCCTTTCAAACCAAAAGACATAACGTTCCATTTGTAACTACCCATGTGTGTACAAAACGTTGACTTTTCTTTCGCTGCTGGTGTCATAGGAATGCACCAAAATCCTGAGCGTGCATCCAATGTAGTGAAATGTGTGGAGTGTCCAAGTGTTGCCAAAATATCATCTATGCGTGACAATGGATACGAAATCGTTTTTGTTATTCTGTTTAACGCTCGATAATCACAACAGAATCTACTTGTTCCGTCTTTCTTGGAGACAATCACTATTGGTGACGACCATGCTGATCTCGATCTCTCTATAACTCCTGCATTCAACATGTCATTTATAGCTTTTACTACTATGTGCTTGTTTTTTAATGGAGTGTGGTATGGTTTCAAACTAATGGGTTCTTCTGTTGTAGTTTGAATGTCCATATGTACTGTATTAGTTCTGCCTAACTCCATATCTGTTAATGCAAACACATCCTGGTGTTTAGTAACGAACGTAGTGGCCTATTCCTCCTGGGCACATTCATATATATATATATATTTATATATATATATATATATATATATATATATATATATATATATATATATATATATATATATATATATATATATATATATATAGCTCTCTGCCTGAGAACATTTTCAGGTACTGTTTATACATATTTTCTTCCTTTAATGCTATCTTAGTTATTCTGGCTTCTCCCAAGCCCTTCATAAACTCTTTCCTGAGTTTGTTTCTCTCCTCCTCTAACCCTGTCAGGTTTATCTCATATTAATCCTAATACAATCATTTTATAATTCATATATGCCAATCAACATATTGGGTTCACCTGTTGCAGTATCCACATACTTATACCTGCTAGAGAGCACATGATTCATTTTGCAAATGAGATCACCCTTCAATTCCTTACTTGTCTTACTTAAAGCAGACGGTATCTCAGAGTTCATTATGCAATAGACCAGCATGGCTATCAGATCAATATTCTTCTGCAAATCTTCTCAGATGCTTACTTAGTCTTATGTTATCCAACTCATAGTCAATTTAGTAGCTTCAGCCTCATTTCTTGTTATCATGTGCTTACGTAGTTGTAAGCGTCGTTAACCTTGTAATACTTTATATCAGCTTCTGAAATCGTTCTTGTACTATTTCAATGTCTATCAAGTATATGAGTAAAGGACCTACTTACTTTGGTTTCACAGAATCCTCACAACACTCATATTGCTTACTATCACACCTTAACGCTAAGCTTATACTTTAATCACAGCTTTGTCTTTCATATTTGAATGGTTTCTACTACTCAAACTAGATCTAAAAGAATCTTCAGAAGAAAACATTCTGTCTCCCACAGAGTTTGAACTTGAGTGCCCGGCAGAAACACATTCTTGCCGCTTTGGTTCCGTAAACAGGACTGCTCCTCAAACATGCGCTCACTCGCGTGTCCAAATGCATTCTCCCTCAAAATATCATTATCAGCTGATCTGTCCTTGTTTACCATTAAAAATGATTGGTCCGCCTTATTTTTGCTCAGCTGAAATATGTTCACGCTTATTTGCTGTGTAAACAACTCAGTGAAGTGTCACCCGTTATCCTTCTAAACTTCACTCAGTCTTTTCTCGTGCATATTTTTTTCTCTCAGCTTACTAAATCATATAAGGGAGTTAATTCCCCATTGTCTCCCTTTGCATGATTTGACTTAACCTTATATTGTCTTCTCTAAAGCTTGCTACAAAATTCTCACATGCACATTTTCTCAACCATAATTACTGACTCACCAAACCTACTTAAGTGTAATTAAGCACTTTCCTCCCCTGACCTTAATATTCTGAGTTTCCTCCCTTTGATCAAAGCATCCTTTTACTCATTTTATCTCCCTTCTAGCAAGATAAATAGTCTTTATTCAAATCCATTAATATTTCTCAAACCATTTTTTTATACTTTCCCTCTTCACCAAAACCAAATCACCGTTTATATAATCCTTGATTGAGCACTTATAGTTAGTTTTTAGTTGTTCGTCCATCACGGGTGATGAAGACCACTCTGTTCATCCAATTATTTAGGAATATGTTAGGATAGTCTATGGGTACGAAGGTGACTGATGAGCCCAATGCGGGCCTGGAAAGATCTCGGACAGTGTGGGCAGGGAATGTTTGCTTCATGTGAAGGTTTTATTTCACGGTCCTTTCTAGCTTGTCTCCGCTGTTCTGGATGATTCGCATGCTGCTGCACCTTTACGAAGAGATGTGCGCCAAGTAGTTTGGTCTTGCGCAGCAGCTTCCCATGTGTCTGGGTTTATGTCAAAGGTTTTCAATGATGTCTTTAACGTGTCTTTGAAGCGCTTCTTTTGGCCACCATGGGAGCGTTTACCTTTCTGCATCTCACCATAAAAGAGTATCTTTGGCAGTCGATGGTCTGGCATGCGGACTACATGACCTGCCCACCGAATCTGTGACTGCATCATAATAGTATCAATACTAGGGATACCAGCTCTGTCAAGAACAGCGGTATCCGGGATCTTGTCTTGCCATTTGATGCTCATTATCTTCCTGAGACAGACTGTATAGAAGTGGTTTAGCTTCTTTACGTGGCGCCTGTATACAGTCCATGTTTCACATGCATATAGCAGCACTGGAAGCACCGCAGCTCTGTACACCTTCAGCTTTGTCTGTAGACTAATGCCACTTCGATGCCAAACGTTGGTGTATAGTCTGCCAAATGTGCTGCTGGCTTTGGAGATCCTGGTGTTCACCTCATCATCAATGACAATGTTCTGGGATAGTGTGCTACAAAGGTATGTGAATCTGTTCACAACATTCAGTTTCTCACCATTAACCTTGATGATTGGCTCAGTATAAACTGTGCCAGGAGCTGGTTGGTACATGATTTCTGTTTTCTTCGTGTTGATAATAAGCCCAAAAATGGCGCAGGCTTCGGAGAATCTATCCACACTATGCTGCAGATCAACCTCTGAGCCAGCATTGAGGGCACAATCATCAGCAAACAGAAGATCTCTGATGGTGTGTGATTTGACCTTGGTTTTTGCTTGAAGCCTCCTAAGGTTAAACAATTTTCCATCAATACAATAACTAATGTCGATTCCTGTGTCCCCGTCTCTAAAAGCATCAGTCAGCATAGCAGAAAACATGATACTGAACAGAGTCGGTGCAAGTACGCACCCTTGTTTAACTCAATTTGAGACAGGGAAAGGCTCTGATAGCTCACCGTTTTCCTGAACTCTAGCCTGCATTCCATCATGCATTTGCTGCACTATTGTGATAAATTTCTTTGGGCAGCTGTACTTTGCCATGATCTTCCATAGACCCTCTCTACTGACCATGTCGAACGCCTTTGTCAAATTGATGAAAGCTGTGTACAGGTCACAGTGCTGTTCTTGGCATTTTTCTTGTAGCTGTCTTGCAGCGAACATCATATCTATGGTTCCACGTTCTTTCCGGAATCCACACTGACTTTCAGGTAAAAGACCTTTGTCAAGATGAGCCGTAAGGCGATTCAAAAGGATTCTGGCGAATATCTTCCCAGCGATTGATAAAAGAGAGATGCCTCGATGATTGTTACAGTCTTGGCGATTACCTTTACGTTTATATAGATGTATAATTGACGCATCTTTGAGATCGTGTGGGATGGTTTCACTCTGCCACACTTGCTGGAAGATCATGTGAAGTTTCTCTATCAGAACTGCACCGCCATCTTTATAAACCTCAACAGGAATTGAATCAGAGCCGGGGGCCTTTCCACTAGACAGTTGACGAATCGCTTTTTTAGTTTCCTCCAGAGTTGGTACATCATCTAATGCTTCATTTATAGGAATTTGGGGCAGGCGGATGATGGCTTCGTCGTTAATAGATGATGGCTGGTTCAGAATATTATTAAAATGTTCAGCCCAGCGTTGGAGCATTTTTTCCTTGTCTGTAATTGGTGTTTTTCCATCTGCATTAAGGATGGGAAATGATCCTGATGATGTTGGACCATAGACCGCTTTGAGTGCAAGGTAAACATTTTTCAAGTCATGGCTGTCAGCAAAGCCTTGGAGCTCATCTGCTTTATTACTCAGCCATGAATCCCGCATCTAGTGTAGTTTATGTTGGACGATTCTACGCATGTTGTTGAAAGCGTCTTTCTTGGATGTAGATTTTGGATCATTTAAATATGCTTTATGGAGATGGTGTTTCTCAGCCAACTGTGGTGAAATTCTAATACAATATATAAATTCGTACATAACAGTAAAAGCCTAAAGCAAATCGACGATAGAAAGAAGAATGGATAAAATAACTGTCATTTTCCATTAGCTAATGCCTTAGTCTTGATAACGCAGAACCACCACTCTAAAACGTGTAATGAAATATTCTAGACGACCTTTAGATTAAAACTAACAAAAAGTGCCCAAGTTCACGCACAATGTTAGCCTAGGAAGACAGACGGACTTAAAAAGACGAGAGAGAGATGGACTGAAAGACGCAATAATGCTAAGCCAATCGCAGTGTGTCTAAAAATAAACCAACACGCACGCCTTGCCTAGCCTGATTTCAAATATACGATGGTGAATAAAACTAAAGATTCGACAAAAGGTCCCGAAAACAGCCTTAGCTCTGATTGCGAATGCTGAAATTCTATCGTTTTACACATAACTCCTGAATTTATACTGAAAGTACATGGAAAAAGAAGTGAACAGGAGGTAGTTTAAAAATAAACAACTAACATAGAAAAAAAGATAGCATTTTTAACCAAGCCACTTAGCCCCATAAAAATCATATATTCGTGTACCTGTAGCCTTGCTGACTAAGAATATGTAGTTAGTTATCTAAATAGTCCATTAGATAATCAAATATTGGTAATAAAACATATAGAATCGGAGATACTGTCAGGTCAAGTCATATCTGCTTAGATTGGATAGCATATTTTTTTGGGAAAAAAACGTAGGTGAAAGAAAGGCTAAGATAGTACGAGGAAGGGGATTGGATGGAATTTGAAGGAAGCCAAAATATTATTGGCTAACCTAAATATACAAATCTAGTTGGTAGTAGTAATGCATAGTAGTTGAGATATTTTTTTTTTTAAAGTTTCATTCAAAAAATAAAGAGATGCTTGGTCCCATTGGCCAAAGCCTTTTACTTTAACGAAATAGTAAGCTGCTCGCTGCCATTTTTCAAAAATATTCAGAGGAGCAAGACGCGATGAACAGACTTGTGCTGTGTTTTAAAGTAAATAACAACAGAACGCAGTCTGAACAGAGGCAGTGATAAAAGTGTGCCATATTCGATTGCCTAATTCATCGTTACTTGCTTATATTTCCTTGATATGTGGGGTTCCTGCTGGAACTTGTCTGGTGCTGGAACTAGATGCTAGAGAAATTCAGTACTATTTCAAAGAGTCTCTGGCACCTGCTGGTATTAAAGAAGATTCAGACCAGAGGAGACTGAAGCGTTTGGCCAAACTGACTGCAACTGCTGTGATTCCAGGGCACAGATAAGTGAAATATCTGGCCTGGGACAACTTATCACGACCAACGAAAATCTCCTGTATTGACTAAAAATTTCCTCCAAAGAATAACATAGACAATACTAGAGTAACAAAAGAATGTTGGGATGATGATAATCCCCAACCTGCTTCCCTGTACCAGTAGTTAAATAGAGTAATTAATATCAATTTGAGAATTTGTAACCATGTACTATGGACATATTGTCTGTTGTATGTAAATATCTTTATATATATTTGTAAATATAATTAACCATTTAAATTGATTCTCATTGAACTGGAGTCCTGACCAAAACAAATTTAGGCTCAGGACCAATAAAGTTTAACAAAAGAAATTTTCAATATAAAATTTAACAGCTGGAGTTAGTTGAGTTTATCTTAGGATTTAATATATGTTTGTATATGTTGTTGTATTGAGATTCTTCAACAACACTCTTACAATACCCTAGACACTAAACGTAGCTATTAGTCATACTATTCAAGAATAAATCTGATTGAGATTGTAAGGTGGTAGCAAGTAAGGTCCTCTGTAAACTCACCAAACTTGTTATCCTCAGAGACCTTCACAGCTGATCTCATTCAGTACACTAAGTCCCCCTATACCCATCTTTATAACATCAAACCCACCACACCAACATCTGCTTTTTTGAGCACTTATAATGCTCCTAGCAAACCCAACGGTGACATACAACCCAGGGCCATACAAATGTATCCTATAGGGAGACATTTGTGTTCTATCAACTACTAATCCCATCCTATACTTAACATACCATCATCACCGCTCCTGTATATATATATATATATATATATATATATATATATATATATATATATATATATATATATATATATATATATATATATATATATATATATATATATATATATATATATATATAGACATCCTTCCAAAGTGTAAATCTTAATAAATGTCAAAGAAAAAAAATTTAGGAAGCGAAATGTAATGCTATCTCATTGCTGAACCTTAGCTTGAGGTATATTATCAATACTCAACCTCATCTAATACAACCAAATAAAAAAATCATGATTCTGCAATTATAATATCTATATATATACATGTGTTTCTATTTTCGACATGGTCACTGCCTCTGGACACAGGGGTTTGTCAGTACCTTTATATGTCTTGAAATATGATGAGCTAGTATGTATTCACTCTTTTTTGTCACACTCTTAAGACTATGTATTTGATCTACTTTGTCACACTCTTAAGGCTATGTGTTTTCTGTACCTTTCCATTTGACAATTCGATACTCTCTCTTTAAAGAAGTTAGTGAGTAATGCAAGTGTCTAAGTGTGCTCCGGAATATGAATATCAACTTTAGTTAAACCCCATGTGACTTAATTAATTAACCTAACGTTGGGTACTATGTTGATTGGAGTACCTTTTTTTTTTCTTTAAAAGCACTTTAGCTAGGTGAGTGCTGCGAATTAGTACTATTGCTGGGTGAGTACTTTGCGACGATTACACTGTCTGCATGAGTTTTGATAACTCTTTTGCAAGCTCTAACAGTGTAATTTCTCTACTGGATAGGCGACTGTCATACTGTGACGAAGTTGGTATGCATTGCGATGTTGTGTTTATAGTCGCTCTGCAGGAGGTAGGGGGCGAACAAATATTTATACTTTGTTGTAAACCTAATGAAGGTTTATGTACTTGGCGATGATTTCTTTTGAATCTTGTTCGTAGATGTTCTTGCGGTAAACGTAGCAATTTCGCTCTTGGTGGTGAGTCTAGTGATGAAGGTTGGTAAGGGCGTTTGGTAGCTATGCGTATCTCGGTGTTGGTAGTATCATCCATACACTCTATGTCGCTGTCTTCTCGTTCTGTTACGTCAAGTTCAGATTCCACCTGTGCTGAAGGTGTATCAATAATATTCTTGTTGTTATTTATGTGCTCCGCTGTAGGACTCTGGGTATGGTGAATAATGTTGCTTTTCATTACTTGTAAAGACTGTTCGTCATCGCTATCCCAGCTAGAGTATGTAGGCTGGTGTTGACTGGAAGTTAACAGTGGTGACCTCTGAGTCGTATGCTCTTCTGTAAAGTTCCTACTGTGGGGGGCCATGTTGTTTCTCGTTGCTGATTTCAAAGGTCTGTCATCTTTATCCCAAGTAGAATGTGTAGACTGGTGTTGACCGGAAGTTAACAGTGGTGACCTCTGAGTCGTATGCTCTTCTGTAAAGTTTCTATTGTGGGGGGGGCCATGTTGTTTCTCATTGCTGATTTCAAAGGTCTGTCATCTTCACTATCCCAACTGAAATGTGTAGACTGGTGTTGACCAGAAGTTAACAGTGGTAGTCCCTGATTACCATAGTATGTTTGACTTGTTATGGACGCATGAGGTTCTTTGTCTTGTGTTGATTGTGGTGTGTTACTATCTTTCCTGTGTAGGCGATTGTCTCTGTATATTAATCTTTCTCTCAATTCTACTGGTGGAATGTCATCTTCATCTTCTGAGTCTTCTCTGCAATGAATCAAATGATGTACAGCATCTTGGAGTTGACCTGAAGTGATGTTGTACGCTAATGTTCTGCTCAGCATCTATGTCGTTTTCATTATGTGAAGTACTTAATGTCTCTGTGGAATCATAATAACTCAGCGTGGCTTTTCGTATTGGTCTGCTACTGTTTAGGGCTGGCGGAGCTGTAGGGCGATGATCATCTTTTCTCATCTGTGATGCGTGTGTTTTTATAACTATATTCTTCTCTTCATTCCATAATATATAATTTATGGGTGTTGTCTGTTTTAGCACCTTATATCCATCAAGCCATCGTGCATCAAATTTGTTATCTCTAACGTTCTTCTTGTAATAAACTTTGTCGCCCACTTGGAATTGTTCTAATTGAGCTCATTTATCATACTGCTTTTGTCATTTCTTAAAGGCTTTCTGGGAGTTTCGATTAGCTATCTGATGTGCTCTATACTTTTCTTGTAGTATAACTTCTATAGGTTCTTCACCTTGATATTTCATTTGGGTTGCAAAAGATTATCTAATGGGAACGTAGGCTCACGTTCATATAGCATGTAGAATGGACATAGTCCTGTCATCTCGTTTATGTTTACTCTTATCGCTTCAAGAGCTAGGTTGGTATATACGTCCCAATATTGTGTATTTCCTTGTATATATTTAGCAAGAATATCATGCAATGTAGCATGCATTCTCTCATTTCTTCCATTTGCATGCGGTCTATAAAAAGTGCTAGTCGTATGCTGAATATTCAAAGTCTGAAGTGTCTTCTTAAAAGGGTTGCCTACAAATTGCTTTCCATTATCCGTGATGATTCTTTTAGGACAACCACATCTTGGTACAAATTCTTGTAGGAAAAACTCTGTCACTGTCGCTCACGTTACATTCTTATGAGGGTAACTTTTAGGCCATACCGAATAATGATCAATGATGTGTAAAAGGTATGCATTTCCAGATTGCGTAACAGGATATGGACCAGAAATATCCATACTTATAACTTCCATAGGAAAATGAGATGATTTCATTTCCTGTAAAGGAACTTTAGTTGGTCTCATGTTTCTCATTCTGTATATCTTACAAGTACCAAGATAGTCAACTATGTCTTTGTACATAGACCTCCAATAGTATCTTTTCTTGATTATATCAATGGTTTTATCTCTCCCTACATGTCCATTATTGTCATGGAACTGCTCTATTAGTTGAGGTATTATTGATTGTGGAATCACTTTCTGTAATCTCCCCTCTTGTTTCTCATCAATATGATATAGTACTTGATCATTTGGCAAGATTATAAACTGTTTAAGCGATGTAGGTTTCGTTTGCACCTGTTTGATGATCTTGAGAATTTCTGGATCTCTTCTCTGCTCATTTTGTACATCACGTGTATCTACATCTGTTGTTCGCTGTGTGCCGTTATCTGTTGTGGTGGTGGTGTTCTCATCATCTACTCTGTTGGAATTTATAATGTTAATTTCTTTTGCGTTGTCATTGATATCTGTAGACAAATGTAGATCATCTTCCTGTATAGTACTAGGTTGCAGCGTTCGCGAAAGGAGGTCTGCACACATATTTTGAATACCGGGAATGTATTCAATTTTTGTGTCATATGATTGTAAGTTCATAGACCATGTTTGTAACTTTTTTGGCTGCTCCTGCATCTTAGTAAGCCAATTCACTAATGGTTGATGGTCTGTTCTTATAGTGAGTTTAGTACTTCTGATATAAAAATCAAGTTTCTGTATCGCATAATGTATGGCAAACGCTTCCTTCTCCGTTGTCGACCATCACTTTTGTGTTTTAGAGAGAGTATGTGACACGAATGCTATAGGCATTTCATTAGGGATTTCTGGTATAATGGGATTCTCTTCTCTGAGTTGGACCAAACAAGCGCCTGTTGCTGTATCTGAAGCATCTGTATACAAGATCATTGGACAAGATATATCCGGATGTGCAAGCAGTGGTATCTTTGTAAGTGCTTCTTTAAGGTAATCAAAGAATTCTTGGCATTCTTTTGTCCACCTTAATCTTGACTATTTCTTGGTAAGGGCAATGAGTGGTTCAGCAGCCTTTGAGAAGTTAACGACGGGGCATCTGTAATATCCACAACAACCAATAAACGCTCGTACTTGCTTCACTGTCGTGGGAGAGGGCATGTTCCTTATTGCTTCCACTTTATCTGTATCGGGGCGAATACCTTCTTTATTCACTATAAACCCTAAGTATTTAGTTTCCGTCTTTAGAAACTCGCATTTGCTTAGTTTGAGTTTAACTTGGTGGTGTCGTAGGCGATCAAAAACTTGTTCAACCTTCTCTAGATGGTCATCCACAGTACCTGATGTGTGAATCAGTACATCATCGATATAAGCTAATGCAAAAGAATGCATTCCTTGTAGAACTTCGTCCATCAACGCCATGCATGTCGCGGGACTTCCTTTCAAACCAAAAGACATAACGTTCCATTTGTAACTACCCATGTGTGTACAAAACGTTGACTTTTCTTTCGCTGCTGGTGTCATAGGAATGCACCAAAATCCTGAGCGTGCATCCAATGTAGTGAAATGTGTGGAGTGTCCAAGTGTTGCCAAAATATCATCTATGCGTGACAATGGATACGAAATCGTTTTTGTTATTCTGTTTAACGCTCGATAATCACAACAGAATCTACTTGTTCCGTCTTTCTTGGAGACAATCACTATTGGTGACGACCATGCTGATCTCGATATCTCTTTTACTCCTGCATTCAACATCTCATTTATAGCTTTTTCTACTATTTCCCTGTTTTTTAATGGAGTGTGGTATGGTTTCAAGCTAATGAGTTCTTCTGTTGTAGTTTGAATGTCCATATGTACTGTATTAGTTCTGCCTAACTCCATATCTGTTAATGCAAACACATCCTGGTGTTAAGTAATGCACGTAGTGAGTTTGGACTTGTGTTGATCATCCACTTCCAATGTGGCCAATAACTGTGACAACCGATCTGGTGTGTCATTCTGTCTATAGGACTCGTTATCAGTCCAAGGTGGTTTAACATATGTATTATGTTCTTCATCTCTGTGGAAGTTTCTTCTCTCTTGTTCTGTTGTAGGATAATTAAAAGGTCTGAAACATCTGGGCTTTTTATTTGCGAAAATGATTGATTTGTACATTTCCCATTGGGTTTCCGCCATGGAGTATGTTCTTCTTCTGTTCTATACACATTGCTTCTGTTCTGTCGTTTACTACGACTATGTTCAAAGGGATTTGCACATCTAAACTGATATCCTTGATACAGTGGTTTATTCGAGTATCTCATATTGGGTTTCTGCCATGGAGTATGCTCTTCCTCGGTATTACTAATATGATTCTTATTTTGTCGTTGACCACGAGTATTTTTAAAGCTCTTTGTTGAGGTTGGTAGTGCATGGTGAGTAACAAGATTAACATAGTGAGCTTGTCCTGTGCTATCATCTATTCTTCTGTATATTCCATCCTGTGTTTTTCTTTGTATCACTTGATTCACTTTTCGTAGATAACTCTGATATTCGTCTTCCTTCACATTTGCACTTATGTGTTCAGGTTTTTCTCTGCAAGTTTTTTTATATGGTGTACCATTCATCTTATACCTATGTAGTGTTTGTTGATCTCTCTGTTTTGCATTATTCCGCTGCTCTCCAATTCCATATCTATCCACTTTTCTATTTAATTGGCTCATCTTCCTTGTTGTTCGTGTATCATTCCTGACTCCATATCTGTTATTGAGCTGGTTGACCTCTGTGCTCTGCCGACAACATTTTCTGTTAGAGTCGGGAGGATAACCTAGGGTATAATTTTGACATGTGCATGAAACAGGGGTGTGCTGGTTTCGATTGCAACTAACTTCAGGTGTTTTACTGTTCTTGGTGGTAGTCAAAGACGATCTTTGTACTTTGGCAACTATGGTACCTCTGTGTATCGTTATAGCCTGTCCTGACGTGTTTATAATCATAACCGGGAAATCACGTGAGGATGAAACTTGTGCAATACCTTTGAACTGAATTCCTTTGAATTCAATGGTCAGTTTTTTGACCAAATTAGTGATGTTGCCATGGGAACGAAGGTGTGTCCCAGCTATGCCTGTCTATTCATGGGCCACTTGGAGCATCAGATATGGCAACAATACTCCGGTCCTTTCCCCGGGTTTTACCGCAGATATATCGATGATGGCATAGGTCTCACAGATATTCTGAGACTGATTTATACCGCTTCATCGACTTTGTCAACCACTTTCACCCCACCATCAAGTTCACCTCCCTCGTCTCCACAGTATCTGTCAACTTCCTTGACATTACTATTTCTATCACGCCCTCCGGCCTTAATACCTCAGTATACTACAAGCCCACAGATGCCCACAGCTACCTCCTGTATACTTCTTCTCATCCTCGGGCCTGTCGTGACTCCCTTCCTTTTTCACAACTTCTCCGCCTCCGCCGATTGTGCCAAGACGACGATGACTTCCACTTCCAAGCAAATGAGATGTTGGATTTCTTCCGTAGCAGACTTTATCCGGAACATGTTCTCACCTCTGCACTCCAACGTGTGCTCCCCATCTCTCGTCAGGAGGCCCTCAAACCTCACTATAAATCCACTTCGGATAGAGTCAAATTAATCTTGACCCATCACCCTCACAGTACTGCTGTCAAACAGATCCTTTTCCGCCACCTCCCTATCCTCCAAGCAGAGCCTGTGACCCAAGAATTATTCGGTGAAGCCCCTTTGGTGGCATATAGACGGACAAGAACTTGAAGGATCTTCTTGTTCACAGCCGTGTCCCAAAGGAGAATGCCTCTCACTTTGGCACACTACCCTGTGGTCGGACACGATGCAACACGTGCAAGCATGTCATCTCAACCCAGAAAGTGTCCTTTCTTAAGGCTACGTACACCATCACTAGTAGCTTCACGTGTGAATCGCGCAATGTCATTTACACGATCATATGTAATCGTTGCTGCAAAACCTATATTGGCCAAACAGGCAAACGACTTGGGGACAGATTCAGCCAGCACTTAAATGACATCGCTCAGCAAAAGTCCACACCAGTTGCCATACACTTCAATAGCCCTGACCACCATGGTCCCATCGACATCCAGGTCACAGCAATCCGATCCTGCTCCTCTGACACTGCCAGCCGAGAACAGCTTGAGAACCGTCTTATCCATGGCATGGGGTGTCTAAAACCAGCCGGTCTCAACACTTTTCACACCTTTGTCTGAGGTCACCCTTTCCTCTCTTGCTCTTTTTTTACTCTTTCCACTCTTATCCTATTCTTCTATTTTTATGCCATCCTCCATAATATGTATGAATATACACTGTTTCTTATTTGTTTTGATTTTTTATTTCATATTTATTTATCTCTCACTCATTCTGTCCTCTTCTATTTCCAGTCCCCACTTTTATTACGTTTGGGTAGTTTATTGTTCGGTTTCGTTTTTTAGTTTCTTAGTATGTATTATGTACATCCGGCGGCGGAAGTCACTTCCTGTTCAGTCACGTGTCCATCACTATCACAAGTGTATTAGGCTGTACCGTGACTGGAGTTGTCAAACGCACCAAAGATGCTCTGTGTATATTGTCTTGTAGTTGTATGTACTCCCCATTAATATTGATCTTGTTAAGGTCAAAATATATCCTAGCATTGTGAGAGGTAAGAAATTCTCTGCCTAGGATAAAATTTCTAGACATCCTGCATGTAATTATGAAGGAATGTGTAATCAGTTGTTGTCCTATGTGGAATTTGATGTATGCTGTACCACAAGACTTCAGAGATTCTCCTGTCACTGATGCCATAAACGTTTTTGAAGGTCTGAAAGTTACAAGGTGTTACTTCTTCTTCCTCGTTCGCCCTGAAAAGGACGGTGGTTGCGTTGTGTCTGTTTACGCCTAAGCTGTGATATCTGCACCTTTCGGTCGACACATCTGACTTCAGCACGGCATTTTTAAGGGACCGGGTTTGCCTTCCCATTTCGATCCGCACTCGCTCAGCCAGACTGCACTGCTGCAGACTGTTTCCAGGACCACCACGTGGAGGTGGAGTGCGGTCTTGACCAGCTCTGGTTCGCTGGTCCTGACGCAGGCAGTACAGCTATGGGTCGCTGACTGCATTCACTATTGCTGCATCTTGGGGTCCCACAAGGTGTTTGATCTGTTTGTATAGCTGTTCTCTAATCAAACTTATTGAAGCGCCAGTGTCCACAAGTGCACGATAATTTTTATCATGGATCTTGATCAGGCATGAGCTAGGATCTGGGGTAATATATATGGAATGTATTTGTTGCTGCGGTGTCTCTTGATGAAAAGGTTTTTGATGTGACACCATGTTGTTATTATTTATGTTTTTGGACAACTTCGATGAAGGAAGTTGTCTTCTTCATTTACTTTACGGTCATCACTAACGGTCCTGCTTAGTGATTGACCGTTCCATTTCCCTGGTTATACTTTCGTGCTTGTCTGGTTCTGAAGTTGGATGGTGTATACGCTCCTCGGAAGTTTTCACTATGTCCACGGGTACCATCATAACTACTCTGTTGTGGATTATTATAATACTGCTGGTGCTGGCGAGGATGTTGTTGTCGGCACTGGGAGGCTATGTGTCCTCTAAAACCGCAACTAAAACAAGTGGGAATGTTCACCTGTTGTACGTTCTGCTGTCTATGAAAATGTCGAGGATAGATTGTGTTCACCTGTCCCTGGTTTTCCGTCCGGCTTGGGCGACGCCAACGAGAGCGGGAATGTCCAATCTCCATCGGCTCTGTTCTGTCCGTGCCTCGACTGTTGGCTCTTGTTCGATACATTGATTAAATCTGGTTTGAACATTTTCTTCTGTAATCGCTATCTGGATCGCCTCATTTATTGTATTAGGGTCCTTGCGAATCATGTGCAGTTTTGTACTATTGCCCAACAATCCATTTATAAAGATCCCTACCAGATGCTTCTCTAGGTCTGGTGATGCTGTCAACCCATCCAAAAATGCCTCCTGTGCAAAATTTAATAATTTTTTTGCGTACGACTGTATAGGCTCGTTATGTTGCTGTTTAATACGGCGAAGCAATGACCACGCATGCTCCGTATTTGTAATGTCGCTATAGCGTTTCGTTAGCTCTCTCTTCAATGACTCATATGTCTCACTTGGAAATGTACTATCACGTCTCTTTTGGAAGTCAGTAACAAGAGCGTCAGACGAGAAATATAATATCTTCTTCCGTTCCATATCTGTGCTTGCATTTATCATAGTAGCAAATCTGTCTGCGTCTTTCATCCATCTTCTGAATTCTTTCTAGTCTCTTTTAAATGGGGTTATCACTGATCTAATCTGATTATATTTCGCGTATAAGTCAACATTATACAGCGTCTCAGTAATACTCTTGTGATACTAATATAATATGTAGTATCGAACTGATAAAGTTATAATGCACCAGTCTGGTTTTTCCTTGTTGTAGTGGTACAACTGGCTAGGTCACTAAATGAGTCGAAAGTCCAGTGTAAATAAATAGGTTGAAGGTTCCCATTGTAAAGCCACGCCCACACAGGGCTATTTATGGATATGAGTTACTACTCCTCTGTCACTGTAGCTGTATCTGTAATGTTGACATGGGTGTTTGTAGATTTAGTTACACACCACAGTACGTACGTAAGAGTACAGGGAGAACTCAAAAAGGGTTGTAAACAACTGGGAACAGTTCGATACTGTTTATTCCGTTACAACACAGACACAACGGCATAGACGAAAATACGGTGACAGCAAAAGCAGGAAATATCTCAGCGCTAGCAATACTGAACTGCACACTCGGCAGTTATGATTATAATCAAGGCCTACAAAATCTCTACTCTTCACATCAGTGCACAAAGACTGCATCTACGGCAGTTATACAATAATCATGGCCTACAAAATCTCTACTCTTCACATCAGTGCACAAAGACTGCATCAACGGCAGTTATATAATAATCATGGCCTACAAAATCTCTAAAGTACTTCATTCTCAGAAAATGGCCTACACAAATCATGGCCTCCCAAAATCTTCGCTAAACATCTTCCTCATCCACATGTAGCGAAAAAACCCGTCAACATCTTATCTTCTGCACTACGTAGGCATCCATACAGAAAAACACATCAGGGCTGATTACCTCAGTCAAAAACCCCGCACACACTGATCCAACGGGAACACACCCCGTTCACACAGTCACGAGAAACTACTGTTCTCTTCACACCGCTCTCAATCATACATGCAGACACTAGCCGCGAGAGCTATTCATACATCACTCAAAAATAGCTCAGAATCAGTACATTATGACCAGAGTTCACCACGCTTTTTTCTGACTTACTGTTTCACGAAACTAAGAGGAGATATTTTTAAACAAATCCATTACCAATCTGCAAGCAAGTACTCTAACCCAAAATTCCCTCTACTCAACAAGAATTTAAAGATTACTCCCCTTTCATCAAATCTACACTCATCAGTTTGCCACACCCCCAGGGAAAAAAATGATTATATCATTTTTTTTTAAAAATCAACTCCCAAAAATTTAACGGTTAATGAAGTTATATCAAATATCTCATAAATTAACTCCCAAAAAATTTAAAGGTTAATGAAATTCTATCAAATACCTACAAAAATATACCTATGACAAAAGAACATAGCACATCTACAAAAATATCATCAATAAATGTAAGATAACGACTAAATCATCCAACATACTCATTCAAGCATACCAAAAAATTAATCTAATACAAAACCCAAGTTAAGTATACATAGTACACACTAAACAGAAAATAAACTATTGTAAGAGAAAAGACAAAATCAATCAAACGAAGTATGATTCGAAACGAAGGAAAATATGAAGTGGGAATATGATAAGAATCAAATAGAATCACAAGATAATAATGATAACAACAATTCCATACATGTAAAACAAATAGAACTATTAGAATCAATTACATTATCTAAAGTCACATAATTAACTTAACAATACAAAGAATGAAAGTATAAATAGCGTAGCAAGAAAAAGTATGCAAGAAGCATGAATTACATCAAAGAAGAAACACGGAAGCATAAACAAAATATCAGACAATACTGAAAAGACAACAGAAAAGATGTAAAGAAATGACGAAAGGGATCCTGATGATATGAAGCCTATATTGGAATATTTATTTGAGAAAGGTAGGAATGATGATGGATTGCAAGGTCCAGCACTTGAGGCAGATGTAATGGATGAATTTTTGATTAATGCTTCAAGAGCCCTAAGGTATTTTGCTCAGGAGAGTTTTCATTCTGTTCCTCATCTAAGGATAGCCAAGGATTTGGCAGACTTATTAGGTTACCTTCGTTTATTTGTGTACAACTATACTGATGTTAAGCATGATCATATAGTGAGGAATATACACAAAATAAGTTTCTACGGTATTCCCGATGATCAGGAAAAAGAGTTAGAAGATAAGGGGCAAATAAGAAAGAACAAGCGAAGTGCATTACAGGAAAGAAAAAATTGCTTAAAGGGTAAAGCTGAAGAGAGTAAACTTCAGGAAAAATTAGCTAAACTTACAAGTGATTTAAATAGATCAAACCTGGAACTTGCTAGAGTACAAGCAAATTTGGATTCATCACTATTGAAGGTCAACGAGTTGGAGGCTCAGATCAAAATTAAGCATGTTGAGGTGGACAACCTTACACAAGAGACCCAACGAAAGAAAGAAATGTATGAAAAATTAAAAGTGGAAACCAATGAGCAAGAAAGATTATACATAGAAATGCTACATGATGTATGTTTCGATAAGCTTGAAGAGAAGAATACTGTATTTCCAGGGGAAGTTGATGAGCCAGCGAATAATAATAATGGTGAGATTGTAACACAGTTAATAAAGGTAAATAAAGAACATTATGGAAAAGAGACATTGGTAGAGTTAACGTCTGAGAAGGAAAAGGTGGCTAAGTTTGAGAATTTAAATAAGAAACTTAATGAACAGATCTCACATAAAGATATTGAAATTTCAGAGGCCAAGAAACAAGTTGAGTTAACGGAACAACTGAGAAGTATCCACTTGAAGCGGCCATTGTTGGTTCCTGCTCCACAGGTGGTGGAACAAATAGGTGGCTTGGTAACCATCTCTCCTTGTGAAGTAGCCAACTTAAGTGAGAGCGGCCACCAGGTGGTGGAACAAATATGGAATGTTGTTGTTGTTGTACTTGGTATTCCATCTCTCCTTGTGATGTAGCCATGTCACTTAAGAAGGGTTGGTCACGGCACCAATTAGTAAAGATGTGTGACAGGGCCCGAGGACTGGTTACGGCATCAATTAGTAAAGATGTAACCGTTGGTGGTGCATGGACTAGGTGACAGATGGCAGGCCTAGTTGTCATATCTTGAATTTGTCAATCTAATTAATTGGCCTATCTTCCAAGTAAGAGTATATCTTAGTACAGGCCATCACCGCCAGAGTTGACTTCCTGGATGATATATATCTCAAGCTTCTTTCTTTAAGCTCGTTCCATCCCTTCTCTGTTGTTACTTAGTGACAACTTCGTATAGTGGTTATTTCTTTATATCTATTATCTTGTTTACTCTATCACTCAATAATCTTTTAGAGACTCAAACCAAACTTGAGAGGTGTTCCATCAAAACAAGTGTTTTATTTACATATCAAAATTCCATCATAATAGGAGGCATGTGGTACAAATTCCAGGTACAAACATTTCATAACTGCCTCTGGTATGGCCTATTCCTCCTGGGCACATTCATATATATATATATATATATAGCTCTCTGCCTGAGAACATTTTCAGGTACTGTTTATACATATTTTCTTCCTTAATGCTATCTTATTTATTCTGGCTTCTCCCAAGCCCTTCATAAACTCTTTCCTGAGTTTGTTTCTCTCCTCCTCTAACCCTGTCAGGTTTATCTCATATTAATCCTAATACAATCATTTTATAATTCATGTATGCCAATCAACATATTGGGTACACCTGTTGCAGTATCCACATACTTATACCTGCTAGAGAGCACATGATTCATTTTGCAAATGAGATCACCCTTCAATTCCTCCCTCGTCTTACTTAAAGCAGACAATATCTCAGAGTTCATTATGCAATAGCCCAGCTCGGCTATCAGATCAATATTCTTCTGCAAATCTTCTCAGATGCTTACTTAGTCTTATGTTATCCAATTCATAGTAAATTTTGTAGCTTCAGCCTCATTTCTTGTTATCATGCGCTTACTTAGTTGTAAGCGTCGTTAACCTTGTAATACTTTATATCAGCTTCTGAAATCATTCTTGTACTATTTCAATGTCTATCAAGTATATGAGTAAAGGACCTACTTACTTTGGTTTCACAGAATCCTCACAACACTCATATTGCTTACTATCACACCTTAACGCTAAGCTTATACTTAAAGCACAGCTTTGTCTTTCATATTTGAATGGTTTCTACTACTCAAACTAGATCTAAAAGAATCTTCAGAAGAAAACATTCTGTCTCCCACAGAGTTTGAACTTGAGTGCCTGGCAGAAACACATTCTTGCCGCTTTGGTTCCTTAACCAGGACTGCTCCTCAAACATGCGACCACTCACTCGCGTGTCCAAATGCGTTCTCCCTCAAAATATCATTATCAGCTGATCTGTCCTTGTTTACCATTAAAAATGATTGGTCCGCCTTATTTTTGCTCAGCTGAAATATGTTCACGCTTTTTTGCTGTGTAAACAACTCAGTGAAGTGTCGCCCGTTATCCTTCTAAACTTCACTCAGTCTTGTCTCGTGCAAAGCTTACTAAATCATATAAAGGGAGTCCCCGTTGTCTCCCTTTGCAAGATTTGACTTAACCTTATATTGTCTTCTCTACAGCTTGCTACAAAATTCTCATATGCACATTTTCTCAACCATAATTACTGATTATATTCTCATGTGGAAATATCCAAATTCGCATTATCCACCCCAATGAAAAATTAGTTGAAATTTCCAATCTGTATGAACTGTACAGATGAATATATCAGTTGGCCAAGTTAATCCAGTCAAAATTGAAAACGAAACTGCGTTAAGTCCAAAGTTCACGCGAATATTCATTATAGTCTATATCATAACGAGGGAGAGACTTGTGGACACAAACCAAAGTCCAAAAGTTTATAATTGAAACCTTGAAATAATCTCGTGGAACATCGTAATTTTCATGTGCAGATTATAAACATATGTTAGTTCATTGCAAGTTTCTTTGAAGCGTTATTCGTATGCATCAGGTTCATAACACGTAACATGTAACATGAAGTTGTACTACAGAATCATTCCAAATGTAAGTATAGTCTGATCTAAATCCTTGATTGTAGGTATTCATGGACCCGAACATGGTTGAATATCTTTGATTGAGAATACGTTCATCATCTATTAACGCTTGAATATTTATTAAGTTTCATTTGAATACGCAGGGTTACGAGAGTGCATCATCCATTACATTTTCCGTTCCAGGTATTGACTCTATAGTAAAGTCAAATGGTTGAAGCAGAATGGAAAATCTTGCTAGCCTGGGGCTTTTATGATTTGATCGACGTAGTGAAGCTACCGCCTTTTGATCAGTTTGTATCACAAACGGTGCGCCGAGGAGAAATTTCTCCAGCTTTTGAATCGCCCAAACCACTGCTAGAAGCTCTTTATCAACAGTGGAGTACTTGATTTCCGCATCCGTGAGTTTTCTCGAAATAAAGAGAGTAGGATGAAGTACACCTTTGTGCTCTTGTAGTAGACTAGCTCCCAATCCGTAATTGCTGGCATCTGTACGGAGAATAAACATTTTAGTAATATCTGGCAACCTTAAAATAGGTGGCCTTGAGAAAAGGGACAAAATATGATGAAAAGTTTTGTTGCAGTCTGCAGTCCAAGTCACTTTCACAGGCATGTCTTTTCTCAAAAGTGAGGACAAGACAGCTGTGATGGACGATAAATTAGGTATAAATCTACTATAATATTGGACGAGACCTAATAAACTCCTAACTTGTTTCTTTGTTTGAGGAATTGATAAATTTAAAATTTTAGATACATTATGGGGAACAGTTTGGATACGCCCAGCCCCAATAATATGTCTTAGAAAAGTGATTTCATGGAAAGCAATTTCTATTTTAGTTGGTTTAGCAGTTAACTTATTATCTCTTAAAATTTCAAAAACAGAACGAAGTCCTGAAAAATGTTCCTCAAATGACGAACTGAATAAACATATGTCAATGTAAGTGATAATATCTGGTTGGTGTGATAAAATTGTTCGCATCATGCGAATAAAAGTCGCCGGTGCGTTTATAAGCCCAAAAGGCATAACGTTCTACTGATAAAGACATTGTGGAGTTGAGAACGCAGTAAAATATTTGGCTCTTTCTGTTAAGGGAATCTGCCAATATCGCTTAGTTAAATCTATTTTTGTAAAAAGATTTCGCTGTCGATAGACGAGTAAGTAAGTAGTCAAGAATAGGATGTGGTTCGCTGTCAGCAACTGTCTGATCATTTAATTTCCTATAGTCAACATATAGACGAATATTGTTGTCTTTCTTCCTAACAATGACCAAGGGTGAAGAAAATGGAGAGTTACTACTCTCTATAATCCCTAAAGCCAACATCTGTTCAAGTTCCTGAGTTGTCTTACTTGGGTAATGTAATGGAACAGAGTATGGAAGTACACAGATAAATGTATCATCGTTGAGAATAATATCAGGACTAATAACTGATGTGCGACCAGGCAGATCAGTTACATATCCGAAAAAAGATTGAAGAAGACCAGCAATCTGTCAATGCTGTTGCTGTGTAACTGAAGGAGAAATGGTTACATCCCACCAAGATTCTGTAGCCTGTAAAGCAGGTACAGGTAAAGACATGTGTACCTCAAATAGAAATGTCACAACAAATGTATTCTACAAGAAAAATTAATAACCAATCTATATAAGAATAGATGACTACGAAAGAAAAGAAATGATGATGACTGACCATGCTGAGTCATCAAGAATATGCCTTAACATAGTACGTGTAAAGTATTACCTACGTGAACTAGAATCAGGTACTAGTTTCAATCTCAGAGAATGGTGGGGAAAATACACACCATTGTCACGCTCGACAACCATTCGAGCCTCTCTATTGTTACAAAATGTAACCACAGCATCACCATACCTGTTATTGGTAGGTGGCAACAGACGCACAAACCTAACGTCAGCAGTGTAATTAAAGAAATTACCAAGTGCTTGCCAAGTAGTGCCTTGCGGCAGATTGCGCACTAACACAGTGCGAGAATATGCACTTTTACCAATATATGTAGTATCGCTGTCACTAAAATGTGAACGAGAGTAATGTGTCTGTTTAGTTATATGAGGAACATTTAATTTTTTCCTTCTCATATATATATCATCTGTATTCAGTGGTGTATCATACTGATGTACCTTAGTACGGGAAGAAACCACCTGTTGGTTCAACGGGCATGACGGCGATTACCAGCAACGCGCTGTGGAGCGTAAGGAGCACGGCGAGGCACGTAGAAAGCCCTGGTCATCCACTGCACCTGACTTCATCTCCAGTCGTCTTGACTTGTCTTGCCACTGGATTGAGATGGACCCAGGCGAGAGAGTGAGGTCGACGAATTGCGCAACTCTTCCTCACTTTAATCCAAATCACCGCGCAAGTCACTCTTTCATTCATTCATCCAATTAATCCATCCACTCACAACACGTCCTGTGGCGATGGGCGAGCGGCGAAGCGGCAGGCGTGGGTACGCTGGCAGTCGTAGTCGCAGACCTACACACAGGCGGCTCAGGCCACATGGTCGTCTTCCACTGATCGGAGCAGCAGTGGGATTCGACAGCCCCCTGAGTGTCTGAGCAGCCCTCTTTAGGAAAGCACTGCTCACCTCCATGGCATGAGGAAGGGGTTAGAAAAGGTGCCCTAAACATTGCCTGCTCCACCATTACCTAACCAGCTTACCGCGGTTGGTGGGTACCCTATTTCGGCGGGCGAAATAAAAGAAAAAGAAAGGACAGATCTTTCCCCCTCATTCTAGGCGCATGGAATGTGCGCACTCTCCTCGACAAAGACTTTAATGCACTTCCATACAGTCTGTCTCAGGAAGATAATGAGCATCAAATGGCAAGACAAGATCCCGGATACCGCCGTTCTTGACAGAGCTGGTATCCCTAGTATTGATACTATTCTAATGCAGTCACAGATTCGCTGGGCAGGTCATGTAGTCCGCATGCCAGACCATCGACTGCCAAAGATACTCTTTTATGGTGAGATGCAGAAGGGTAAACGCTCCCATGGTGGCCAAAAGAAGCGCTTCAAAGACACGTTAAAGACGTCATTGAAAACCTTTGACATAAACCCAGACACATAGGAAGCTGCTGCGCAAGACCGAACTGCTTGGCGCACATCTCTTCGTAAAGGTGCAGTGGCATGCGAACCATCCAGAAGAGCAGCAGCAGAACAGCTGAGACAAGCTAGAAAGGACCGTGAAATAAAACCTTCACATGAAGCAAACATTCCCTGCCCACACTGTCCGAGATCTTTCAAGGCCCGCATCGGGCTCATCAGTCACCTTCGTACCCATAGACTAACCTAACATATTCCTAATAATTGGATGAACAGAGTGGTCTTCATCACCCGTGATGGACGAACAACAACACCTTAGTACGATACCCATCAGTATTCAAAATAGTAGGTTTAAAGCATGTCGTTATTCGCTGCTTGCTCTGCAAAGTGAAAACCTTGCTGACTAACCTATTGGTTTTAATTTTATTATCTGAGTTAGAACTAACTCTGATGCTATCAATCTTATTATGAAGCACCATGTCACTTGTGACAACGTCAATAGGTTTTTTAAGATCAGTTTGACTCTGATCCTGTCGCCAAAATTTACTGTCAGCATTGGTAGTAGTATCCTGTCGAGGGAAGGTATATAGTCACACGTGGAAGAGTTCACCTTACTTATCTTGTCATCCAACATCTGTTTCCATGAGGTTACCTCATCCTCTAATTCTTTTTCCTGTCTAAGAGAAAATTCACAAAATTTGTGATTATCAGTATGAAATACTTCCATTATATTATTCTCATCAAATAATACACTCCAATTTGCCCTTTTTTCTATCTCAATCTTTGACTTTATGTCCCTATGTAGACAGAACTGTGTATATAGATCCTTATCATAATAAATGGATCTGACCTGCATATCATCAGTCAGAATCAAATCACATTGAATGTACTGGTCTGTACATTTTCGACTCAGGTTATTCATATGTATATCAAATTTTGATTTCACAAGGAAAACTTCAGATGTAAGCTCTTGAATACCAAAGCTCAAAGTATTATTCTTGTTCAATGTATCCTCTGAAAACTCCCTAGAATTTGCTAGCTCCAATTGTAATGATAGAAGGTTTGTATTGGCAACCCCGACCTGTAAAGTTAGAGTCCTTACCCTCTCGTTTAAATTCAGAATCACTAGCTCCTTGTCATCAAGGAGTTCCGACAACTCCTCTATCTTGCTTTCCTCAGCAATATCGTCCAAAAAACTCATGCTTTCTGTCTCATTCCATTGTTCGTCCTTCATTTGTTTATCACAATCAATGTCGCAAAGAATAGTGTTACGAATGCTATTCACTATAGAACCATGTTAGACATGTACGTAACGTTCCACAAAATAACGAAATACTCCACCTAGTAAGTCTGCTATGTCCCTAGCCATTATCATATGTGGGACAGAATGAAAATTACCATCTACAAACTCCGCTAAATCGGATGCAGTACGACATAAAAAAATTGTCTAGTATAAAATCTTCCATGTCTGGGCCTTGGAAACCATCATTTTTACCTTCTTGGAGGAGATCCCCAGAGCAGACATCATGTCCGACCTAGACGTTTTATCTACTTTTATAACATCAACAAATTTGTCTTCAACGAGTATTTTGTTCTGAACAACCACATGTTCCTCCGGAAACTTATGTAAATCATTAATATGCTTTGTATTATCGAAATCTCGTAAATTATTCTGTACATCTACTAAATCAGGTTGCATGTTATGCTCCTCTAATGCAAATATCCTTTTAGTTTCTTCTAAATCATCATTACGCCTTACTTCAGCTTCCAATTCTTCCTCCCTAGGTCTTCCGCCTAATTTTCTCCTAGCCACCTCTCTCATGGCAAATAATTTTAATAGGTCACCCTCTAAACCATGATCCCTTCCAAACCTCATAAACTCCTCTAAAGCAAACATGGTAAATATAAATGTGAATCCCTTAGTCAATATATATATATATATATATATATATATATATATATATATATATATATATATATATATATATATATATATATATATATATATATATATATAAACTAATAAACCAATATGGTCTGGTGACTTAATGTAGTCAAACAAATACCCCTCATATTCATCTCAATCCTCACAAAATACTTTGAACTTGACATCTTAACCTAATAATATACTTATTTAGTCAACTATATGTATTACTCAACAATCAACTTAATCAATTATATGTGCCCAGTGGTCAAAATAGTACTATGACTAGACCAATCTAATAATCTCCCATTAAAATGCTTACCAAATTCAAAGTAAGATCTAAATTTATACTTATTTATCAATATATTATGACCTCATACCATATGTAGCACGTATAAATAGTAGTTACGTGGACTACTGATGCATTTTGATGCAATCAAATTAGTCATCAAGTATTTTAAAAAAAAATCAATTCTAAGTATTATGATATTATCTAATTATTATATTCTATTATGAAAGTAATTTAAATTAACAACAATACAAAACGATAAACAAAAAGATTTACGAGCACAAATGAACATCACAATCACTAATTACCAACATGAAAATAATTCTAGCAACTGAATAAAACTACAGGAAGTGATAAACTATACAGAACTAAGGAAGTAGGTCGAAGCACAAAAACTAGAAACGATGACGTCACGTGGAATCTTTGACAAACGTAACATGATATAAAAATGGAAATAAACGATAGTTAGATTTAGAATGGACGAGATAGTTTACAAACAAGTGACGAAAAATGAATAAAAATTAAACTTAGTACAGAAAAAATACAACGTTTAAGTACAGAACTTCACAACTAACACCTAATAGTGAATAAATTCAAATTACAAGCAGAGTATGCCACAGCTTATAGCGGTCTCTTGTACAAAATTGAAAATATTCAACAAATGCCCTATAGAACGAGTTGAAATATTCTCACCGTCCATAGAGGTATATGAGAATAGATCAAATTCCCGCCAACCTGCCCGCTGAGGTGTACAAAATGACATACATGCATATTAAAAAACATTGAACATTAAAAAAAACGACATGAAAAACATGCCTGTGATTGAGCAACATGGACTAACGTTGCGTAAGGCACAAAAAAGTACTTAGCTTTTGAATAGCGACAAACTCCGACAGTGTAAACATGCGCCAACGGACTTTGTAAATGAGATGTAGTAATGATAATTCCTTGACATAAGTTCTTCAGTCGATTGAGGTATTTTGACTTGTAATGTCGCTGTCAAGGCCTAAAATGCCACCCCCTGCAGACCCAAGTAGAACAGTCCCAACTAAGATGGTTTGGCCATGTCTGCAGAATGGGAGAAGATCGGCTACCACGACAAGCGTGGGAAACAAAGAGCCAGGGATCCAGATCCCCAGGATGACCCAGAGTCCGCTGGGAGGACAACATTAGACAATCTTTGAAGGACCGATGACTAGAATGGAACCAGGCCAGGAGGAAGACAGCTGATAGGATAGTCTGGCGCTCTCTCTTCCAAACCTCTACACCCCACGGTAGAAGGGGAACGACTAAGTAAGTAAGTAGCCTAAGTAAGTAAGTAATGTCGCTGTCTTGTTTGACAGAAACATTTCAACGGTCGTTGTTGCGGACAGTTTCACTGAGTTGTAGTCTGTTAAATGTACCTGTTTAAGTTTGGAGACATTATTTGTTAAATTCTTGATCTAAGGGGAGTTACTCATTTTTTACTTGGGTTGAAGTCAACAGTGGTTGTTATCCCACTTGTCTTTTAACCAAGCGGTCTAATTTTAGAACTGATGTCTTGTTACCTGACCATATATGGCTTGAATGGTCAGCTTTTCTTAGTATGTTTTCAGATCGCCCACCTGAACCTAGCTCAGGGGTCTTGCGTCTCACGACGCATGCGCAAGTTTTGTGGCACGTTAAGAAAGACTTTGTTAAGGAGTCGAGCTGAGTTTTCTAAGCTGTTAAGACGTGTTAGTGTCTTCTATCTGGCTTATGCCTGGGGAAGGAAAGTTCTCTGTGTGTGACCAAGATGTCTAAAGATTGTTTCCCCATGTTGTATTCTATGCGCCTAGGAGGTGAGTGTGTTTTTGGTGTTTATTCTGAAGAGATGTCAAGTTAATTATCCTTCAAATCATTTTCCTCTATTGCCAGAATCATGAATAACATTTGTTACCAGCTTAGTGACTTTTCCCTGGGCGGG
The DNA here is from genome assembly GCA_024509875.1 of Oreohelix idahoensis. Lineage (NCBI taxonomy): Eukaryota > Metazoa > Mollusca > Gastropoda > Stylommatophora > Oreohelicidae > Oreohelix > Oreohelix idahoensis. The sequence continues at coordinate 41,455 of JAMPIV010013784.1, forward strand.
AAAGAGTCCATTGAGGATACTAGAATTTAAGCTCACGAAGTATGCTGACATTGTATGTATCGGGTCTGTGAATGCCCAAAGAACTTTATATTTGTTGAATCCCGCTATTTCAGCGGTATCATCTTAGACAAGGTCTGACTCACTTTGTTTGCTAAAGGAATACCACAGAGGCCATTGTATTTAGGGCCCACCATATTTCGCGGCCTGCTGTATACTAGGAAATGTACCTGACTTGCTGGTTTCAGAGTAGAGCGGAACTAAGCTGATATATTTGAAGGCCCGCTGGCAATGCGGGGTATTTTTGCTGTAGCTGAAGAAAGAGAAATAGATTGAGGTCAGCATTATATACATGCACAGCTTACTGATGAACTGTTGATGCAAACTGTACTGAACTGTTGTCATGTTTAAGATGTCCTGAGTTTTGTCAAATGACTGTATATATCTTTATGTCGGCGTCCTTTGTAATCGTACTGCATTAAAGTGTTGAAAACGTCAGAGGTGTTACCAAGCTCCATGACTTTCTACGTTGTGGTGCAAGAGTGTATTGTCCAGTAGATGACTGTCTTCCACGAACCTTTACACACCAATTCGCACTCTTTGATGTCTACTTACGCACCACTACTGTAACACATCAATGCTTTGAAGTCAAGAAATGAATGTCAACATTATGGCGGCCAACCAGAGCCTACAATATTTATGATAGCCTGTGTGGCGTTTGAGTTACAAGAAATATTGTACAGCAGCTTCCACCTTGATAGATTGACAGCGTTCACTTATCCAGCGACATTTATACTCTAACATCAATGATTGACCAGTATGAGCCTTCTACATTTATTGGTCCCGTAAACCTACTGTTACAACGAATACATGATCGTTAAATTTATGGTGGCCAGAACCAGCGCTCTTTACAGTCGTCCTCCAATGTTGTCGCCAAAGTTGTGACGTCAGGTACATCATTAGTACGCATGCGTATGGAATTTTGTACTTTTTCATTCGATGTTGATCGAAAGGAAAGTTCTATATTCTTGATAGCTAGTTGAATATTGAATTTGAAGTGAAATAGTTATTTCACAACCACACTGGCCACCATCTGTTGAAGCGGGTTCTCTTAGTAGTTCTTGAGGGTTAATACCTTACGCTCTTATTCACCAATTTGTGCGTCTTAGGTGTCATCACTTTCCTTACCTTTGAACCTCATTTACTGTTCTATATTTATCAAGGTTAGGAATGAATGGATCATGCTAAATGGGTAGTATGACGAAAGGCTTAATAACATAGCCAATTCCAACAGTAGTCATCTGAGAAAATTCATTCTTTCTGAGTCCATATAAACACATATTTATTACGTTACAAGAAGACATCTTAATTCATTGCATTGAATACATTTCATCATAGTTCATATTATGTACCACAAAGTGCCCGCTTCGAGCTGTTGAAAACAGACGAAACTGGAGAAAACTGAGGGAAATTCGTCAAGTTTAAGTCATCACTGCTACTTTGCTATTAAGCGGATTGAAATAAAATTTACATCACGATACTCTTTATCTTCTTCTCTTTTGAATTGTATTAACTCCCGAATAATAAAAGTTATTGAAGTATTTTTTTACTAATAAAAACCAACAGCAACGTTACGCATAGTTGGCCCCGGTGCGCGGCCAACTCTCGGGTTTCGCTTGACCAGCAGACGTCTGATTTGCATACGGTTTTCACCATTAGGATGGGAAGATGCATAGCTTTAATTTCGTATAATGGAAGCTATAGTGTGACCGTGTGCACCTATTTGAGTTGGGCACGGCGTAAATTTATCTACTATGTGACCGTATACTGTCCGGATTTATATTATGTGCCAGTGAGCTGGGCACGGTACCAAATTATCACTATGTCACAGTGTTCTTCTTATTTCTGCTGATGATATGTTTATATTATGTCTTCTTTCCATCAATCGTCCATCAAGTGTTATTACTAGCTTTCCGCTAGAGTTGTTAGTTCTTGTGGAAATGTTTCAGGTTCGTTCGTCTCTCGAATGATGTTGTGAAGGTGCTATAGTGGTAGTATTTACTAATATTCTGGTAACTTTTCATTCAGTGCAAAAATCTGCTCTTGCAACTCGACTGATAGTATAAACAAGGTTTATTTACAGGAATTCATAAATAAACAATTTCAGATGAAATTCAAATCAATTATTCTTTGTCTTGAATGTAGTTTGCCCATATTTTTCCTTTTCCTTTCTCTACAACCGTGTGAGCTATTCAAACATCTCGTGCAACTCACTATTTAGGTCACTTTGACCTTCTTCCACAACCTTTCAAATTCAGGTGGTTGCTCTTTTACCTTCAATATTTTTAAGATGCTAATCTCTTCTGATGATAAGACTTCAATACCTCTGTAGTTGTTTCTTGGTTTCCTTCCTAGTACAAATCGATATTATCTGGGGACAAAATTCAATTCGAGACTTGTTCTTACTACACAAAGTCTATCCTCCCAGTACAGAATAAATATAGCTGCCGCTTATATTCTGTCTTGAATAAAACGATATCATTAACACTTAACACAATATACTTCTTTTCTGAAAACACTTCAAGAAAATTCAATTTAGAACAGGTCTTCGTGGCTCTACGAGAATGAGACAGCTCAAACATGGCTTCTCATCAGCTCACCAGAAGAAAACACATCCTTCACCGAGGTCGTCTAGATGGAACTGCCCTAATGATAATCTTAACTTCTTAGCCCGACAGGTGTTGTGGGCCCTTGTCACCGTCAAGGATTTTGATTGGTCTACTAAAAATGTATGACCTATCTCACTGGCACGTATAATGCCGAGGTAACAAACCTCACTGTCACAACATATTGAAAAGGCTTTCGAAAGGCAGATAAGAACACCAGTTTACAAGAGTTCCAACCAGGAGATCGAGTGTATTATCGAAAACAACGACGAGACTCGAAGTTCGATGGTAGATGGATTGAAGAGTATAAGATACTGAAGAGAGCATCTAACGCCTCCTACAATATTTGTTATGCGATAAAAGTGCAAACGATTAAGAAAAGACGATCACAGACCATTACTGACAATTGATAATAGAAAGGAAGCAGTGACCATAATGTTCGAAGAGGCACATATGGAATACCACTAGATAGTAGTGATAAAACTGAGTTATCGGAGACCACAGTTGATATGGAAAAGTGATTGCATATTCTTAGAAACAAGTAATAAGGGAATTGTGCAGGACAATTGAGCTAATACTTGTTTACCCCATGACTTTGGAGTTGGTACGTCTAAACAGAATAATCAGACACTCAAACAAGATCCACTGATTAACAATGAATTGAAGGAATAAAGTAATGAAGATGACGAGTCTACTGACAGTGATGCTTTTTATAAGAATACGCGACAAGCAGTTAGGAAAAAACAAGAAAGTACAACTAATGATATAGCAATTGTTTGAAGAAATGTCGAGAGATCAGAGTAATGAGCTGGATCAGTCAAGTGACGGGTCGGATGAAAATGGAGGGCAGGCATGCTCCTCCCAGGCTAAGAATGTGCAAAGAAAATTAATGAGCATGATGATAATACAAGACAAAGCCAGGGCAAGGAAGTGCATGTTAAAATTGATAAAGACCATTTGGCTATGGCCAGCACGAGACAACACCTCGACATTTGTCACTGTGTCCTTTAACGAAATAATAAGGATGTGGCGTAGATATTGTAGATGTAAGGTATTAGCCTTCTTTCTTGCTTAGCATAGGTTGTCCATGTATCGCTGGCATATAGAAGTGTGCTGGTGACGCAAGTGTTGTATACTGCAGCTTTGATTCTCGTTATGATGTTGGAGTTTCTCCAAACAAGCGATGTGAGGTGGGCGAAGGTGGCTGCAGTTTTACCAATGTGCCTGCCAATTTCTGTGTCAAGGGAGAGTTCGTGGTTAATGGTAGACCCTAGGTATGTAAAGTGGTGCACCTCTGTCAATATATATATATATATATATATATATATAATGGTAGATCTTTAGATGTTTCAGTGTCACTAAAGTAGATCCCAAAATTGTCTGGGTTGCAGACCCCTGAACTACACTATCTATCCTAATTATAACCCATCAAGTGCTGAAACTGGATATATATATATATATATATATATATATATATATATATATATATATATATATATATATATATATATATATATATATATATAAGACCATAGCAGCTGTAAAGACACAGTTAGAGGGACAGGAATAGAGGAGAAGAAAAAGAAAGATACTGTAACAAATGTGGCGGAAAGAAGAGGCACATGCAACAGGAGGTGGGTGATACACGACAGGGTTATACTCGACAGGGTGATACACGACAGGGTGATACACGACAAGGTGATACACGACAGGGTGATACACGACATGGACGGTTAATCAAGAGACTTTGGCAAATAAAGAACTTGACGCATGACATCTGTGGAAATTTTAGAAGAAAACAATTTTGCTCAACCAAAAATAAGAGCACCACTGGAAGGATACAGGAGTGCACAATTGGCTGAGCGTCCTTTCACGATTTACTTTCACAGCAAGGCGATGGCACCATTTGGTTGGTCCTAGGCTCGGTTCCAGGTAAGATTATAAGTTATATTTTCCTTTCTGTTGTTTGGTGTCATCCTGTATGTCCATTGAGTGCCTGTTAATCACCTTTATTTATTTATGTACTTATTTATTTACTGCTCACGGGACTCAGGTTTCATGCATTATTTATTGAACGAATCAGACAATAATAGATGATAGGAATCTTTATACAGAGCGATACAACAAGGGGGCAATCTGATCATCAGAAGGAGTCCCCCGTTAATCAAGTTTTTCGCCCCTTAATCTCCTTTACACTCTAAGAGGGGCGGACCCAGTTAGGTCATGTCTCCCAAGTGTCAGCCTCCTGTTGTCTAGTGCAGAGAATTGAACGCACCCCATCTTGGTTGCAGCTTTCAAATTCACTCCCATTTTTTGCCAGCTGGAGATAATTGTGAAAGTAACTCCTATGTTGAAAACAAATTACTGTCTCGAGTTCCATAGCCTGTTGCGGCTGTTCCACAGCCAGCACGATGCCTTTTCCGCAGTTTCGATGAGCCTCTTAAGTGCCGTTGTTCTTGATTGTCCCCTCAACCCCAACAGTTTTAGTAGGATATACATTGAGGCAGCCATGAGGCCTCTTGCCCCCACCTCAACAGTCATGACCCTTGCAGTGAACCAATCGCGTCTCAAGTCCGCGGTCAGATCATTATACTTGGCCACTTTGAACGCGTTGTGCTCGTCCAATCTGGATTCAAATGGTACGGTCAGCTCTATCATTATAATCTGGTGCGATGATGAGGAATGCAGCACTATATCTGGTCGTCTTCTGATCCTCTCTGGATATGCCCCTATCCCTGGTAGGTTTACTGCCATCTCCCAGTCCTTTGCACAGTCAAGATGAGATGGTAAACTGTTAATTGATTTATATGGTTTGGGATGTGGTGACTTTCCTGCTCTCAGAAAGTATGTATTTTCAGTGCTCGATCTGACTTTGCTATTCGCTTTCACCCTTGCCAGGTCTACTGATGTCTACTGAAGCAGCCAGGTCATTCAGTACTTTGTTGTGACGCCATGTGTGCCACGGGTTGCCCCCTGACTTGCAGTAGTGGTCCAACATTGGCCAAAACTCAAGAGTATCTGATATGGGATTCAAAGGTGTCTACCTTCGCACAAGATTACTCTTGGCAGAGTTGTAGATTGAAGGATAATGACGCTTCTATCTCAAGGGACTGAGAGAATTTGAAAGACTGTTTACTTTTTTTTTGAAATATTAAAAGCGATTGGTCAAAGCAGTTAATATTGTCAGAAGAAAGCTTGAAAGAGACGCCATATCTTTAAACATTGTTCCAGTGAGAGATGAGATCAGGACTGTGTTATTCTAATAAAAATTATAGCAGCCTGGACACTAACGCAGATCGAAACTGTGCAAGTCATCTTTACTGTGTATTTCAATGAGAATTGTGGTAAGCTAGACATTTTTAACATGTATTTTATATGAAAATTGAATGTGAAATAATAATATTTGTCTGTAAGTGTGTGGGGCTGTCGCCAACATGAGGCAAAGCCTAGAGATGAACCACCATGTGACAGAATGTCAGAGAGGAGTATAACTACGAATATATCTATAGGATTGTCATATGGGAACACAACACCTATCTTATTGTATGGAAGAGATTACAGCTGGAATCGCAGAGGCGTTGTAACCATTAAGGAAGAGGAATACTGGAGTATATTGTCACATCAAAAGCTAGTAGTTGGCATAAAGCTCTGAACTTTTACGTTTGTTCGTACTGTCTTGTACTTTATTGTGGAATAATATTGTATAATAGTTATGAAGAAGGAGGCATAACCTTCATATTTCAGGGACCGTGGTACTGATGTTGATATAGTATCATCCGGTTTGAGCACTGCTTGATCCAGAACGCTGGCAGCAGATTACTTGCCCAAGATAGCGGCCATTGCTTATCTATACTGTGGAACTGAGAATCAAACGAGCAGAGGATGCATGTTTCCTGCAGCTTCATTCTAAGATAAGAGAATATCAGCACCAGAAAGCTCAGCCCTAAACTAAACAATATAACCAAAAGAAAAAGACATTGTAAACACAGAAACTGTGAACAATTTAATATATTTCCACCACTAACAAACGAGAAGTCATGATGATAACCACCAACCTAGCAATTAATGCCAGTATTACCTCATAATAGTACACAACCACAACAACACACTCATATTACAATAATATTCTATGCCTGGACAAAAGATCCATTGTATTAATTCATGTAAATACATATGTTGAGTTCATTTTGATTGTGATTCCTGATTCTCAAATAAATTAGAATGAGGATAAATATTGTAAATAATTCAATACAATTTTAAAAGTTAACCCTTGACTTCTTAAGATAGTCTTTTAGAGTGTTATATGTATGTGATTGTCTTAGTGCTGTTAACTGATGTGAATATTAAATTAATTGTGTATCTGTCAGTTGGTTGTTGTGAAATTACACTACATCACTATCATAACCCTAGACACTAAACGAAGTCATCATACAATTCAAGAATAAGTCTGATTGAGATAGTAATGTGGTAGCAAGTAAGGTCCTCTGTATACTCACCAAACTTGTTATCCTCAGAGACCTTCACAGCTTATCTTAGTCAGTACACTAAGTCTCATATAAACATATTTATAACCCCAACTCACCACATATATTGGGTAGCTCGCTTCCGGGATTTTTAAATTTCTTAAAATAGTAGGAATCTCACAAATAGAAAACCAAAAAGTATTCTGTTGTAGAAAATAAATAGGGTTGAGCTATCAATGCTTGCGGTTGTCCTTAGAATAATTAGAAATATTAGTCAGAATTAGAATTTGTTTGATTAGAAAGTTTATACTTTTGCCTGGTGGAGAATGGCTGACCTAGCAAAGTTTCGATCTGCGGCTGTGCAGACTGCTAGGGAGATGCACATGGATGGTCAAGTCTTGATTGACTATGTGACCTCAGAATGTGACAAATTTTTCGAACGAGAGAGGGAAGACAGGAAATTAGAAGCTGAAAGAAAGTTGGAAGCTGATAAGGAAATTAAGTAGTTGCAAATTGAGGCTGACACAGAGGCTAGGGCATTGGAGGCCGAGGTTAAAAAATTACAGATTGAAAGAGAAGCAGAAGAAAAGAGACAGGCTGCAGAAAAAGAAGAAAGAAGACAGGCTGCAGAAAGGCAAGCAGAAGATATGAGATTGCAGAGGGAGCATGAGTTACGAATAAGAGAGTTGGAAATTCAAGGCCATGCTCCTGAAAATGGTGCCAGCCCTTTTACCTCAGATGCCACTGCTAGTCAGGGAGCCTCAACCTCAGCTATGGGTTTTCATGTAGACCATTTTGTTGAGAAAGAAGATGATATTGAAGGGTATTTATATAGATTTGAACTTTTGGCTACTACTTATGGGTTAGAGAGAGAAAGGTGGGGCCTAAAGCTATCCCAGGGTCTTATGGGAACTGCTTATGAAGTTTTTGCCAAGATGAGCAGAGATGACCAAGACAATTATGACATGTTAAAGCAGGCTCTTTTGTTAAGATACGAAAAGAACGGAGAATTTTATAGGAAAAAGTTCAGGAATGCCAAACTACTATCGGGTGAGACATATCACCAGTTCTCTTCACGGTTAGAGACATACTTGGAGAAATGGACTGCTCTGGGGAAAACCGAAGATCTTAAGGAAATGATCCTTATTGAGCAGCTAAGAGAGTCCATGGCTCCAGACCTGAGAAAGTTTCTCATGGAACAAGGTGCAGAGAGGCTGTGTGAGTTACTCAATGTCGCTGAGAGGTATCAGGCCGCCCAAGCAGAGGTAGTTGGTAATAAAAAGAAACAAGTAGACAATTTTAAGGCACCACAAAACTTCAATAAGTTTGATCATAGAGACCAGAACAAAAGTAAGCACCAGTTGGATAGGCCACGATATGAAAATAAAAATAAAACCCCACAATTCGATGAAAGGAAATATGATGACAGAAAATCGTTCAACCAAGGAAAGAAGTGGTGTAAGAATTGTCGGATGAACAATCATAACACCGACAATTGTAGACGGAAATCTCCTAATTTTGCTGCTATGAAATCTGGGGAGAAGAGAACCAAGGTAAACACTACTGGACAGCAGGAACCTTACCACCCCCAGTGTGTGAAGATGTAATATGTAATAGTATCACAATAAGATGTTTGTATGATACCGGATTAGATTATGATTCAGTTGTGAGTTCTCACCTGGTGCAAGCAGATCAATACACCACGGAAACAGTGGAGATTCAAGCTGCAACCAAGGACGTAGCGACCATGACACTTCCCGTTGCCAGGATAAATGTGAAAATGTGATACGTGGAGGCACAGGCGGAGGACAAAACACTCAAGCCGTGTTTTAAGAAATTGCCCAAATGTCATACACCTCCAGGCAAGGGAGATTTTTATATGAAGAACAAGTTGATTTATAGGAAGGCTGGATCTGAATCCAATGGTCACTGACAGCTGGTCCTTCCCACTTCATATAGGACGAAAGTGTTGGAGCTAGGGCATGCGATTCCCTTTAGTGGTCATATGGGAATCAGCGCAACAGGACAGCGTATAGCTTGTCATTACTTCTGGCCAGGGATAACTGAAGATATAAAAAGATATGTAAAATCCTGTCCAGAGTGCCAACGGGTAGCACCAAAACATTGGACTGCACCAGCAACTCTAGGGGAAATGCCCATAGTGGGAACACCTTTTGAGAGAGTTGCAGTGGACATTGTGGGACCTCTCACTCGGACCAAGAGGAGGGACAGTTACATTCTGACTCTGGTGGACACTTGTTCTATGTGGGGAGAGGCGGTAGCCCTGTCATCAATCGATTCAAAACATGTGGCAGAGGCATTACTCACAATTTTCACATGGTTAGGCTTTCCCAACCAAATCTTGACTGATAATGGCTCACAGTTCAAGGGGAAACTAACAGAAGAAGTTTTCAGGATCTTTCAAGCCAAACACTTCCATTGTAGCCCGTACCATCCCCAAGGAAACGGCCAAGTGGAAAGATTTAACGGGACATTAATGTCGATCCTGAGAAAGTTGGCACATGAAAAACCAGATACATGGGACCAGTACCTTCACGCCGCCCTCTTTGCTTATCGGGAGGTACCCCATAGTTCAACCGGTATGGCACCGGCAACCCTGTTATTTGGGAGGCCAATAAAAGGTCCACTAGAAGCACTGTTAAGAACGTGGACTGATGAAAAGGCAGAGGAAAATATTACCTCATCATACCAATATGTGAACGAGCTGACCACTCGTTTAAAAACTGGCTGGAAACCTGCCAATGAAAATTTAAGACAAGCCAGGAAAAATCATGCTGCCTATTATAACAAGAAAGCTAAAGACAGAGACATAGCTGTGGGAGAAAAGGTATTGCTTCTTCTACCCGGTAGCCACAACAAGTTACAAATTGGATTTCAAGGTCCACATACAGTTCTAGAGAAGGTGTCTAGAACAAATTATAAGATAGATAAGAGGGGGAAAGAGAAAATCTATCATGTGAATCTCCTGAAGAAATATTTGGACAGAGAAAACCAGGAAGAGACACATTTGCTGACCTTGTCTGTTGCAATGGAGATGAAAAAAGAACCACTTTCATCATTTGAATATCCATTACATCCCTGTGAGACCGCTGCACAGGTGAAAATCAGTACACATTTAACGAAAAATCAGAGGGAGAGAGTACAACAGGTTCTAGATGATCATACAGATGTGTTAACGGACCGACCGGGGCATACAAATTTGTTAGAATATGATGTGAAACTTATAGACCCAACACCAATCTGTATGAAAGCCTATTCCATTCCTTTCGCTAAGGAGAAAGCTTTGAAGGAGGAGATAGACTATTTGTTGAAGGAAGGAATTATTTCACACAGTGAGTCTCCATATAGTCCCAGTGTGGTTCTATTGAGAAAACCCTCTGGAGAACATAGGTTATGTATAGATTACAGGAAACTGAATGCTATCACAGAAGGTCAGGTGGATCCATTACCGGATAGTAATCAGCTGTTTGCCAGGCTTAATAAAGCTAAATATTTCTCAAAGGTGGATTTGAGCAAAGGCTACTATCAGATTCCAGTAAAGCCTGAGGTTAGACCTTATCTAGCTTTTAGTACTTCGGAGGGACACTATGAATTTAACAGATTGCCATTTGGATTGAAAAATGCGTCCAGTGTGTTCTCTAGAATGATGAGAAAATTGTTGGATCCCCTGAATAATCCATGCATCACAAACTTCATGGATGATATCCTCATAGCGACTGAAACATTTGAGGAACACATTAACTCTCTGAACATGTTGTTTGATCGACTTAGAGAGGCTAATTTAACCGCCAGACCAACCAAATGTTGTGTTGGATGTAAAGTCTTGGAATTCTTGGGACACACAGTACATCAGGGAAACATGACCCCTGACCCCAAGAACTTGGAGAAACTGAGAAAAGCACCGAGACCACAAACAAAGAAAGACGTGAGATCTTTTGTCTCATTATGATGTTTCTACCAAAAGTATATCAAAAACTTTAACTCCATATGTGCACCTTTGACTGATTTGACACGCAAAGGAAATCCGGATAGAATTACCTGGACAGCACAGTGTGAATTAGCATACCAAGAATTGAAGGAAAAGCTCACAAGCAAACCTATTCTGAAACTACCTGACTTGAGTCAAGAATTCATTGTGAGAACGGATGCTAGTAATATAGGGTTAGGTGCAACCCTGTTACAAAAGTCAAACTCACTGGATGGGGAATTAACCCCAGTGGCGTATGCTAGTCGTAAGTTGAATACAGCAGAACAAAACTATTCAACTAGTGAAAAAGAATGTCTCGCAGTAATATGGGCGATCAAAAAATTCAATATTTATCTGTATGGGAATTCATTCAAGATCCAGACAGACCATAAACCACTGGCATTTCTATCGCAAGCTAGGCATGAAAATGCAAGACTATTAAGGTGGTCAGTGCTATTACAGCCCTATCAATTCAGTATAGAATATATTCCAGGAAAAACTAACGGAGGTGCTGATTTTCTAAGCAGACATCCGTGTGATGAAAATCAGAGTAGTCACCAGGCATAGATAGTTAATTTAACTATGTGTATATAGAATTAGGAACTGACATATGATCGACTATTTTAAGTGGGGAGAATTGTGGTGAAAATTCTAATACAAATAGCTAAATATGAATAGAACATTAAAAGCCAATATACTAAAGAAAGAAGAGTGTAGAAGGAACGGTGCTTTATCAATAGCGCGAGCGCCTGAGTTAATAACGCCGTAATGGCTGAACACCAGATACCCATTTTTCCTGCTTCATTCTTCAAATAAATGAATCGCCACCCAGCAACTATGAAAAGCGTACTGTATTTTCTAGACGACCTTGTGATTAAAACTAACATTAGTGCAGGGTCGAGCAAAATGTTAGCCTAGGAACGACAGACGGACTGAGTAAGACGAGTAGAGATGGACTGAGCGACGCGATAATGATAAGCCGCTCGAAGTGTGTCTAAAAATAAACCAACTCGCACGCCGTTTGCCTAGCCGAGCATATTTCAGAATACGATAGTGAATAAAACTAAAGATTCGACAATAGGTCCTGAAAAACAGTCTAAGCTCTTATTGAGAATGCTGACATTATATTGATTTACGTCTGACTCCTGACTTTATACTGATAGTACAGTCTAAAAGAAGTGAGCAGGTGGTAGTTTAAAAATAAACGACTAACATCGAAAAAAGATCGCATTTTGAACCACGCCCCTTAGCCCCATAACAATTATGTATTCGTGTACCTGAAGACTTGCTGATTAAGAATATGTAATTAGTTGTCTAAATAGTCCATTAGATAATTAAATATCAATAATAAGACATAGATAATCGGAGATACTGTAAGGTCAGGTCATATCTGCTTAGATTGGATAGCATGTCTTTTTTGGGAAGAAAGTAGGTGAGCGAGAGGCTAAGATATTACGAGGAAGGGGATTGGCTGAACGTTGAAGTTAGACGAAATATTATTGGGTGACCTCTGAATAACTAGAAGATGCTTAGTAACGGGGAAAAAGTGAATGAGAGAATTTGAAAGACTGTTTACTTTTTTTGAAATATTCAAAGCGATTGGTCAATGCAGTTAATATTGTCAGAAGAAAGCTTGAAAGAGACGCCATATCTTTAAACATTGTTCCAGTGAGAGATGAGATCAGGACTGTGTTATTCTAATAAAAATTATAGCAGCCTGGACACTAACGCAGATCGAAACTGTGCAAGTCATCTTTACTGTGTATTTCAATGAGAATTGTGGTAAGCTAGACATTTTTAACATGTATTTTATATGAAAATTGAATGTGAAATAATAATATTTGTCTGTAAGTGTATAAAGCTGTCGCCAACATGAGGCAAAGCCTAGAGATGAACCACCATGTGACAGAATGTCAGAGAGGAGTATAACTACAAATATATCTATAGGATTGTCATATGGGAACACAACACCTATCTTATTGTATGGAAGAGATTACAGCTGGAATCGCAGAGGCGTTGTAACCATTAAGGATGAGGAATACTGGAGTATATTGTTACATCAAAAGCAAGTAGTTGGCATAAAGCTCTGAACTTTTACGTTTGTTTGTACTGTCCTGTACTTTATTGTGGAATAATATTGTATAATAGTTATGAAGAAGGAGGCATAACCTTCATATTTCAGGGACCGTGGTACTGATGTTGATATAGTATCATCCGGTTTGAGCACTGCTTGATCCAGAACGCTGGCAGCAGATTACTTGCCAAAGATAGCGGCCATTGCTTATCTATACTGTGGAACTGAGAATCAAGCGAGCAGAGGATGCATGTTTCCTGCAGCTTCATTCTAAGATAAGAGAATATCAGCACCAGAAAGCTCAGCCCTAAACTAAACAATATAACCGAAAGAAAAAGACATTGTAAACACAGAAACTGTGAACAATTTAATATATTTCCACCACTAACAAACGAGAAGTCATGATGATAACCAACAACCTAGCAATTAATGCCAGTATTACCTCATAATAGTACACAACCACAACAACACACTCATATTACAATAATATTCTATGCCTGGACAAAAGATCCATTGTATTAATTCATGTAAATACATATGTTGAGTTCATTTTGATTGTGATTCCTGATTCTCAAATAAATTAGAATCGGGATAAATATTGTAAATAACTCAATACAATTTTAAAAGTTAACCCTTGACTTCTTAAGATAGTCTTTTAGAGTGTTATATGTATGTGATTTTCATAGTGCTGTTAACTGATGTGAATATTAAATCAATTGTGTATCTGTCAGTTGGTTATTGTGAAATTACACTACATCAATATCATAACCCTAGACACTAAACGAAGTCATCATACAATTCAAGAATAAGTCTGATTGAGATCGTAATGTGGTAGCAAGTAAGGTCCTCTGTATACTCACCAAACTTGTTATCCTCAGAGACCTTCACAGCTGATCTCAGTCAGTACACTAAGTCCCCTATAAACATATTTATAATCCCAACTCACCACATATATTGGGTAGCTCGCTTCCTGGATTTTTAAAATTCTTAAAATAGTAGGAATCTCATAAATAGAAAACCAAAAAGTATTCTGTTGTGGAAAATAAATAGGGTTGAGCTATCAGTGCTTGTGGTTGTCCTTAGAATAATTAGAAATATTAGTCAGAATTAGAATTTGTTTGATTAGAAAGTTTATACTTTTGCTTGGTGGAGAATGGCTGACCTAGCAAAGTTTCGATCTGCGGCTGTGCAGTCTGCTAGAGAGATGCACATGGATGGTCAAGTCTTGATTGACTATGTGACCTCAGAATGTGACAAATTTATTGAACGAGAGAGGAAAGACAGGAAATTAGAAGCTGAAAGAAAGTTGGAAGCTGATAAGGAAATTAAGAGGTTGCAGATTGAGGCTGACAAAGAGGCTAGGGCATTGGAGGCTGAGGCTAAGAAATTACAGATAGAAAGAGAAGCAGAAGAAAAGAGACAGGCTGCAGAAAGAGAAGAAAGAAGACAGGCTGCAGAAAGGGAAGCAGAAGATAGGAGATTGCAGAGGGAGCATGATTTACGACTAAGAGAGTTGGAAATTCAAGGCCATGCTCCTGAAAATTGTGCCAGCCATTTTACCTCAGATGCCACTGCTAGCCAGGGAGCCTCAACCTCAGCTATGGGTTTTCATGTAGACCATTTTGTTGAGAAAGAAGATGATATTGAAAGATATTTAAGTAGATTTGAACTTTTGGCTACTACTTATGGGTTAGAGAGAGAAAGGTGGTTCCTAAAGCTATCCCAGGGTCTTATGGGAACTGCTTATGAAGTTTTTGCCAAGATGAGCAGAGATGACAAAGACAATTATGACATGTTAAAGCAGGCTCTTTTGTTAAGATACGAAAAGAACGGAGAATTTTATAGGAAAAAGTTCAGGAATGCCAAACTACTGTCGAGTGAGACATATCACCAATTCTCTGCACGGTTAGAGACATACTTGGAGAAATGGACTGCTCTGGGGAAAACCGAAGATCTTAAGGAAATGATCCTTATTGAGCAGCTAAGAGAGTCCATGGCTCCAGACCTGAGAAAGTTTCTCATGGAACAAGGTGCAGAGAGGCTGTGTGAGTTACTCAATGTCGCTGAGAGGTATCAGGCCGCCCAAGCAGAGGTAGTTGGTAATAAAAAGAAACAAGTAGACAATTTTAAGGCACCACAAAACTTCAATAAGTTTGATCATAGAGACCAGAACAAAGGTAAGCACCAGTTGGATAGGCCACGATATGAAAATAAAAATAAAACCCCACTATTCGATGAAAGGAAATATGATGACAGAAAATCGTTCAACCAAGGAAAAAAGTGGTGTAAGAATTGTCGGATGAACAATCATAACACCGAAAATTGTAGACGGAAACCTCCTAATTTTGCTGCTATGAAATCTGGGGAGAAGAGAACCAAGGTAAACCCTACTGGACAGCAGGAACCTTACCACCCCCAGTGTGTGAAGATGTAATATGTAATGGTATCACAATAAGATGTTTCTATGATACCGGATTAGATTATGATTCAGTTGTGAGTTCTCACCTGGTGCAAGCAGATCAATACACCACGGAAACAGTGGAGATTCAAGCTGCAACCAAGGACGTAGCGACCATGACACTTCCCGTCGCCAGGATAAATGTGAAAACGCGATACGTGGAAGGAATCATAAAAGCAGCAGTGATAAATGAACCAATCTACCCTCTGATATTGGGGTGTAGATATGTCTTCTTGGGGAATCCCAAGAGACCTGTGATCTTGGCCACAGTGCAGACCAGATCCCAGTCTAAAAAGGAGGAGGATAATCCAATAAATACTCATCCAGATGAGATGAGGAAGGCACAGGCGGAGGACAAAACACTCAAGCCGTGTTTTAAGAAATTGCCCAAATGTCATACACCTCCAGGCAAGGGAGATTTTTATATGAAGAACAAGTTGATTTATAGGAAGGCTGGATCTGAATCCAATGGTCACGGACAGCTGGTCCTTCCCACTTCATATAGGACGAAAGTGTTGGAGCTAGGGCATGCGATTCCCTTCAGTGGTCATATGGGGATCAGCGCAACAGGACAGCGTATAGCTTGTCATTACTTCTGGCCAGGGATAACTGAAGATATAAAAAGATATGTAAAATCCTGTCCAGAGTGCCAACGGGTAGCACCAAAACATTGGACTGCACCAGCAACTCTAGGGGAAATGCCCATAGTGGGAACACCTTTTGAGAGAGTTGCAGTGGACATTGTGGGACCTCTCACTCGGACCAAGAGGAGGAACAATTACATTCTGACTCTGGTGGACACTTGTTCTATGTGGGGAGAGGCGGTAGCCCTGTCATCAATCGATTCAAAACATGTGGCAGAGGCATTACTCACAATATTCACACGGTTAGGCTTTCCCAACCAAATCTTGACTGATAATGGCTCACAGTTCAAGGGGAAACTAACAGAAGAAGTTTTCAGGATCTTTCAAGCCAAATACTTCCATTGTAGACCGTACCATCCCCAAGGAAACGGCCAAATGAAAAGATTTAACGGGACATTAATGTCGATCCTGAGAAAGTTGGCACATGAAAAACCAGATACATGGGACCAGTACCTTCACGCCGCCCTCTTTGCTTATCGGGAGGTACCCCATAGTTCAACCGGTATGGCACCGGCAACCCTGTTATTTGGGAGGCCAATAAAAGGTCCACTAGAAGCACTGTTAAGAACGTGGACTGATGAAAAGGCAGAGGAAAATATTACCACATCTTACCAATATGTGAACGAGCTGACCACTCGTTTAAAAACTGGCTGGAAACTTGCCAATGAAAATTTGAGACAAGCCAGGAAAAATCATGCTGCCTATTATAACAAGAAAGCTAAAGACAGAGACTTAGCTGTGGGAGAGAAGGTATTGCTTCTTCTACCCGGTAGCCAGAACAGGTTACAAATTGGATGACAAGGTCCATATACAGTTCTAGAGAAGGTGTCTAGAACAAATTATAAGATAGATAAGAAGGGGAAAGAGAAAATCTATCATGTGAATCTCCTGAAGAAATATTTGGACAGAGAAAACCAGGAAGAGACACATTTGCTGACCTTGTCTGTTGCAATGGAGATGAAAAAAGAACCACTTTCATCATTTGAATATCCATTACATCCCTGTGAGACCGCTGCACAGGTGAAAATCAGTACACATTTAACGAAAAATCAGAGGGAGAGAGTACAACAGGTTCTAGATGATCATACAGATGTGTTAACGGACCGACCGGGGCATACAAACTTGTTAGAATATGATGTGAAACTTATAGCCTATTCGATCCCTTTCGCTAAAGAGAACGCTTTGAAGGAGGAGATAAACTATTTGCTGAAGGAAGGAATTATTTCACACAGTGAGTCTCCTTATAATTCCAGTGTGGTTCTATTGAGAAAACCCTCTAGAGAACGTAGGTTATGTATAGATTACAGGAAACTGAATGCTATCACAGAAGGTCAGGTGGATCCATTACCGGATAGTAATCAGCTGTTTGCCAGGCTTAATAAAGCTAAATATTTCTCAAAGGTGGATCTGAGCAAAGGCTACTATCAGATTCCAGTAAAGCCTGAGGTTAGACCTTATCTAGCTTTTAGTACTTCGAAGGGACACTATGAATTTAACAGATTGCCATTTGGATTGAAAAACGCGCCCAGTGTGTTCTCTAGAATGATGAGAAAATTGTTGGATCCCCTGAATAATCCATGCATCACAAACTTCATGGATGATTTGCTCATAGCGACTGAAACATTTGAGGAACACATTAACTCTCTGAACATGTTGTTTGATCGACTTAGAGAGGCTAATTTAACCGCCAGACCAACCAAATGTTGTGTTGGATGTAAAGAGTTGGAATTCTTGGGACACACAGTACATCAGGGAAACATGACCCCTGACCCAAAGAACTTGGAGAAACTGAGAAAAGCACCAAGGCCACAAACAAAGAAAGACGTGAGATCTTTTGTCTCATTATGTGGTTTCTACCAAAAGTATATCAAAAACTTTAACTCCATATGTGCACCTTTGACTGATTTGACACGCAAAGGAAATCCGGATAGAATTACCTGGACAGCACAGTGTGAATTAGCATACCAAGAATTGAAGGAAAAGCTTACAAGCAAACCTATTCTGAAACTACCTGACTTGAGTCAAGAATTCATTGTGAATATAGGGTTAGGTGCAACCCTGTTACAAAAGTCAAACTCACTGGATGGGGAATTAACCCCAGTGGCGTATGCTAATCGTAAGTTGAATACAGCAGAACAAAACTATTCAACTAGTGAAAAAGAATGTCTCGCAGTAATATGGGCGATCAAGAAATTCAATATTTATCTGTATGGGAATTCATTCAAGATCCAGACAGACCATAAACCACTGGCATTTCTATCGCAAGCTAGGCATGAAAATGCAAGACTATTAAGGTGGTCAGTGCTATTACAGACCTATCAATTCAGTATAGAATATATTCCAGGAAAAACTAACCTAGGTGCTGATTTTCTAAGCCGACATCCGTGCGATGAAAATCAGAGTAGTCACCAGGCATAGATAGTTAATTTATCTATGTGTATATAGAATTAGGAACTGACATATGATCGTCTGTTTTAAGTGGGGAGAATTGTGGTGAAAATTCTAATACAAATAGCTAAATACGAACAGAACATTAAAAACCAATATACTAAAGAAAGAAGAGTGTAGAAGGAACGGTGCTTTCCCAATAGCGCGAGCGCCTGAGTTAATAACGCCGTAATGGCTGAACACAAGATACCCATTTTTCCTACTTCATTCTTCAAATAAATGTATCGCCACCCAGCCACTATGAAAAGCGTACTGTATTTTCTAGACGACCTTGTGATTAAAACTAACATTAGTGCAGGGTCGAGCAAAATGTTAGCCTAGGAACGACAGACGGACTGAGTAAGACGAGTAGAGATGGACTGAGCGACGCGATAATGATAAGCCGCTCGAAGTGTGTCTAAAAATAAACCAACTCGCACGCCGTTTGCCTAGCCGAGCATATTTCAGAATACGATAGTGAATAAAACTAAAGATTCGACAATAGGTCCTGAAAAACAGTCTTAGCTCTTATTGAGAATGCTGACATTATATCGATTTACGTCTGACTCCTGACTTTATAATGATAGTACAGTATAAAAGAAGTGAGCAGGTGGTAGTTTAAAAATAAACGACTAACATCGAAAAAGATCGCATTTTGAACCACGCCACTTAGCCCCATAACAATTATGTATTCGTGTACCTGAAGACTTGCTGATTGAGAATATGTAATTAGTTGTCTAAATAGTCCATTAGATAATTAAATATCAATAATAAGACATAGAGAATCGGAGATACTGTAAGGTCAGGTCATATCTGCTTAGATTGGATAGCATGTCTTTTTTGGGAAGAAAGTAGGTGAGCGAGAGGCTAAGATATTACGAGGAAGGGGATTGGCTGAACGTTGAAGTTAGACGAAATATTATTGGGTGACCTCTGAATAACTAGAAGATGCTTAGTAACGGGGAAAAAGTGAATGAGAGAATTTGAAAGACTGTTTACTTTTTTTGAAATATTCAAAGCGATTGGTCAATGCAGTTAATATTGTCAGAAGAAAGCTTGAAAGAGACGCCATATCTTTAAACATTGTTCCAGTGAGAGATGAGATCAGGACTGTGTTATTCTAATAAAAATTATAGCAGCCTGGACACTAACGCAGATCGAAACTGTGCAAGTCATCTTTACTGTGTATTTCAATGAGAATTGTGGTAAGCTAGACATTTTTAACATGTATTTTATATGAAAATTGAATGTGAAATAATAATATTTGTCTGTAAGTGTGTGGGGCTGTAGCCAACATGAGGCAAAGCCTAGAGATGAACCACCATGTGACAGAATGTCAGAGAGGAGTATAACTACAAATATATCTATAGGATTGTCATATGGGAACACAACACCTATCTTATTGTATGGAAGAGATTACAGCTGGAATTTCAGAGGCGTTGTAACCATTAAGGAAGAGGAATACTGGAGTATATTGTCACATCAAAAGCAAGTAGTTGGCATAAAGCTCTGAACTTTTACGTTTGTTCGTACTGTCCTGTACTTTATTGTGGAATAATATTGTATAATAGTTATGAAGAAGAAGGCATAACCTTCATATTTCAGGGACCGTGGTACTTCTTTTTCTTCTTTCGTTCGCTTGAACTATATTGTCTATATCTGCAATGTTGTTTCTTGTATAAACTTCACTGTCTTTTGTAGTTCATACAGAGGTCCATATAGTTTTGCTTCCAATGTTGTTTCTCTGGGCCAGTGGGTTTGCCTCAATATATCATATTCGGGGCAATCTTGAAGTACGTGCTCTGCAGTCTGGGGTGCCTGTCCACATGTACACATGGCTGAATTGCCAATCTTGAATTTTGTATACATGTGGCTGCGGAGGCGGTTGTGTCCTGTTCTGAGGCGCAGAATGACTATTTGTTCTGATCTGTTCATAGCTTGGTAGTCATCCTGCGTTGGTGTTGGTGGCTTTCTGATAGATTTGATCATCTTTTTCTTCTGATGGTATGTAACTGGTACATCCGGTTGCTCGTCTGTAGCACCTTCTTTAGCCAGTCCGTCTGCTCTCTCGTTTCCGGGTGTTCCACAATGAGACGGTATCCACTGCATGGTGACCCTTCGACCCCCCCCCCCCCCCCCCCCCCCCCCCCCCCCCCACCCCCCCCCCCCCCCCCCCCCCCCCCCCCCCCTTCGCTGGTTGCACAGTTCAGAAAGTAGGGCTTGTATGCCTGGCAATTTTCTGGACTGAAGTGCTTGGAGTGCTGATCTTGCATCTGTCAGGAATACTACAGGCTGTGGACCGAGATTGGTGTTCAGTAGTTTCTCAGTTGCCACCTTGATTGCCTGGACTTCTGCATCATAGTTGTTACAGAATTTCCCCGTTGGTACTCTGACCGTATCCCTAGTGTTGTTTGGGTATTCTATGTACACTCCTGCTCCTCCATTCTTTACTGCATTCTGTGCTGACCCATCCGTGTATACTCGGACCCAAAGGTCCTGTGGGTATTCATCATCCAGGAAACTGAGAGTGACTGTCCTACGTTGCATGCTGTTCTGTTCATCCATGTCGAATATTCCTTTCACTTTTGTGTGGATGTGTACTGGTAGTCCATGCTCCTCTCTCCAAGGGCTTTGTTCTGGCACAGACTTTAGGGGGCTGTTAACTTCAGGCAGGTCTGAGGTTTGTCTACGAAATCGTTTGGCCTGGTGGATAAAGCTGCTTCTTTTCAGTCGCCCCATTGCTACGTTTTGGAATCTGTCCTTTATTGGATGGCTCGGCATACAGAGGAACTTTTCTGCCTGTGTTAGCACTTTCGTGTCTCTGCGTTCTCCCAGTGCTTGTAT
Organism: Oreohelix idahoensis; assembly: GCA_024509875.1. Lineage (NCBI taxonomy): Eukaryota > Metazoa > Mollusca > Gastropoda > Stylommatophora > Oreohelicidae > Oreohelix > Oreohelix idahoensis. The sequence continues at coordinate 63,016 of JAMPIV010013784.1, forward strand.
CCTCCCCATTTTCTCCATCTCCACTATAGGCGTTGATTTCATTGCCCCCGTGATGACCCTAAGCGCCTGGTTTTGCACCTTCTCTAGCTCTTGTAATGTGGTGTTTGATGCTGGACACCACGCAGCTGACCCATATTCCAGGTGTGGTGGTATGCCCTGCTGGTAAACTTTATTAAGTATTTTCCCGCTGGCTCCCCATGTGGTTCCACTTAGTTTTCTCAGGATGGCTAACTTCCTCCTGGCCTTTGTTGCTGCCTTGTTGATGTGCTGCTCCATGTCAGCCTATCATCGAATGTAACTCCGAGATAGGTGGGTTGTTTATCTTCTCTCAGGAGCTCTTCGTTTATCTTGATGACACCAGCTTTTTGTTTGGGAGAGAGGGTGAAGAGCGTACTGCTGCACATGTCTGTGTTGATGCCGACACACCATCTATTTGCCCATGAGGTTAAGGCATCTATAGCTCTTTGTAGCAGTTTGGTGGCCACTGTTGCATGCTCATCAGTGCACCATATTACCAGGTCATCAGCATACATTACCACTTTCATTCCATGTGGTAGTTCAGCAACCAGGTCGTTGATGTAGATTAGGAAAAGTGTGGGGGACAGAACCCCTCCCTGAGGGAGGCCATGACGCAGTAGAATTTTCTTACTCTTGAGGCCATCTAGTTGTACTCGGGCTCTTCTGTTATGCAAGTATGTTTTCACCCATTTGTACATCTTACCATTCACTCTACAATTTCTCAGTTTCTTCAGAAGCCCTTCTTTCCAAACCTCATCAATACTTTCCTTAGATCTATCCATGCTGCTAGTACCAGTTTCTTATCTTGGAACGCATCCTCAATCTCTTGGGAAAGGTAAGGTGCCTGATCCTTGGTGGAATAACACTGCCTAAAGCCCGCCTGCTGTGGTACAAGAAGGTTTTCACTTTCAAGGTACCACTGTAGCCTGAGGTTGATGATACGTTCCATTGTTTTGCAGAGGCAGCTTGTAAGGCTGATTGGTCTGTAGCTGGAGGCAGTGGAACTGTCTTTTCCTGGTTTTAGGAGTGGTATCATGATTGCTTCCCTCCAGGTCTGTGGAACTCTGCTTGAGTTCCAACAGATATTGAAGATCTGCAGCAGCTTTGTTTTTATTGCGGTTCCCAAGTTCTTAATCATTTCATTGGACACTCCATCAACTCCTGGCGACTTTCTCATTTTCAATTTGGATATTGCAAGCTCCAGTTCTCTGAATGTGATTGGTGCCTCCATAACTTAAGGTATGGTTCCATCTCGTCCTGCGTATTGTTGTTTCTCACGAGTCTCCTGTTGCTTCTCTGGGCTAACTTCGATGTTGTTGTCTATAGCAAAAGAGTCTGCAAAGTGATCAGCTGCCTGTTTTCCTATGAGGATGTTTCCATCTTTGTACAGAGCAATCCTTGAGTTTCTCTCTGTACCTTCATCGTTAAGTTGTTTTACCAGCTTCCACAGTTTCGTCGTATCTCTTTCGAAGTTCAAGGACTCTGTTTTCTCCTTCCAGCTTCTTCGCCTGCCCTTGCAACTTGGCCCTTTGAAATTTGGCCTTAGCTTGCTGGTAGTTATTGTGGTGGTCTTGGCATGGACTGGTCTCTGCCTGCTTTAGAGATGTTTCCACGTCGTTGTGCAGCTGCTCTAGTTCACTATTCCAATATGGTTTGTAGTGCTTACGAGCCCCTCTAGGTATTGTTTCACGAGCAGCCTGTAATATGCATCTGCTGAATTCATCGACTAGCTTATTGATGTCTTTGTCTACAGTCAGATCTCTAGCCAGTGTACTAGTACGGTGCTGGTACATTGTCCAGTCTGCCTTCTTGTAGTTTCACCTAGAGAGAGTGCTGCTCTCCTTGACAAGTTCATTTTCCACAATCAGGAAGACTGGCCGGTGGTCGCTGCCTCCAAGTTGTTTCCCTACAACGCGTGTGGTGTTCCACTCCAGGCCGGGTGTGTGGAATGCCAGGTCTGGTGTAGAGGTGTGTTAAAGGCGTGGTTTTGCTCTATTACTTTTGATATGTTAGTCTTTTCATTCAGTTCCTTGCATCGTGCCTTCGATGTTAATTACGCGAATATGGATTGTTAAAAGAATTGTCGAATCATATTGAACTTGTAATTTCATTGACTTGATAAGTCGGTTCATTGAGTCCACAAATATTTAATACAGTTTACACGTCAAGACGATTCATGCATGTTGATCACACTGCCAATCCTAGCAGACAACGGTAATATTACTCCCGTAACAAGGTGGTGTGCCATGATCTCGAGTAGAAGGTTGGTGGGTCGATTGGCTGGTTAATCAGGATAAGCCCATTGTCATCCTGTCAGTTTTCAAGCTCCTCACCTCTCCTGTCCATGTGATCATAGCCCCAGCTCTGTGAGTGGCTGTTGAAGTCTCCGCATACAATCAGTCTTTCTTTTGCTGGGAGTGTATCTAGTGCCAGTGGGCGGTCGCTCGGACAGTAGTAGTTGAGCAGGTGGAATTCTGAACTTTCTGTCCTGAGATGAAGCATCTGGTATTCCGCCCCCTCCATATATGTTTCAAGCTGACATGCACTGATGTTATTCCTCACGAGTGTCAGTATTCCACCCTTTCGCCTGTCTATTCGGTCAGATCGGTAGCACTGGTAGCCTCTGATTTTGAAGGCTATGTCCTTATTGAGGTGGGTTTCTTGCAAGCAACATACATTTACTTGCTCTTCATTCAAGATATTTTCGAGCTCTAATTTTTTGCTGTAGCCGTCTTTTTTTATTATTGACGCCTTCAGCATTCCAGTGCATTATTTTAAATGGTATTTTCTTTGCTTGGCCAGTAGCACTATTCTCATGCCTCCTGGCTCCACGGGGCAATTGAGAAGGACCCCCAGTAGTAGGGGTTGGGCCCTTCCGAGGCAGAGGGCCCGGCACTGCGCCTGCCTGGGTGTCCGTCACAGGGTGAGTGCCATAACGTTTTGCAGATATAGGCATACTTCCATAGCGCATGTGCGTGGCATCCTGATTGCTGTGGTGCGCCTCTTGGCTGGTTGCCTCCGTCTTCAGCACCTTGACTTGCTAGGGCAGACTGTGGTCTTGCTCGAGTGTAGGAGGGCCTGGCCAGTCTTGGTTTTTCAGCCGCTCATGGCTGTACTTGAGCCCCATCTCCACGTCAAGGAGCTGGCCTCGATGGGGACCGTGGTACTGATGTTGATATAGTATCATCCGGTTTGAGCACTGCTTGATCCAGAACACTGGCAGCAGATTACTTGCCCAAGATAGCGGCCATTGCTTATCTATACTGTGGAACTGAGAATCAAGCGAGCAGAGGATGCATGTTTCCTGCAGCTTCATTCTAAGATAAGAGAACATCAGCACCAGAAAGCTCAGCCCTAAACTAAACAATATAACCGAAAGAAAAAGACATTGTAAACACAGAAACTGTGAACAATTTAATATATTTCCACCACTAACAAACGAGAAGTCATAATGATAACCAACAACCTAGCAATTAATGCCAGTATTACCTCATAATAGTACACAACCACAACAACACACTCATATTACAATAATATTCTATGCCTGGACAAAAGATCCATTGTATTAATTCATGTAAATACATATGTTGAGTTCATTTTGATTGTGATTCCTGATTCTCAAATAAATTAGAATCAGGATAAATATTGTAAATAACTCAATACAATTTTAAAAGTTAACCCTTGACTTCTTAAGATAGTCTTTTAGAGTGTTATATGTATGTGATTGTCATAGTGCAGTTAACTGATGTGAATATTAAATTAATTGTGTATCTGTCAGTTGGTTGTTGTGAAATTACACTACATCACTATCACAACCCTAGACACTAAACGAAGTCATCATACAATTCAAGAATAAGTCTGATTGAGATCGTAATGTGGTAGCAAGTAAGGTCCTCTGTATACTCACCAAACTTGTTATCCTCAGAGACCTTCACAGCTGATCTCAGTCAGTACACTAGTCCCCTATAAACATATTTATAACCCCAACTCACCACAAAGGGACATATTCTCTTCTGTGGTAGTTTTTATTCAACCATCAGCTTTATTTTAAGACCTGAAATTCAGATTGGTGCATTTGGAACAGTAGCTGAAAATAGGAAGCATTTTCCTGTAGCACTGAAGAAAAAACAACTCAAATTGAAAAAGACAAATCATCCTGTGTTTTCTGCGACAGAAGATAAGGCATGCCGACAGTCACCTGGCATGATACAGATTTAATCTTATATCTACTGTTTACTCCAATGATAATATAAACAAGAAACTGCCCTGGTCAATGGGCACATAACCTTCAACACTGCCAACTCTACAGAAAAAGATCAAAGCAAAGATCAGGATGTCATTATGACTTTTATTGAATCTGCTATTCTTGGACGCAATGTGACACCATCAAAACCACAGATCACAACAACACGACTTACTGAGCACCGCTTCATTGATAAATATGAAAGGGCAAGGTACAAACCAGACTGTAAAGTGTGTAAGGCTGCAGGGAACAGAAGCCAGACTTGCATGTACTGCCCAGATTGCAATGTACCTCTATGCCTGATACCCCGCTTCAAGTTATACCACACAGTCAAGGATTATCAACGATCCAGACAAAGACTCTTGCAGAGGCCTACAGCTACAACTTCAACCCCAGTTAATGAAAAAAAGCAGCTCATACTCCAACTAGAGGTACTTAACTACTCCCACATTTACAAACGCTCATTGTCAGATGCCACAAACGCAGAATACATTAAAAAAAGACGAACACGAAAAATACAGTTTTTTGTTTTTTGCATTTTATTCACAATTTTATTAGCTTTTTATGTTGATATACATGGTTAATCATTAAATCAAAACACCAGTCAAGCTTATTTTATTCATTACCATCTATGTCACTAACACTTTATTGCGCTGATGTTGAACAAATTCACTAAAAACTTGGAAAAGATGTCTGTTTTTCAATCTTTTATGAATTTAAAAAAAAAAAAAAACTTCTTTTTAAAGAAATCTGCAAACACCATTGGTAATGGGAGACGGTAATGCTCCGGATTGCTGGTCAGCAAAGTGATAATTATATCTGAAAAAATTAAATGAGGAAAATATTAGAGTTTCCCATCCTTGAAAATTACGTGCTGGACCTGGAAAAACCTGGGAAAAGCCTGGAAAATGCTTGAAGAAATTTGCTATGAACCCTGAATTATTGATTTTGTATATCTCAACGTGAGAAATCTATTGGAGTTTAATAGATTCATTGTAAGCTCAAGGTAGGAGCTGTGTAATTAACTCAGTGATGGCTAATTGCAGTGTGGCTGTTCGTTAGAGAAAAGTTATATAGAAACGAAGTACAGTATCTTCATAGAAACCACGGTTTCTAAATAGCTTGGGACCTGTCTGGTGACAGTCCTATAAACTGTGAGAGCGTATTCGCCCGTAAACAAAGGCTCAGGTAGCCAATTCGTTACTTACAAGTCAATGACAGACTTACGTGTGTGATCTGCACAAAACTCATTACATTTCATACTAGAAATCATTAGCAGGATTTATGAAGAGCCAAGTGTTCATATTGGCTAACATTGACGTAAATATTGTATTCTGTTTTGGAATGTGTCGTATAATGGAATTTCATGTATTACGTGAATAAATCTGTAGAAGTCGTATATGCCAGGCGTTTGGCTAATTTAGTGCTACGATGTTCACTGCCTTCCAAACTTAAAGAGCAGACCCCGAGTCTGTAAAAATGATAATGTTTTGAGCCTTTGAGGGAAAGGCATCAAATACAGTCTTCAGATGGCATACAGCTGGGTTTTAGTCCTGAATGCTGATCAGCTTATCACTTCAAGAGGGGAATGACATGGATGGCACAGGCAGAAGCTATGATTGGTCAGGTGACCAGGGTTGAAAATGTATCCAGATGGGAAGAGTGGAGTAAGTCAGGGGAGAACTGGATAAACTACCAGCAGGTCATCATTAGCCTTGGCAGATAGTGCAGATCTGGAGGCAATGGAAAAGCAGAGCTGGAGATTAATCAGCAGATAAGTGATCATGCTGGGGATGATGATGCCATTGTGTACACTGATGGGTCTGTTGTGCATGGTGAGAAATCAGGATGGGGCTTCTGTGCGAGAATAAAGGGCAGGGCTGTCGCTGAACAGTGTGGAGCCTACATGACAACAACCTCCAGCATGAGAATGGAGGTAGAGGCAGTTCAGCACTGAGGTGGCTGTCTGAAACTCCATCAACCAGGGCAGTTATATTGTCAGACTCTCAAGCCATGCTTCAGAAAGTTCAGAACAGATGGCTGCAACAGAAATGGAAAACATCAATAGAATCCTCAAATCTTCAAGAACTGGTGTGGATCTACTGTCCTGGTCATGCTGGGGTACTTGGCAATGAGAGAGCTGGTCTCGAGAGCACCCATAGCGGGGACACTGGACATGGATAAGGGAGAGATATTAAGGGCTATTAATGATCGCCTGCTAGATAATGACACTGCAATAGATGAATCAACAAGGATGAGACTGTTGAAGTTTGGCATCAAACATGGACTAGCAGAAATGGACGTAAGAGAGGATGTATCTTTCATATGTACAACCAGCGTGCTACAGGTACAATTAGCATTCATACTATTTGACATTTGCTGAGGGAGACTGAGCACCTATGGGTTTGCCCAGAGTGCAGTGAGGTCGATTCTGATTAACCATAACAATAACTGGTCTGTTGGTACTGCATTAACAATTTTCAAAATATATTAAAATATGTCATCGTTGTGCGTTTATATATTAAAAATGTGCCAGTGTGTGTGCGTGCATATATTTTTAAAATCTCAATGTGTGTGCATTTATATATTTAAAAAATTGCCAATGTGTGTGAATTTATATGTTTTAAAAATATGACACTGTGTGTGTATGTATGTTTTGATAAAAAAATTTGTTGTCTGTTTTACAAGATTTGCCAAACGAAAGCTAGATGACCACTCCTTCTTTGGTGGAACCATACACATATGCTATGCTCCAGAGTACGAATCGGTAGCAGAGACAAAAGAAAAATTACAAGACCGACGTAAAACAATAGCAGCAAAGATCAGACAGCATGGTAAAGTCATCATAGTTTTTACATTTAGTCTATTATGCCTGCTGTTACATGGCACGCCACAACATCATCATTTGTTTCTCAGTTTACTCTATAGCCAGGATTACTATGCTTTGCCTGTTTGATAAATATCAATCTCCATCATAATTTTACGCATCAGTCAACACTTCATAACATCAAATGAATAATTAAATGTTGTACAAGTGATTACAGTAGAATAATTGCCTAGCTGACATTTCACTGCTACCTTCAACACTGCTAAAATTTGCCACTGCCACAAATGTTACACTGATATGAAATTTTGGGAAAATGCCTGGCATATTACTCAACAAAAGATCACTGCTAGACCAACTGAAAATGGCAGATAACTTCACAATTTCTTATCTGACAAAATAAACCATGGGGTGAATTATCAGCTATGCACAAACCAGCAACTACAACTATCACACTACAAAATTAAAGTTTCATGCTTTTTTCTTTTATCGTATGAATGTTTCATTTGTATGCATTTTTGTATATCATGACCTTGAAGGATGTTGGATCACTTGCTATAAATAGGAAATTATTGTTTCATATGTTCTGTACTGTTTATTCTCGTTTATTTCTGTCAAACAAGTTACACTGTTCACTTTTAACTTTATTTGTTTTCATAAACCTTGTTATATCAGCTTTAATACTGCACCTGACTTAAGAAGAAAATCTATTTCAGACCATCTGCTGCCTTGCAGATGAGATACTAGAATATAGAAGATAACCAGACAATCAATAATAACCATTACTATGCAGCATATAACCACAGAGCTGGAAAATCTGGTGACAAAGGGAAAGATTTAAGGCAAAAGAAGCACAGAAAGAAGGAGTAGGGCCAGGAAAATTGTGTGCTACAGAAGTGCTGGAACAAGACAGTAGTGGAGGGAATAGGTTTGACTCAAAACATGATGATGATGATATAATACGGTACTCAGAATGTTCCTTAAAATGTATGTCTGAGATATTTTAAAAGAATAATATATTTTCTTTTTACTCTTTCACTGCAGCTCAGAACGCAGGAAGGCCACAGCCATTAACCACTGAAAGTGTGCAAAACACAATGCAAATAGTGGATAATTCTGTGAACAGCAGTTTAAATCAACAGTTGCTACAAGAACAACAAAGGTTGCCAGCTCAGAACCAGCAGTCCTACTTGAAGACAACAGCCACTGTCCCTGTTCCAGAGAAATTAAACACTACTGGAAGTGTGGCATAAAACAAAGTGCTAAGTTTTGCTCATCGAACAGACACTGCAGATCCAACATTTGAGCTACCAGCACCTCCTAAATCTGATCTGACCTCATTCTAACATGGGAAATAACAAAATGGCCTATGAGTTTTCAAGAGTTAAGTCAGCACATGCAACATTGCCAGCTGGATATGATGCTCGTCTGATGCCCAACATTCCCAGCAGATCTCAGCATCCAGAAGTCAAACCAAATGATGCAGTACATACATCGTTGAGAGATGTTACCCACAGTAGGACAACACTAGTGCCACCTTTTGAACCCTCCTTACGCTGCACCACAGTGTCTAGTTCCAGTATCGTCATGAGAGACTACAAGCCATCTAAGCCTGCACCAAAATTTGTTCCAAGACAAGCACTAAAGAATAAATCAGAGAAATTAGAATTTCAGACATTGTTTGCTGTAAAAGGAGACCAGCAGAATCAAGAGATTAGAAAAAATGCATTCCATCTTGGTGAGACACAGGGTCCAGCATTGATGCCTCAGAGAAAAAGGGCCATTGCCACAGCTGCCCAGCAGTCTGTGAATGAGACAATCAGTGAGATTCGTAACAAAATATCCAAGGTAATAATTTCTACCTTTCACATGTTATACAAATATTCTAGGTAACATTTATATATAATACTCACTCTAAAACAGATATTCAGAGTAACATTTTCTTCTCTACCTTTCACATATAATACAGATTTCAAGGTAAATTTTTCTACTCTACCTTTCGCATATAGTGTAGATATCCAATGTAACATTTTCTTCTCTACCTTTCACACATAGCACAAATATTCAAAGAAGTATTTTCGTTCTCTACCTTTCACATATAATACAGATTTCAAGGTAATATTTTCTTCTTTACCTGTCACATGTAATACAGAAATTCAAGGTTATATTGTCTTCTCTTAGTGTCACACATAAAACAGATATTCAAGGTAATATTTTCTTCTCTACCTGTCACATATAACATATAATACAGATATTCAAGGTCATATTTTTTTCTCTGTCACATATAATACAGATATCCAAGGTAACATGTTCTTCTCTACCTGTCACATATAATATAGCTATCCATGGTAATATTTTCTACTCTACCTGTGTAAAGACGTTATTTCTTACTACACCTGTAGTACACCACTGTAAAGTATCAGTCTGTCTGCTCTGTAAGGAAGAGTGGTGTGTTGTTGAGATCAGGCATGCTCCAGTCTACTCAGCTGTAAATGGGTAACTCACCCTAGTCCTGAGTTAGGGAAGGCAAAGGCTCCAGGGGAAGCAGGCCCTGAACTTGGTCACTTCAGCCGACGCAGGATGGTGTATGTATGAAGTAGAAGTGTAGAGTGTGATTACCGCGAATGGTGTACTGTTCGTGTGCTGACCAATATAACCACTCACACTTGTCTACAAGGCACCAATGCAGACTGCTGGAATCTTAGTTTACTCAATTTATTCAGACGTACACACTGGGACATACGAGTACATCATGGTTCGTTGACATATCAATTTGTAGGTATACATAGCAGATCTGAAGTCATGACACATTCAGAAATAATGGCAGTACATCAAAGTTCAATGTCATGATACATTATGGCCGCATTCCCCTATCTGACTAAACGCGTCAGTGAAGGAATCGATAAATAACTAAAGTTACTTGACGTCCATAGTTTGTAGTATAGATTATGAAACCACGAAGGGGGGTTTCTAGCAGGATTGAGATCTCTCTGTCACTGTCCGATAATAAGATAAATAATCTGTTCTCTTGGCAGTGATCAAAACATATGATGACCGAAATCCAACATGGCTACCTCCCTGAGTTGTCGTTCACTCATGCATAGGGAGGAGAATATAAGCCAGAGTTAATTTGTAATGGGTATATAAAGGATTTCATCGATACCAAACACGACACTAGCATAACGAAGCACCAAAAGTCAAGCTAGGCCTAACCGACGAGAGATCATCAAAATAGGAGCTGGGTTTACCTGGAGTCCGAATCATCTATATACTGACATAAGGAGAGTCTCGAACACAAACTATCGTAGAGACACCATCTCCTTCAGAAGAAATACCACTTCGTAAGACATTTTTTCCTGACGAAAGGACCAGCTCTAGAAAAACGTACCCCGCCATTTGTAAGCAGTACATCGGAACTCATCACGACTTGTCAAGACAACTCATACTTCCGCTAGACCGGAATACAAGAATCTAGTCCCTCCTACCCATCCAAAATATACAATATAGGACTGATTCTACTTGTACTAATAATATGTAATACATATGAATCCAGGCCATAAACACAATAAGCAAATTAATATATTTTCTGGCCCTAAAAATAAGTACAAACGCAAGCGCACTATCCTTGCGCCGGATCAATATCCAGAACGATTACTCCTATAATCAAAAGTGTGAATCAAACATGGATTATCTCGCTTTTACCATAAACAGCATTTTTATACACAAATGAATGCATGTCTATATTTTCCCATATCAAATAGCCATATCAATTTTTGTAAAATGTGCGTCAAAATATGCACGCAACAGATTACCACACCCCTCGGGAAAAAAAAAAAAAATGGTACATTTTTTTTTTTTGAAATACATCTAGGAGCAACATACAATAGGCTCACAACGCACCAATAACAATGCGCAGATGATAAGCATAAGTTTTATGACCTTAGAGAAAGTACTTCTCTAAGTATAAATATTTCCAGAGAGGTGTCACCAACGCATACTACAATATTAGCAATGACACAATTTCCACATTAGTTTATACGTAAATTTCATCTAAGATATGTTAACATCATGATCATCAAAGACGAAAACCATTGAAAAATCAGCGGTGAATACATATCAATGAACCGCTAAGTAGTGTTACAATCAATATATGATATATTACATATGTGTACACATTTCAACATAGAAACAACTGTATCAAAGTTGTATAACAGTTATGAATCATGTGGGCATCTAGACAAAATATCTGCCATCACATTTTCTGACCCACGGATAGCTCGCACCGAAAAATGAAATGGCTGTAGAGCAATCGCGTATTGCGTTGATCTCGCGCTCTTCAGATTTTTACTCTGAATAGCCATAAGAGCCTTCTGGTCAGTTTCCACAATGAAATGCGCGCCCAGAAGAAATCTTTGCAGTTTAAGGATTGACCAAACCATAGCCAATAATTCACGGTCTAGGACCGAGTAATTCTTCTCTGCGGCATTTAATTTCCGAGAAATATACATCACCGGATGCAGAGTTCCAGAGTACTCTTGCATTAGTGCAGCTCCAATCCCGGTGGATGAAGCGTCACTACGAAGAATAAATGTCTTATCCTTAGAAGGCAATACTAGGATAGGTGAAGTAGAAAACATAGTTTTAACCTTATCCAAAGAGGATTGACATTCTTGAGTCCAATGGACTACATTAGGAGACCCTTTCTTTAGCAAGGAAGAAAGAGGTGACATAATGGAGGACAGATTCGGGATGAATCGTCCATAAAATTGTATTAGACCTAAGAGACTTCGTACTTGCTTTTTAGTCTTAGGAATAGAAATGTTAAGTATCTTACTTGTATTATGGTCTTCTGTTTTTAGGAACCCATGACCAACACGGTGTCCTAAGAAAGATATTTCGCTAAAACCAATACATGCTTTCGATGGTTTCGCTGTCAGGTTATGCTCGCGTAAGATAGACAATAGTTCATTTATACCATTATAGTGATCGTTCCAAGTATCACTGAAAAGACAGATGTCATCAAGATATGCAATGACATCTGAGCGATGAGATAGGATTCGACGCATCATGCGTACAAATGTAGCAGGGGCGTTCATAAGACCGAAAGGCATGAAATTCCATTGGAATAGACCCCTAGGCGTCGAAAAAGCAGTAAACGGTTTGGCGTGTTCGGATAGTGGAACTTGCCAATATCCCTTAGACAAATCGAGTTTAGTAAAGAAGTGAGAATTCGATAGTCTCGTAAGTAGCTCTTCTAGTAAAGGCATAGGCTCAGCATCGAATTTAGTCACTTGATTCAATTTGAGATAATCCACGCAAAGACGTATGTTATTGTCTTTTTTCCGTACTATAACCATCGGCGAAGAATATGCTGATGTGGATGGTTCTATAATTTTTAACTCTATCATCTCATCTAACTCTTTCTCTACCTGTGCTTGAAAATGTATCGGAATAGGATACGGTCTGACTCTTATAGGACTATGGTCAGTAAGAATAATGTCATGTTGAATGACATCAGTTTGACCAGGAATGTCAGTAAGGACATCCTGAAATTGTTCTAACATAGTAGAAACTTGTTTCTGCTCTCCTGGAGATAATTCTGGAGAAATTGCAACATCTTTCCATGATTCATTAGAGTGAAGAGGAATCATTGGAAAAGGTAAATTTACATCCGAGAAACTCGTTTCCTCATCCTGTATTACTGACAGAGATGAGTACTGTCCATGTTGGACTGGAAAATCGTCCGTTGCCTGGAAAACAGGTTGTAAATAATCAGGACGTTCATGGAATTCCGTGAGCATGTTGATGTGGAAGGTTTTACGCTTCCCGTCAATATCGACGATATAGTCAACATCGGAAACCTTTGATATTATATCGTACGGACCTTTCCAAGAAATGAGAAGTCTATTTTCCCTACAAGGTAGCAAGACAAATGCTTTGTCACCTGGACAAAGTTGACGCAAACATCTCTTTTTATTGGCAAATTCCCTTGCCTTCTGTTTCGCAAATTCAGAAGAAGCAGTTGCCACTTTGCATGCTTCAATAATCTTGTGTCTAAGTGCGATGACATATTCATAAGAGGATTTTGTGTCATCGACAATATTATCAGCAGTTATAAGATCATGAAGTAAGGACATAGGACCTCGCGGTTTCGCGCCAAAGACAAGTTCAAAGGGAGAAAATCCTGTATGTTCGTTGGCGACCTCTCTATATGCAAAGAGAGCCGCGGGTAAAACCCTATCCCAATCCTGAGGATGATCTTCTGTTATCTTACCTAGTAGGTTTTTCAGAGTTCTATTCAAACGTTCCACCATCCCATTGAAAATAGGATGATAAATACTACTCAGCGATCTCTCTATCTTCAGAGTCGACATTACTTGAGACATGGTATCCGATATGAGTTGGGTACCATGGTCGGATAATATTTCTGCTGGAAACCCCAGACGAGAAAATATTAACCAAAGAGCATCTGCGATATCAGCAGTAGTTATGCTCTTTAGAGGAACAGCCTCCGGCCAACGTGTGCACATATCAACACACGTCAAAATAAATTGGTGTCCTCTAGCAGACTTTATCTTAAATGGACCAATGATGTCTATCGCCATTTTTTGAAATGGCCGAATGGGAATGTCTGCAGCCTGAATAGGTGCATCATGGCGTGGACCTCTGGATTTAATCTCTTGACATACTTTACAAGATCGACAATAGATTCGTATGTCCTTATTCACAGCAGGCCAAAAGAAAGATTGAAGAACTCTAGCTTTAGTACGGGAAAAACCCATATGTCCAGCACACTGCGAATCATGAGCGTGCTGTAAGATTTTAACTCTCATATTTTTAGGCACAAGGATTTGAGAATGAATGGACTTAGCGGAGTCTTGTACCATACGTACAAGTACGCCATTCTTCATCGTAATCCAAGATTTACGATTTGTATCCTTATTCGGATCACCTTTTGTTGCCAGAGTAAAGAATTTCTTTAGAGTAGGATCATCTTCCTGCTGTTTGATAAAGGAATCGTGGGAAATCTCCAAGGGATCATCTTGGATCTGCGCATCATCATCTTCAGAATGTGAAGATTGTGGCATATTGAGAGCTTGAGCCCTAGTGGTTACTGCATTAGCAGATTGCATATTAACATTTTCCCAATTAGAAATTTGCTGTGGAGTGCATTCTTTCACTCCATGAATGCGACCGATGATAAGATCAGCGATCGGATTCGGCAAGAGACATGCTTGCACCTCTCCTGTAAAGAAAGGCGTAGCAATATTGATAATGGCAGTGGAGTACTTCTCCAATGTGCCACCAAATGTTGCACATTTGACTATATTGCCTGTAGCTCGAGAAGGATTTACGAGTGATTGCCTCACTCCAATGGTAGTGCACCCCGAGTCGAAAAGAATTGATACCGGAGTACCATCTATTAGGCCCCTATTAAAGACAAGAGCACCCCTTCCATTATGCGCGATTAACGCATGGAGAGCGGGAAGTGGGTGACCGCAGCTTAAAGTAGACACTGTGGTTGGATCGAATAATGTTTTGCATTGCGAACACTCAGATGCTCTAGCAAAATCAAAAGCGGAATTCGCTACACTATTGGAGTCTTTTTTATCATTATTCTGATTATCGGTGTCGTGGAACTCCTGTTGTGCAGAGTTAGCCTGGTAATAAGATTTACCATGTCTTTTGTGTTGTGATCTACCTCGGTTATAATTGTCTCTATAATTATTATTGCCTCTGTTATAACCCCTATTTGGGTTTGAATCATAATATTCATGATCATAATCATCATGCTCATTATATTGAGTATCCCTGTAATATTGTTTCTTTTGTCTCCATGAAGCACTTGGGTAGTTCCTATAGCTACTCCCTTTCCGAGAATTTCTAACATTATGGGCACCCCTCGCGTGTCGAGGACTATCAGCCCGATTCCAGTTCTTCGAAGAAGAACTCTGATTTGAGCGGTTATCTTGGTTTTGATACTTATCCCAATTAACCTTTTTATCAAATTTATTTTTAGCTCCTTGGAATTTGTGTGAGTAATTCTGATTATATTCTGTTGCCGAAGCAACTGGCATACTCTCTTTAATGTTAGAGTTACTAAGAATCATGTCAGGGTGTGCCGTGGCATACTGGTCACAATATTCTTCCATTTGCTTTATTGTACTAGGTTTACGCTCATGTAAGAACTCTAGGAATGATTTATTTACAGAAGACATGACCTTGTCTCTTAGCAATAAATCTGTAAGACCATCAAATGTTTTCTCCGTTTTGGATAATTCAATCCATCGTGAAAGTGTAATTCGTGCTTTTGAGATGAAATCTGAGAATTCTACACCTACCTCAGGTCTCATTGTTTTAAACAAAAGACGGTAACCTTCCTCAGACAGCTGATATCTCTTTATCAAAGCTGCCCTAACAGCATCATAATTGTCTTTGTCGGCCTCTTCAACGAAATATAACTTACTCAGAGACTCCCCTTTTAGATTTTCAGACAACTGATTCACATACTGTGATTTGTCAACATTATGAGATCGACAAGCCCGTTCAAATCTAGAAAGCCAAAATGTTATGTCATCACTGGTAGGGTTAAACGCTGGTAATTTGACCTTGTACACAAAGGGTTTACCATTACCACCAGATGCCTGATTAACATTACTCATACATGTCAATTTTAATTTCTCTAATTCAAACTCATGTTCTCTTATTGCTTTTCTCTCTTCAGCTTCTCTATCTAATCTTTTCTGTTCTGCAGCCGCTTCTAATTTTTTCTGTTCTGCAGCAGCAGCAACTTCTAGTTTTTTCTGTTCTGCAGCAGCAGCAACTTCTAGTTTTTTCTGTTCTGCAGCAGCTTCTAATTTTTTCTGTTCTGCAGCAACTTCTAATTTTCTCTGCTCTGCAGCAGCAGCAACTTCTAATTTTTTCTGCTCTGCATCAGCTTCTAATTTCTTCTGTTCTGCCTCAAATCTCCTTTCCTCCACTTGCATCTGCAATTTCTTAAGTTCAGCAGCAGTATCAGCTTCTTTTTCTAATCTTTTTTCTTCAGCTAAGGCTTTCCTTTCTTCTGCAGCAGCTTTTTTTTCTTCTATTTGAAGTTTTCTCTCCTCAGCCGCAGCTTTTTTTTTTCCTCAGCAGCAGCTTTTCTTTCTTCAACAGCAGCAGCAATTTTTTTCTCTTCTGCAGCTAATGCTTTGTCATATTGAGCAACAGCCCATTGTTCTAAGTCTTTTCCAGTCTTATCAAGAAATTTTCCTTGTATAATGAAATAATCTAATGTAGACATATTGTCTTCTTAAATCAGAAACCTGAAAAAGTAAATAAATTACCCTCTTTCAAGTTAATGGGAGACAAGTCTATACCTTAGACCTAGTCTTAGTCCAAACTTTTATGGTTTATAATAACCAATGATAACTTGAGTACCTGTGGACAACAATAATTGTATCTCAAATACTGTGGGGACAAGCCTTACAAAGGTCTTGTATACCTCACTGTAATCAAAGATCACTTGAGTACCTGTGGAAAAAATATTTCCTTTTACCAATCACTTTGGGAGACAAGCCTTACAAAGGTCTTGTATATTTTGTTTTATAACAATAACAATCAGAAAGTACTGATCTGTACTATACTATCAGTGTATACCACTATACGTCATATGTCAACTAAAGACATTACAAATGACAAACAAGAAAAGACAATCTGAAAACATTTGCAGAGATCAAATTAAATTAAATAGAAGAAATGAAAAAAAATGATCACAGAAACCGTGATGATAACTGCAATACTAAAATGACAAGACAAATAACGCCACAGTGTATAAACATAAGGGTGTAAAAAACTGAAATGAAAGAAAAGATGAGACCTACAATTATACAAACAAATCAAACAAATTAAGGGACACAAAATTATTAACAAAAACAACGAAGAAAAGAACACCTCATCACAACTAACAGAAATAGCAGCAAATTGTTGCTAACAAATTTCCAATTAAGAAAATGTGTACCTATCGAATACTAGTACCAGACCAATGTAACTCGGCATACCTTGTACTAGTCACACAGAACATAAACTAATTTAATAGAGACACCATCTCCTTCAGAAGAAATACCACTTCGTAAGACATTTTTTCCTGACGAAAGGACCAGCTCTAGAAAAACGTACCCCGCCATTTGTAAGCAGTACATCGGAACTCATCACGACTTGTCAAGACAACTCATACTTCCGCTAGACCGGAATACAAGAATCTAGTCCCTCCTACCCATCCAAAATATACAATATAGGACTGATTCTACTTGTACTAATAATATGTAATACATATGAATCCAGGCCATAAACACAATAAGCAAATTAATATATTTTCTGGCCCTAAAAATAAGTACAAACGCAAGCGCACTATCCTTGCGCCGGATCAATATCCAGAACGATTACTCCTATAATCAAAAGTGTGAATCAAACATGGATTATCTCGCTTTTACCATAAACAGCATTTTTATACACAAATGAATGCATGTCTATATTTTCCCATATCAAATAGCCATATCAATTTTTGTAAAATGTGCGTCAAAATATGCACGCAACAACCTGTCACATATAATACATATATCCAAGGTAATATTTTCTACTTTACCTTGCACAAAAAATACAGATATTCAAGGTAATATTTTCTTCTCTACCTGTCACATATAGCACAAATATTCACGCTCTTTACTGCTGTCTCCTTTAAAAATGTTTGCTGCAGATAATTTCCTTCATTTTTTGTCTCTGTAATGACCTGCCTCTAGATTTGTGTTCTTGTTTCATTCAGATCAGTTATTTTTGTCCATCCATCTCCTTCATTGTTGCCCTCATGAAGTTTTTGTTGTCCATCCATCTCCTTCATTGTTGCTCTCATGGTCTTAAAACTTTCAATTGCTCTGTATAGACAGTATTTGCATCTAAAATTTAGCTTTCAATAGTTGAACATTACATGTGATTTTTTTTTCTTCTTCTAAATTTGACACAAACTTGAGGTAAAACAAATAATAGGAAACCTAAAAACTCTTGGAAAATGGAATTAGAGACAGAACAGGATAAAGAAATCGTGGAAAATACTTGAAAGGCTACAAGACAGGCAGGAATCTGTAAGGATAACGATGATGATTAAAGCCTGCACACACACACACGCACACGCACACACACACTTCGCCAAATATTTCATTTCAAAATTATTTTAATGACTGACAGAGATATTTGAAAGTCTGTTCTAGTTATTGTTATATCAGAATCGACCTCACTGCACTCATGGCAAACCCATAGGTGCTCAGTCTCCCTCAGCAAATGTCAAAGAGTATGAATGCTAATTGTACCTATAGCACGCTGGTTGTCCATACAACGGATGCATCCTCTCTCATGTCCATCTCTGCTAATCCCACGTTTGATGCCAGACTCCAACAGTCTCAGCCTTAATGATTAACCATTGCAGTGTCATTATTTAGCAGGCGATCATTAATTTCCCTTAATAGCTCTCCCTTATGCATGTCCAGTGTCCCCACTATTGGTGCTCTCGAGGCCAGTCTATCAGCTCTCTCTTTGCCACTTACCCCTGCATGACAGGACAGTAGATCCACACTAGTTCTTGAAGACTTGTGGATTCTATTGATGTTTTCCGTTCTTGCCACAGCCATGTGTTCTGAACTTTCCAAAGCATGGCTTGAGAGTCTGACAATATAACTGCCCTGGTTGATGGAGTTTCAGACAGTCACCTCAGTGCTGAACTGCCTCTACCTCCATTCTCATGCTGGAGGTTGTTGTCATGTAGGCTCCACACTGTTCAGCGACAGCCCTGCCCTTTATTCTCGCACAGAAGCCCCATCCTGATTTCTCACCACACACTACAGACCCATCAGTGTACACAGTGGCATCATCATCCCCAGCATGACCACTTATCAGCTGATTAATCTCCAGCTCTGCTTTTCCATTGCCCCAAGATCTGCACTCTCTGCCAAGGCTATTGATGACCTGCTGGTAGTTTATCCAGTTCTCCCCTGACTTACTCCACTCTTCCCATCTGGATACATTTTCAACCCTGGTCACCTGACCAATCGTAGCCTCTGCCTGTGCCATCCATGACATTCCCCTCTTTATTCTTGCTCCTTTGATGTCAGCTACGTTCTCATGTGGGATGTAGGATAAAGAGAGAGGGATAGTACCTCACGGTGAGAGACAGCCATGTCCTGTTTAGGATAGTCAGGATCCTATTTGGTTCTCCTCTCTTTATCTAGCTCATGTATGGCTCTTCGAATACCGCTTGTGTACGGCGGTGGCCACATCCCGGGCAACAGTCTTAGCTGACTGGCTAAACTACATGGGTGGAGTAGGAGCAATCTTAATCAAGGGAATGTCCATCCCTAGTACACAAAGACTGAGACGGTGAGTGAAACGGAGGAATCTGAGAAGATGAACGCCTCGCAAAGCGAAACAGCAAAGTGTGTGGCGCACTAGAGGCGTGTCGGACATAGAAAAAGACAATGGCTAGCCACCGTGGAAGAGATTGGGGCCTTACCACGTACTTCCTACAGAACGTAATGGGATTACAACAACAAGATAAGAACCGATATGTAGAGAACTCTCTGTCCCCTGGGGAAGAATCTACTGTACAAATTAACAGGGAAGAGGCAACTCCTCTAATGAGTAAGGAAGTATATAATGACGAGTGTTCCTTAAATTCTGTTGAAAGGTAGCATTCTGAGAAAGTGTAACAGGGTAGACTATTAAGTAGCTACAACTGTTAGCCTTATAGTAAAGTATTTTATGAATGACTAGTTAGATAAATAAACCACTAGTCAAGAATCAATGACATCATCAGTCATGACACACATGAACCCATGATGTCATCAAATCTTGTGTGGCCTACATACAAGTCAGACCGGAAAACATTTAGATTAGAGAGAACTTTAAACAATGGTTGGTCATCATCACATAGAAACAATAATTTTAGACTAGAGGATTCGTAGCTAGTTAGGTTAAAGATTATTTCAACAGTCCACTAGCCCCCAAGACCAATCATTAGAAGGTTTCCGGTCTTAACTCCAATGAGAAATACTTCCTCTGGAAAGCCATAGCACCAGACAAGTATAAAGACTGATGCATCTTAGTAACCAGAGAGAGAGCTTGAGGCAGTAACTCAATGCTAGAGTCAAATCAACATAGGGCGTTCTTTAGTTTAGGTTTGGAGCAACCAGGCGCTACGACTACTATTGAACGAAAAAGCCCTTGACTCCTACGGTTTGGATAATAATATCCTTCTATGAAATCCTCTACCATCCAGGATGGTTAAGTGAACAAGCACTAACCCCTGCCACGATTATGTGTGTGGTTTATTGAACCTGAAGTAAGTTCGATTTAGTTATAATTGAAGTCTCGAATCGCATTTTCATTTCGTTAGGATTTCCACAGAGATAACAAAACGACTACAGTATATAATAAATTCCACAAGCCTTTCGACTTTTTACTTAGCCCTTCGAGGCTAAAGCTGGCAGTTTTGTTTTCCCCCACCAGAAATTCTTATCGAACTGCCACTGCATTTTCATGAAACGAACTGAATAAAGTACACCCTTTTATATAACTATTTGGATCCTTCAAGTAATCTGTTCTAGTGAAGTTTCACTTGACTGTTTGAGTTGCCAATTATATTCAAAGTTTCAAGATCAAATTTAGAATCCATCAAGGCACTTATGAGATCTACCAATTACCTGAGTTGTTCCTCCCTTCTGGAATTACTAACTCTGGTGATTAACCAGTATTTACCAGAAGAAACACAATAAGAAAAGTCCTGGGATTATTTCCCTTATATCAAGTAAAATACAGAATTACATCCCTTCCACAAAATCCACTATCACGATCTTCACCCGGTCACATAGATTGACTTTTGGTGCCGTTCCCGTCCACTCTCCCGGCTACAAAAGACCACCTAAAAACTAGTAGGAGAAGCCTAAATATAGGAACATGGAATTTTAGAACTCTAAACGGAGAACGAACGAACGAATGAACTTTATTTTCGAAGGGTAAAGAATTGGGCGCGCAGGCCCGTCTAACATTCTGCCCTTCCACTCTCATTAATCTTGCATACTATATCCTTTCATTCCCACATGATGCTTTAAGCATTAATTTAAAGGCATGCAACATTATAAAGTTACCATAACAGCATTCATTTACAGTATGCAAGCATAGTAAAAAAAATGAGTAGGGTTTTTTTTTTTTGAAACAAACAAGCTAGTAAATGGGGGAAAAAAGTAATAATAAAATAAAATAAATAAAACAATAAATAAAAATAAATAAATTCCGTATACCGACACTCACTCATGCGGTCAATCCGTCTACAATTAATCTGTATTTTTGGTATGCGGGTACATTCTCACGACTCACATTTCTAAAGTACAGTATTATGTGGGTACATTCACACATACATTACATTATATAATAATATTTTAAAGTGAATATAATAATGATATTACATGGATATAAAACAAATTATTCACACACAAAAATGAGCGGAAGAGGAAAAGAAATGTTGACCTATGGATGAGATGTTGACAGGCAAATACTGTTTCTATGGGGGTAGATAATCAGTGTTGAGGAAGTGTTTGAAAAGTGCTTTGTTAAAAGAATATTGTGTAGGTAGGCTTTTTAGGTGGTGTGGAAGGCTGTTCCATAAGTAGGCACCAGAGTAGGCTAGACTCTTTTTGAACAGGTCGATCCTAGGTTTGGGCAGACGTAACTGATGTAATCGTTGTCCCTCCCTTCTACTGGTTTGAAACAATGATCTTAGGTACGACGGGGCATTGTTAGATAGAATTGTGTGAGTCAGCTTGGCTTTGTTGTAGAGAAGACGTTTTTTTAGCGACAGTATTTTGGGTTCTTTTCCTGTCCTTGTGTGTGGTGTCGTGCGATTATCGGTGATCAGACGCACTGCTCTCTTTTGCAGGGAGTGCAGTCTCTTCGAGGTGGAAGCAGGGCAACAATTCCTATAGTGTAGAGCAGTAATCTAGATGTGTCTGTATATGTGAGGTGTAGAACAATAGTCTAGTGTCTGCGTCTAAGAAGTGTTTTATTTTGGCTAGCTGGTACGTCTTTTGTGCTATGTGTTTGGTTAAATTCCGTACATGGGAGTTCCACGTTAAGTGCTGGTCAATCGTGATCCCCAGAACTTTGTGTTCTGTTACATGTTCAATTTGTATTGATTCCGCGTGTAGCTGTAGCGATCTTTTGGTGCAGCTTAGGAGTTTCTGTCTGGTGGTAATCAACATAGATTTCGTTTTTGTTGTGTTTACTGGCATACGATTCATATTACTCCATTTTGTTAGATTGAAGAGTCATTTCAAGTACCACGCAGTCATTGTCACTAGTGTAGATAGTACAATCATCTGCAAAGAGGTCACAAGTTGAATATTTTAGATGTAGTGGCAGGTCGTTGATGAACATTGCGAAGAGTAGGGGCCCAAGAATAGAGCCCTGCGGTACTCCTGTAACTACCTTCGAGAAATCTGATGCCGAGTTGTTGTGAAGCACTAACTGTTGTCGATCTGCCAGGAATGATTTGATGATGTTTAGTGGATTAGAGCCTATTCTGAGGGTTTCCAACTTTTGAACCAAGATAGTGTGGTCAATCATGTCAAATGCTTTCTTGAAGTCGACAAAAACAGCACCACACAATTTTCCATCATTTATGTTCGACAGCCAGTTGTCTGCCATTTTGGTGAGCGCTGTGTGACAGGAATGTTTGGGTCTGAAACCTGACTGGCTATCAATGAGCAGTTTGTTTGTTGTTAAGTGTTGATATGTGGTATTGTAAATGTGTTTCTCTAGTGGTTTTGAAAGAGATGATAGAAGGGATATTGGTCTGTAGCTGTTGGGATCGCTATGTGAGCCAGATTTATAGAGGGGGTACACTTTTGCAGATTTAAATGCTGTGGGGAAGTAGTTGTGTGCAATACATTGGTTGTATACATAGGTTAAGGAGTCGCAAATGATGGGCGCAGCGTAACGTAGAATCTTATTGCTGATACCATCAAGCCCAGATGAATTGTTGTTTTTTAATGCCAAGATATATTTGAGAACTTCATGTACTGTTAGAAAAGGAATATGTCTTAGATCTGTTGTGGTGTGTTCAGTGTTGCAGAAGGCTGTCAATTTACTAATATCGCAGTCCATTGGCTTTAGTGTCGACTTAAGAAGGCTAATTTCTGTTTTGAAGTGGTTGCTAAAATGAGTTGCCGTGATGGAGCAGCTTTTTGGTAAAGAGTTTAGTGACTTTGATTTGTGTGTTAGTGTTCTAATGGCTGCCCAGACTTCTTTGCTGTTTGCTTTGTCTTGAATCATCTTTCTGAAATGTAGTTTCTTTTCCTGACGAATGAGGTATTGTACTTTGTTTCTAAGCATCCGATACCTGCTGAAATCTTTGAGCTTATGTGCTTCGTCCCGCTCTCTCATTGTTGATAGTATTTCGTTGGTTATCCATGGGGTCTTTCTGATGTTTTTGACCCGAACCTGCTTTATAGGAACATGTTTGTCGAATACGTTGTTGAAAGTTTGTGTCCAGTATGTCATGGCTTCTTCTGGATGCGGAAGTTGGTACACGTATGAGAGAGGGGATATTTGTAGGTCTTGTAGGAATAATTGAATGTTAAAGTTTTTGAAATTCCTGTAATGGACTGTGATGTGTTCCGTTTTAGGTGCTTTAAACCCCTTTCTCGTCCAGGTACAGCAAATAGGATAGTGGTCACTTAATGATGTCTGTGGGACTCTGCATTCTATAATGTTTTCTGGGCAGGTCGTATAGATATGATCAATTAGTGTAGATGATGAGTCTGTTACTCTCGTGGGTTGATTGATTAACTGTATGAGGTTGTATGAGATGGTGATATCATTCCACGTGTTGTTCGGTTTGTGAAGGTCAATATTGAAATCACCCAGTAGAATAATTTCCTTCGAAGAAGCCCAAACGTTGTCCATCATTCGTGAGAATGTGTCAAACCATACAGCAGAAGAGCTAAAGTTTCGGAACAGGTAACCAATTAGAACGGGGGTCAGGTTGGGGAGTTTTATTTCCAGCCATAAACATTCAATGCCAGTATGTTCTAGATCATCACGGCGTCTGTACTGAAGAGATGTTGAGATGTATATGACTAGCCCTGTTTCATGTTGTCTGTTAGGATCCCTGCGAATGGTGGTGAATCCATCAATCCTAATTTCGTCATCTGTAATTTTGTCATTGAG
Source organism: Oreohelix idahoensis (assembly GCA_024509875.1). NCBI lineage: Eukaryota > Metazoa > Mollusca > Gastropoda > Stylommatophora > Oreohelicidae > Oreohelix > Oreohelix idahoensis. The sequence continues at coordinate 87,351 of JAMPIV010013784.1, forward strand.
ACGGGTTTCAGAAAAACCAAATATGTGGAAGTTTTGTTGGAGGGAGGTGGAGACTTCAGAAAGCTTACCTAGCAGGTGGTAAATGTTTAAATGACCAATTTTAAGCCCTGATAGTTTAAGCCATGAATTAGTGGTATTGCCTATATTTTGATTAGAGTTGTTGCACTCGGACATGATAATAGTCAATAGGAAAGAAATAATGAGGGGAGTAGGAATGAGTAAGAAGCAATAAAATTGGTACACAATGGTTTATACAAAATTGTAGACAAGTAATAAAATATGCACTGCTAGAGTCCGTGGACACTGTTTACAGTATCTTAATCTCTGCAAAAAGTGTGGTTTTTATCTTAAAATACAGTCTGTTCCGAACAAAAAGGAATATTTTTACTTCAACCACAGTCAATGAAGAGAATTAATCCTTCCGGGACAGTTAAAGGTCCACGCTGTGACTTAGTTATGTTAGTTTTGTGAGGATTTCCTAATTTTCATCAATATGAAAAAACGAAGGTGCAGATGTATAAAAGATGTAAAAGAGAATGGTGAGCGTAGGAATGAGAGGAATAAGCACAGAGATAATAATAATAAGAAAACAATATTATTAATACGATAGAGTTATTACTAAATCGGAAACAAATTTAGATACGCCCTGCTCTGACGAACAGAAAGAAATGTTTAAACAGACAATGTAATAAAAAAAAAATAAAAAAAATTATTAACATCCAAAAGTGACAGTTAAAAGTTCTACGCTGATACTCAGCTATGTCTTTTAACTCAGGACAAAGGTCACTAAAGTGCTTCCGAAGAGAACGCGTCAGGTCAAATGTTACACTGCAAACTTGTTTTTAAAAAAACAGTTTTAAGTTGCTTGGTTTTAATCTTGTTCTGTAGAGCCGTTTATAGACATCTGAAGAGCCTGCATTAATATTTCTGGACTATATTGAGTCAGTTGCCGTAAAACGGATGAACTGTGAGAATTCCGTTCTGTGCGGGTGGAGACGGGGTGAGAAAACTCCCATTTTCTTGCTGTAGTTCCTGCGTTGCGATTAAGTGAATGGGTGTTACTTGTAGTCCAATCTGTCCATCTGTCCAGTGGTGTCTGTTGTGCAGTTAGCAGCTGGCTGGACTGTTGTGTGGGTAGTGGCGGATACATTTGGTCATAAAGGTTAGCGTGGGAGTTGGGCTTAAATGTAGCTTTTCTAGATACTTGCTTGTCAGCTGAGGACGGTGATTGATGGTTATGAGCTGTTGTGCCTGGGTTTACTAAGTTAAGTGTATAATTTGTGTCACTGGTGAATGAATGTGTGTGTTTCTGGTGTGTCCTCTGAGGAAACTTTAAATTTTTGGCTAGGTAGCTGGTCCCTAGTTTAGAAGTGTGTACCTGATCTCTGTATAGCAGTTTTTTTGGCGCACCTGACTAAGATGTGAAAAAGGGTGTGTTGTTTATGAAAGACGTGTTATGCTTTGAACAAAAAGTGTAAAGCACCTTGTTGTTGATATCCACAGTTTGGCATGCTTTACCATAGCTGGGTGGAATAATTGACGAAATATATGTGGATGTGTTGGGAAATTTTTGTTTTATGGTGTCAATCATTCTGGAGATGTCTGATAGGTTAAGAGTGTGTCCATTTGTGCTGTCGTTTATCCCTACGTGTATTGTTGTTTTCTTTATGTTGGTGTTTGTGTTGAGACGGCTTATTTCATCGATAACTCCTACTATTCCGGCTCCAGGTAATGGTATAACAGTGACTAGTTCCCCTGGTGTTGTTGACATTCGATCGCTGTGAAGGCCATTTAGCAATGAGTCTCCTATAATAATGTTGGTTGTGTTGTGAGGAATGTGACGATTAGGATGTGGCTGTGGTCGAGTACGACGGCGTTGTTGGTGCCATTGCTCGTTGTCTTGCAGTAGGTGGTCAGCAGAATCTTGTGTCAAGTGACATTGGAGTTTACGTGCCCTGTCATCTCCTTTTGAGGTTGCTGTTTCGGAATCTGCTTGTGTAGATAGGATTGATGGATTTCCAAATCGATTGCTAATTTTTACTTCAATTGGGAATGTTTTATTTGGTCCTAATCTTCTTCCTACACTGCTGCTTATGTCCTTATGGCTTTCAACATTGTGATGCTGTCCTGGGCATGCTTTGTTTTGAGGAATGAGTGTTGGAGAAGGGGTGGGTAAGTTAAGTGGTGTAACTGGAGATTCATGATGAATTGCTTCTCGTGGGCTGTCAATCAACTCCCCATTTTCTTTTTTCTTATTACTTGAAATAGGTTGGTGGTTTAGGTGATAAACCAACCTTGTGTTTTCTCTGCGGAGAGTCATAACTTCATGTCTCAGTGTTTCAAGCTCTGTTTTCAGTGAGCTTTCTATATCCTGCTTGAATTTTTCAATGACTTTTTTCAGAGAACTTTCAATTATAGTTTCCAGCTCCTGACAGAAGTGTTTCTCTGTTCGTTGGCTTAGTTGTTCCATAACACACTCATTTGCTAATATATATTTTGTGGAGCATGAGTAGACATCTGCGCTATTGACATGCACTTTTGTTTGGAAAGTAGCTGTATCTGGGAGGCATGATAGGCAAGTCTCGTTCATATTGGATGGGTTATCTGAAGAATTGGGGAATACATCACTCAAAGTTTGGTTTATACTGACTTGGAAAGTAGCTGTATCTGGGAGGCAGGTTGGGTTGGTCTCGTTCATATTGGGTGGGTTATCTGAAGAAGTGATGAATGCATTTTTCAAAGTGTGGTTTACGCTGACTTCAGTGGGTTGGTTGATGTGAACTTCTAGATAATTTATTGTGAGCTTTTGAGCTGTCGGTCCATTAGAGATGGGTCCTGTTGGATCAAATATGGGTGGTGTTGGATCGAAAGTGGGTGTTGTTGGATCACACGTTGGTGGTGTTAGATCAGGGGTAAAGGTGGGTCCTGTTGGATCAAATATGGGTGGTGTTGAATCACAGGTTGGTGGTATTAGATCAGGGGTAAAAGTGGGTCCTGTTGGATCAAATATGGGTGGTGTTGGATCAAAAGTGGGTGGTGTTGGATCACAGGTTGGTGGTGTTAGATCAGGGGTAAAGGTGGGTCCTGGTGGATCAAATATGGGTGGTGTTGGATCGAAAGTGGGTGGTGTTGGATCACAGGTTGGTGGTGGTAGATCAGGGGTAGGAGGACTGGCTTCAATGGTTAGCTGAGATTTTGCGTTGGTAGACTCGTCTCCTATCATTGTTGGAGAAGAAGTAGGATCAGTTACAATCATGGTTTTATCTAGAGCTGATCTTTGGAGGTGAGAAAATTCGACGTCCAACCATGTCTGTACGCACTCTGTCGTTCCTTGTGCTAAAATCTTATCTTTTGTGTGATACAGATGTATTGTGAGGAGGTCCGTACTTATTTTATCCTCAACAATAGCGTTTAGTTGATCGCTCTGGGTTTCAATGGAACAGCTTTTGTAGTATTCTAGGCAAGTGTGTTTGAAAATTTCGTAATGTTGACTGTTACGGAATTCAACAGAGCAACATTGATCCTTGTTCGTTTGTTTGATGATCAGATGTGGAGGGTTGCTCCAGGCGTGAAGTTTTCTTTGTATGGCTTTTTCTTTGTTAAGGCAGTAGCTCTTAGTGACTGTAGAGGGACGTAATCTTCCATCTCTGGGTGGTTTTACTATCGCTGATACGACGACGCTGTTCTCCCCGCTCGCCATGATCACATTACATGCCTGAGGGCTGACAAGCCCTGTAATTTAACATTGTGTATTTTTCCCTAGCCAGAAGGTCACCGTCAGAATTTAGAATGTGTAACAACTGTTGAAGTAGTTTTCGATTTATCGACAAATGGTGGCAGGACACAATACCGTCATTCCATACAGAAAAAACACAATATTAATACGTGAATTTAACACAATTACAATATAAACAATTTCATTGTATGTCAAACAAAACCGCCAACACAGGGATGTATAAACCATCCATATTAAATGGGAACAACTTAGAATAAAATATCCAAAATGTAGAGCCAAATAAAAACACGTCCGCACATGTGTCCAGGGAAATCAATCCAAGATGATGGCGATGGATAGGACACGCACTGAGGAAACCTGTTCATAGCATTACAAGGCAGTCCTTGTTCTGGAACCCCCAGGGCAAGAGAGGCAGAAGTAGACCAAGAAGTACATGGAGAAGAGAGCTGGAAACAGAGGTGAAAATGATGAGGAGAACGTGGAAAGAACTTGAGATGATGGCATGTGACAGGAGTAGTTGGCGTGTGTTTGTTGAAGGCCTATGTTTGTTGAAGGGAAAATCTTTAACTGGATCATGATGAATGTTACTATCAGTGTTAGGGACAATCTTTAACTGGATCATGATGAATGTTACTATCAGTGTCAGGGACAATCTTTAACTGGATCATGATGAATGTTACTGTCAGTGTCAGGGACATTCTTTGACTGGATTATGATGAATGTTACTGTCAGTGTCAGGGACATTCTTTGACTGGATTATGATGAATGTTACTATCAGTGTCAGGAAAAATCTTTAACTGGATCGTGATGAATGTTACTATCAGTGTCAGGGAAAATCTTTAACTGGATCATGATGAATGTTACTATCAGTGTCAGGGAAAATTTTTAACTAGATCATGATGAATGTTACTGTCAGTGTCAGGGACATTCTTTAACTGGATTATGATGAATGTTACTATCAGTGTCAGGGAAAATCTTTAACTGGATCATGATGAATGTTACTATCAGTGTCAGGGAAAATCTTTAACTGGATCAGGATGAATGTTACTATTAGTGTCAAGGAAAATCTTTAACTGGAGATGAGGAACTACAAGATACATATCCTGGGAATAAGCGAGAGCAAATGGACAAGTAATGGGAGAATAAAAACAGCTACAGGGGAAACAGTACTTTATTCTGGCAGAGAGGATGGTCAGCACAAGGAAGGTGTAGCCATTATCCTGAAGAAAGGAATGGAAAGGTCTTTACTGGAATGGGAACCCATCAACAACAGACTGATAAGAGCAAGACTGAGAGGGAGGTTCACCAACACCACAATTATACAATGCTATGCACCAACAAACGACAGCGATGAAGAGATCAAGGACGAGTTATATCAATAAATACAAAAAGAAATGGAAACTACACCCAGGTACAATCTCATTATAGTAATGGGATATCTAAATGCAAAAGTGGGAGCACACAATAATTATAATGAAAGAGTAATGGGGAAATGCGGCAGTGGAACAGCAAATGGGAATGGGGACAAATTAATAAGCTTCTGAAGTATTAACAACCTGGTCTTTGGAGGAACACTTTTTCTACACAAGGAAGTGCACAAGTTAACATGGGAATCACCAAACGGGCGAGACAGAAACCAGATAGATCACATAATGATCAATGGCAGATGGAGACATGCACTACAAGACGTGAAAGTAAGAAGGGGCGCAGATGTGGGAAGTGATCATCACCTAGTAGTAGCAAGACTGAAAGTGAAACTCAGAGCTGCTGGACCAGTTGCAGTCAAACAGAAAAGATATAACATCACGAAACTTAAGGACCCCTTCACCAGAAAAGCTTTCGTGGTCGACGTAAAGAGAAGATATGAGATTATCAAAAGCCAGGAAAGAACAGAGACTGATGATGTTGACCAGAGATTCAACACCATCTCAACAATATGCAAGGAAAGCAGCAAGTCATGCTTGGGATTCCAGGAAAGAAAAAGCCAAGACTGGATAACACCAGACATGCTAAACACCATAGCGAAGAGAAAGGAAATGAAAAGAAAGAAAACAGAAGCTAAGTCTCCCAGGTTAAAGGCAATATATAGTGAACAGTACAGTCAGCTGGACAAGGAAGTTAAACGTCAAACCCGTGCTAACAAAAGGACATTTCTGGATGACCTTGCAAGACAAGCAGAATAGGCAGCACTGAGAAATGAACAAAGCACAGTATACAAAATAACTAAAATCATCAGTGGAAAACGAGGTGCAAACAATATTACATTAGTAAGAGATAAGCACGGAAATTTCATCACGACAGTAGAAGGACAGGAAACAAGATGGGCAGAGCATTTCAGAGAAACTCTGAATAAGGAACCACCAGAGACACAATTGAATGTTCCCAAGGCTGAAAATGATCTAATGTTAATACAGACATCCCACGAAAAGAAGAAATCATCACAGCAATCAAAGGGTTAAGCTCCTGGTCATGATAACTTAAATGCAGAGCTATTTAAGACAGACCCAGAGCTAGCAGCAGAACTATTAGAACCACTATTTGCACAAGTCTGGAAAACAGGGACAACACCAACAGAGTGGAGAAAAGGAATAATTGCCAAATTGCCCAAGAAGGGAGATCTTGCAGACTGCAAATATTGGAGAGGAATAACTCTTCTCTCAGTTCCCAGCAAAATACTAGGCAGGATAATTATGCAGAGAATCTCAAAAGCAGTAGACCACAAACTGAGGAAAGAACAAGCAGGATTTAGAAAGAACAGAAGATGTGTAGATCATATATTTACCCTCAGGAACATTAAGAGCAGTGCTCAGAATGGCAAAGTGGGTATGATACTTATACATTAAGTTGTTAGTAGTGCAAGCTGTATTGGCATGTGTGGTCAGTGTATTTCATATGTATTCTGAGCCGTGTGGGGCTTCATTGTGTGCAGTGTATCATTAAAAGGGAACTTATCTGTTATAGGTGCTATAGTTAATTATTGTCAGCTGCTGTATGCTATGGTCATCCTCTGGTGGTACGAGCCAAGTATGAAAGCGGTTGTGTGTTGAAATCCACAGTATAAGTAGTTGTCTGACACTGAAGAAATTAAACAGGGCCTAAAAAATGTCAAGCTATATTTAGCTATAATTGAATTAGAAAAGGAAATGAGTTAGAGGCTTTCAACAAATTCAGATCAAGCTTTCCAGTCCTATGCCATCTGCTCAGTTGTTTTTCCATATCTTTGCATACATTTCATGTCTGTCTCCATTTCCCTTCTCTGCTTTTTTTTTCCTCTACCTCTCTTATGTCCTAAACATAGCACCATTTTTGCAGTGTTGTTTTTCTTTGTTTCTCTTCCTTGCCAGCTTGTTACATTTCAATTACTTAAGAAATTCAATTTAATTATTTACATCAACTGTGAAAACAAACCTTGGTGTCATGATACACATGACGTATGTTTCAAGGTGTGTGTGGGTAATGGAGTGAATGGTTGTTACGGTTGAATGCCACTAGCATTGTGACATGCGAATGTTTCACGGTCATGTGTTATTTGTAAAGTAATTTACATGTAGTGTTGTTCAGGGGTGTCATACGTTGGTGAGATTCACGTGAGCTCGTGGAGAGCAGGTTTGATAGTGAACTGTCTGTATGACCGAGAGGAGTTGGTAATGTTAGAGCAGTAGTGTGACTGACCATTGTGGAAGATGGGTCGGATGTGATATTTTCTGAAGTGATTATTGTGAGACTGTTGAGTCTAGAAGTGATGTTATAAGGCCTATATGTGAATTGTATATGCGAGGAGAGTATGTCGTGTTTGTGTTGACTTTAGGAGTCATTAAGGATTAGATGTGATTTGTATTCGCGAGGAGAGAATGCCGCGTTTGTGTTGACTTTAGGAGTCATTAAGGCTTAAATGGGAATTGTATACGCGAGGAGAGAATGCCGCATCTGTGTTGACTTTAGGAGTCATAGGTAGTCAGAGATTATTAGTGGTTGATCTGACTAGGAGATTCTTGGTGTCAGGTGCATTCCGCACTAGAGGAGGCCAAGATAGTAGAAGTAAGGTGACTGTGTGCGCTAGAGCGCCAGCAGTCATGTTATGATGAGCAGTGTAACATGAGAGGTGTCTGAAGTTGTTGTTTGGTACCACCGACTTGTTATTCATATGTTAGCCATACATGATGTTACTGATGTCCAGGATTCTGTTTTGGTGAAATATATATGTATATAGGACTGTACAACAGACTTCTGTTGAGTTTATGAATGAGTGTCGCTGGTGAGGCTGTGTTGGTAGTGATCACCCAAGAATTATCATACCCCGATTTGAGGACAACAAGCCACGTATAAATAACCTGGGACATATGTTACATTTTGGCGTGTGACTTATAATTGAGGGCTCCTCCGTGCCATATAACTGGAGGTCTCATCCATGCCTTATAACTGAAGGTCTGTCCGTCCCTTATGACTGGTGGACTCATCCATGCCATATAACTGAAGGTCTGTCCGTCCCTTATGACTGGTGGACTCATCCATGCCTTATAACTGAAGGTCTGTCCGTCCCTTATGACTGGTGGACTCATCCATGCCTTATAACTGAAGGTCTGTCTGTCCCTTATGACTGGTGGACTCATCCATGCCATATAACTGAAGGTCTGTCCGTCCCTTATGACTGGTGGACTCATCCATGCCTTATAACTGAAGGTCTGTCCGTCCCTTATGACTGGTGGACTCATCCATGCCATATAACTGAAGGTCTGTCCGTCCCTTATGACTGGTGGACTCATCCATGCCTTATAACTGAAGGTCTGTCTGTCCCTTATGACTGGTGGACTCGTCCATGCAAAAGTCATTCATCAAACATCGTGAAAGAATGATATACAAAGTGCTGGTTAATTACAGGCCTGATTCAAGCACTGTATTCACGCACGGAAAGTTCATGACCTAGCGCTCATCGCTTGAGAGTTCAAACGTCCTGTGTTGTGACATTCACCTTGTACACTGAAGACTGTTCCACGTTATACACAGCTATACACGTGTTGCTGGTGCAAAAAATACTATTTCAGCCATTTGTTTGAATAACAGTTTGTAGACCCTGGACATATGTCGAAACTAACATATCCTGATTTATGCAAGTCATCTTTAGGAATTTGCACAGTCGGTCTAGTCTGTGCGACCTAATTGTTGGTGTAGGCCCTACTGGCTTGTCTACATTGCAGAGTGAGTGGACGCAACACAATTTGCGACACATAGTGCTGGCCTGTCGACAGTTGTGACTGGATTGGTTGTAAACGTTCTACGTCATTGTTTACGTCTGGTGTGTACTGTAATTTTCATCTATCATCAACCCGTCAGAAGTGCTATGGGACAACGCATCTTCACAACCTGAAGCATCGCTGCAAGGGTACAACTATCTACAACTGTTCCATATTGAGATACGTATTATTTGTTATTATTTAGTTACTGCTGTGAATTATATTGTTATCGGTGTAGCACATAGTTGGATAGTTAATGTCGTTTTGTTTTTCGCTATTTATTCCTCTTCTCTGATTTTTGTATAGACCTACGGTGTTGTGAGTTCTCCTGTTGTTTCTTTTTTAAGTTTCTGCTTTTGTTATCAGTTCTTGCTGCCAGTTACTGTTTTGTAGGCTAGTGAGTACTGTATATTATATTAAGATTAATATTATTTTAATGGTGGTAGTACTTTTACTTAATTTGGAGTCTTTAGTTGGTTAGTATTCTCTTGAGTAAAATAGGTATAAGAAGGGTTTATACATTAATATACTTTCCTTTCTCTTTGTTTTTCCTGCTACTGACTTGAGATAATTGTAATTGTTATTATTGCCATTAATAATGGTATCATAAATAGAATCGATTTTCCTAGTTAATTGAGCTATTTGTCTTGTGGTTATTAATGTAGTATGTACACAAATAATTTTGTTTAGTTGGTAATATTATTTTGTATCTTTGTGCAAATTTGTAGTTGGTGCAATATCAGCGTGTCAGCCTGTCAGCATACTGTTGTGGTGCCACCCCTTCAGAACATTCATCGGTTGCAAACATCTGTTATCTGCATCGAACTATATACTTGTCAAGCAAGACCTTCACTTGAGATAAGTCATAGTGTTATGCCATTACTACACTTGTCTGCTTACATACCACTCTACTAACATTTCTGGTGGTTTTTCATTTGTTACTGTAGCCGCCATATTATTCGTAGATGTGAAGATGCATGGCAAGACTTCTATCCATATCGTGCTGAACTAATTACGCGAATATAATTGAACAGAGGATGATCAGTTTGAAATGTAGTCATCACAGTGGCACGTTCAATCAAGGCTTGTGCCAACTAAAGAATATACGGCAACTCCGGTTCAAAGTTAATACAACATTTATTCACCGACGACTTTGGACGAGACGAGACAATGTACATTGGTTTTGACAGTTCATAATTACATGATGCAGGTACAGCATCTTTCTTCAATAATCCAATTAAACAGATTCCAGATAAACTCCATTCATTAATTTATAGTTGAGTATTGGCATACATAATGTACATAAAAAGTCATGAGGTAGTTAATCACAAAGATTATACTGAGGACGGTTGACCTTTCCCAAGGACAGGAGATTCTCATTATGCTTCGTAGCATTTAAGATTCCAATCTTGATTATGTTCTCTTATAAATGTCCTCATTAAACTAATCATAGTAGAACGTCTGGACAGGTTTCTACTGGAGACATCCTTGACATATAAAGTTACTTAAGTATTATTATTTGAATCACCTCTTCGATTAGCCGTGACGGCTTCCCAATAATATATTTACAACGAAAATCCACGTTATTTGCCGACAATCCTTTTGTTAGGCATATATAGGCATATAATGATATATATTCAGTTGTGAATCCATTTCGGTACAGGCTGGTTGCCTATCGCAACTAGATACTCACGAACTAGAAGAATAAACAGTATTATAATAATAATTATACTTTCGCTCTTTTCAGCGACTCGACACTTACGTGGATGACCACCGGCTACGTCTGCTAATCCGCAGGGCCGGGTCGAAACATAATAACTTTTACCCAATACACGGGTTTAAAATCCACAGATCATAGGACTGATCTTGGGTTACCAGCTTGTACAACCAAGCTATGACGTCGACTGCCTTTTGTTTGACAACAAGCGCGTTAATTTAAAAATCCCCAAAAATGTGCGTTCTCGTGCACAATAAATTTAATATACCAAACGTATTACTAATATCTCAATTGGTGCGTACACTTTTAACAAAGACAGGACCTGAGACTGTCTATATTGTTAAAGTCTGTTAGGACTTAAAAAAGGATGCAACAGTTACCTTACAAATCCTTCTGAAAAAAATTAATTCTATTAATTTTCTTCGTTAATAAACGCGGAAAGGTGAATCAAATTTACATATTCATGTACTAATAATACACCCCCACTTATATATATATATATATATATATATATATATATATATATATATATATATATATATATATATATATATATATATATATATATAAAGTTAGTTGCTTATCCTTTACAGGACGCGGCAATCAACCCCAGCTTTTATTGGCTGTTTGTGATTTTTCTAGGCAATTTTTTTCATTCAGTAGTTTGCCATTGATATATATATATACTAATGACAAATGAGATGTAGAATTAAAATTCAACATCAATAAACAAAAGGTGTAATAAACAAAAATTCCAATCACAATCCATCAATTTGGAATAATTGTGGTACCAAGAAAAGAAATTAAAGTATGAAGGATGATGAACTAAAACACCGAGGATGTGAAACCATCAAACTAAAAAATGAACAAGTGAGTTATAAATGATGAAGATGAAATTACATTATAAATGAGAAGTGAATTCATAAACAACCCAAAAAAAGAATGCAAATAAAACATGCAAAGTGAACAAGGCAATTAATAAACCATGCGAAGTGAACAAGACACTTAGCAGTTTCTAAAATTAATTAGTGACATTAATTAACTATGAGTGCAAAATAATACACTAAAAGTGGTGGTTTCTAGTTCTAATAACTATTATACAAACTAATATTATTAACCACTGTGAAATATACAACTAATTAAGTGATCTTATTTGCTAATAAGTAATCAAAATTGTTCATGTCTTAAAATTGTTACCAATTCCAGTTAATATAATCTCTAATAACCTTAAGAAGTTTCATATCATATCTGAAAACAGTCAATACTTCGTTAAGTTCCGTTTTATTAACATCCAACGACATTGAAATGTTATTTTCCGAGTAATCCTGAAAGTTTCCAAACTCCACTTGGAAAAGTATGTATCTATCACCTTAGAAGGATATTTATATATATATTCACAATGTAACGTTCAGAAGGAAATGTTGTCCATTTAAAACAAAAGTTAATTTTCTTTTCGTCAATGTTGTTGACACAACACTGTTATTGAGTTACAATACTAAAAGTCTGAAAAATCCATTTCCATACGCAATATAGTGAAGATATAACTTGAGTAGACGTTAAATAAATCATCAAAGTTATTTGATCATTACGCTATAATTGCAAGACTGTCTATGTAGAAGTTCCAATCTCTGTAGGACGTATTTGCTCCCTTGGATTGCTTGGACACCTAGATAAACAGTCAGCTAACACATTTTGTGATCCTGGTATGGACCGTATGGTAAAACTGTACGGTTGCAACGTTATTGCATATCTGGTAGATTTCGCTGACTTGACGTCCTTAGTGTTGAGAGCAGTGAGTGCTTTTTGATCAGACTCAACAATGAAATGAGATCCCAACAAATATCGCTCAAGTTTTGTAATTGACCAGACTAATGCCAGAAGTTCCTTATCCAAAACTGAGTATTTCTGTTCCGTTGCTGTTAACTTTCTTGAAACATACATCACTGGATGCAAGGTGCCACAGTATTCTTGAAGTAGCACACTCCCTATACCATAATTAGACGCGTCACTGCGAAGTATGAAAGGAAGATTTGGATTAGGTAGCATCAAAACCGGAGGTTTGGAAAAAAAATTCATGATAGAATCCAACGCGATTTGATGTTCATCCGACCACCGAATCACGTTAGCTGTGCCCTTCCTCAACAAAGAAGAGAAAGGAGCAGTAATGGTCGATAAATGAGGAATAAATTTACCGTAAAATTGTATTAGACCTAACAAAGATCATACTTGTTTCTTTGTTTTAGGAGCTGTAATGTTCAGGATTTTCGTGACGTTACTGTCCTCAGTATATAATTTGCCATGACCAATACGGTGGCCTAAAAACGATATGTCGTGAAAACCCACAAATGCCTTGGATGGCTTAGCTGTTAGGTTAAATGACTGTAACGTGGACAGTAATGTGTTCAATCCCTGAACATGTTCCTCCCATGAGATGCTAAAGAGACAAATGTCATCGATGTACGCAATGACATCGGGACGATAAGACAGTATGCGACGCATCATACGCACGAAAGTGGCAGGAGCGTTCACTAAACCAAATGGCATAAAATTCCATTGGAATAGGCCCCGAGGTGTCGAGAAAGCAGTACGTGGTTTTGCATTTTCTGTCAATGGGACGTGCCAATATCCTTTTGACAGGTCAAATTTTGAAAAGAAAATAGAGTCAGACAGTTTAACTAATAATTCTTCTAACAAAGGTAATGGTTCTGCGTCAAATTGTGTAACTTTGTTTAATTTTCTATAGTCTACACAAAGACGAATATTGTTATCTTTTTTTCTGATGATCACCATAGAAGAAGAATATCGTGACGTTGAAGGTTCAGTTATCTTTAATTCAAGCATTTCATCCAACTCCTTATCAACCTGAGCACGAAAGTGTAAAGGGATAGGGTATGGACGAACTCGAATAGGTGTGTCGTCAGTCAATAGAATGTCATGTTTAATAACTGACGTACGACCTGGGATGTCAGTGAGGACATCCTGATAAGATTTTAGAAGTGAGGAAACTTGCTGGTTTTGATCAGCCGAAAGATCAGCAGAAATAGTAACATCCCTCCAACTTTCAGTCAGATGGAGTGGTACCATCGGTATAGTTAATGGTACGTCTAGAAAAGAAGACTCTTCTTCTTGAATGACAGCTAAAGTGGTATAGTGATGAATAGGAGGTGTAGGATTGTCAGTTGACTGGAATACTGACTGAAGATAGTCAGGACGTGTATGGTATTCCTTTAACATATTAATGTGAAAGGTTTTATGTTTGCCCTTTACATCCACAATGTAGTCGACGTCCAAAATTCTAGATATTATTCTAAAAGGGCCACTCCAGGTAATAAGTAGATGATTATTTTTAGAAGGCAATAATACATATGCCTCATCACCCGGAATAAGCTGACGAAGACGTCTATATTTGTTTGCAAAAAGTCTAGCTTTTTCTTTTGCATGTTCAGATGCTGCGGTAGCTAACCTACATGCATCTATGATCCTTTTTCTCAAAGAGATCACATACTCATAAGAGGATTGAGTCTCCTCTTCGATATTCTCTTCAATGAGTAAGTCGTGGAGTAACGACATTGGTCCGCGAGGTTGGATGCCGAAGACTAATTGATACGGAGAGAAACCGGTTGCTTCGTTTTGCACCTCGCAATATGCAAAGAGGGCAGAAGGTAGGACTCTGTCCCAATCCTGAGGATGATCTTGCGTAATCTTACCCAGTAACTGTTTGAGTGTCCTATTCTTACGCTCAATTAATCCATTGGACATTGCGTGGTAGATCGAACTAAGCGATCTATCAATACCTAACAACTTCATGACTTGTGACATAGCTTCAGATACAAACTGAACACCATGGTCAGATAAGATCTTACGCGGAAAACCTAAGCGCGAAAAGATCAACCATAATGCCTCTGCAACACTAGCAGATGATGTATTTTTCAGAGGTATGGCCTCAGGCCAACGAGTACACATATCAATACAAGTGAGAATATGTGTATGTCCTCTTGCAGAAGGTTGCATAGGACCAATGATATCAATAGCCATTTTCTCAAATGGTCGAATCGGAATGTCCGCAGCCTGAATTGGAGCTGCGTGGTATGGACCCCGAACTTTGACTTCCTGACATGTCGTACACGAACGGCAGTAGATATTCACATCTCTGTGAACGCCTGGCCAATAGAATGCAGATAGCACTCTAGATTTGGTTCGTGAAAAACCCATATGGCCTGCGCATTGAGAGTCGTGTGCGTGACGCAATATACGAGCTCTCATAGAAAGAGGTACTAAAATCTGAGACCGTAATGATGAATCAGTGTCTTGTATTAGTCGCACCAATATCCCATTCTTGAGTACAAAATTATGTCTAGATTTTGCATTCGTTTTTGTAGTCTTGTTATTAGCTAGTTTAAAAAATCTGGTCAATGAAGCATCATTTTTTGCAATGTTATAAACGACTCCCGTGAAATAGGAGTGTCAACATCATCATTAACATTGACCGCAGGTTCAGAAGGTGTATTAAGCAACATATCAGTAGCTTGCGCTCTGGTAACTACTGCATTTGCAGCCTGAATATGTCGCTCTTCCCATTCAGCAATTTGCTGTGGGGTACACTCTTTTATACCGTGTATGCAACCCAATATGACATCACTAATTGGATTCTGAAGAAGGCATGCGTGAATCTTCCCTGAAAAGAAAGGTGTATGTAAATTAATAATGGCTGTAGGAAAGGTTTCCACAGTGCCGCCGAAGGTGACGCATTTGACAGTATTGCCTGTAGCACAACAAGGGTCGATCAGCGAATTCCGTACACCGACTGTGCTGCAGCCTGAATCAAATAAAATAGAACAAGGAATAGAGTTAACATATCCTCTATTGAATTTAAGGCATCCTTTCCCCTGGTGAACTGACGCAGAAGTGGCCATACAGACTGCTGGGAGACTTGGCAATATGTGTCCGCATCTCAGCGTCGTGATCGCCTTGGGCTGGAATAGCGTAGAGCATTCTTGACAAGCCTTTACCTGCTCAAGATCAATACAAGACATTGCATTATGTGGATTAACATTTTTGTCCTGATCTTTGTTAGTTTGTGCCTCAAATAAAGCAACATTAGACTGATGACAAGGTCTGCTCGAAGATCTATCTCTTCGTCGCAATCGATTCTGACTATTTTCTCTAAAATTGCTATAATTACTGTTACTGTTGGAGTTAAAATTTTGGTTAGAACGCCAATTATTGGTATTACTGTTATGTCTTTGACCAAATGATCTGTTCAGAGAACCATGTCTGTTATGAGAATACTGCGAATTGGATCACTAATTTTGTTTATAATTGTTTCCTTGATTATTTCTGAAATTATTGTTATCAAAATCTCGTGATCTGTGAGATTGACCCCAAGAAACATTATATGGAGAAGATTGTTGGAATTGTTTCCCCTTATAAAAATTACAAGAACTGAAATTCTCGTTATTTCCCTTTTTAAAGGATCTGTCGTTACTTAATGAACGGTGTCGTGAAAAGTTATTCTGTTGCATACCAAAAGCGACAGGCAATTCGTCCTTAATCTGAGAATTGCTAATATCCATGTTCGGATGTGCGGTGCAGAAATTTTTGCAATTTTCATCCATTTCTTTCATATTACTAGGTTTCCTTTCATGTAAAAAAGCAAGAAATGCTGGATTTACAGAAGATAAAACCTTATCGCGTAGCAATAAATCAAAAAGACCATCATAAGATTTTTCTACCTTGGACAATTCGATCCAACCTTTAAAGGTGAGACGTATCTGAGAAAGAAAATCATTAAAGTTCTTTCCTGATTGTGGTAGCATAGTTTTAAAACGTACCCTGTATTCATCTTCTGACATTTGATACTTCTTAAGAAGGGCGGCTCTAAGAGCATCACAATCATTTTTATCATTAGCACTAGTCGTATGATAGACTGCCATAGCATCGCCTGTAAGTAGTCTGGATAAATGTGTACAATATTGTGCTTTATCCAAATTATAAGACTTGCATGTGGCCTCAAATCTGTCCAAGAAGAATATTACATCGTCGGATGGTGGATTAAATTTGGGTAATTTTAGGTTAACTTCCCTAAAATTATCATGTTTAGATGAAGAATGGTCTTCATGAGTCTTTTGATTATTAAACTCATGAGCTAATCTAAATTGTTCAAATTCCATTTCCTTCATTTTTTTCTCATGCTCAATCTGAAGCTGATATTTTTTTGTATTTTCTTCAGCTATCAATCTTCTCTCTTCCATTTCCCTTTTCTTACCTTCCATTTCAATTTTAAGTTGCCTTTCTTTTTCAGCAGCTTCAAATTTAAGTTTTTTCTCGTTTTCTTCAGCCTCCAATCTTTTCTGTTCTGCCTGAAATTTAAGTTTTTTCTCGTTTTCTTCAGCCTCAAATCTCCTTTTTTTCTCATTTTCTTCAGACTCAATCTGAAGTCTTTTGTCTTCTGCCTCAATCTGAAGTCTTTTCTGTTCCACCTCTACTCTCTTCTGTTCTGCCTCAAACTTTAAATTTTCTAGTCTTAGAGTTTCTAACTTCTGAGACTTTTCATATTCTGCAAGTGCAAATGCTTTTACCTCTTCAGGAGTCATCTGAAGGGCTTTAGCTTGTTTAATAAAATAATCTAGTGAATACATTATGATCACTAAGTAGTTACTATACTTCTTCGTAAATATTAATTAATGTCCAATAATTTTTTCTTATCACTCTAAGAAGTGTTACTCGTTTATGCCCAAGAACGGTATATAATATCATATAATTATTAATATATTATTAATCAACAAAAATAATTTATGCAATGAAATGTTATGATAAGACAGAAGTAATAGACAATTACGACAATAGTGACAAGACAAGATAGTTAATGACAAATAAAAACAATCGCAGAAATCAAAAAAGTTAGAATGAAAAAATAAGAAATAATTTTGCAGAAAGTGCAACGATAAGCAATTAAACAAAACAATTAACAACACAGTGTATAAACATAGGTTTGTAAAAAACTAAACGATAGTAAGGTGAGACTGGACGGATGATACAAACAAAATACATCATAAAACTAAAGTACGGATAAAAATTACTATTACGAAAACTACAATAAAACTCGATGTCACAACTAAACAGTCAGGTGTCACAGACCACCAGACACAGTGGACCTAGAATCCTTCAACACACAGGTGTCGGAACATTCCACTGAGGGAAGTCTGCAAATAAATTTAAAGAACAATTATGAAGGACCTGTGGTGAAACTAGTATGTTCCCTTCATAATTCACCTTCCCAACCTCCCGGTATCAACATTGAACATAAAACATTTAATACAAATAAAATTAGCATGGACATCTGAAAAGAAGAACTCAGCCAACGAAAATGGTGGAATGAACAACAGCGTTATCAACTTATCTTTTTTCGATATGGAAAAGTTTCCCGATTCTTGCAGGATTGCAAAATTTGGAACTCGGGCGCTGTGCTACTGAGCCTTATTATCTTGACTGAAAGAAGAACTTGAATCCATTTTTCTTTTGTCCTTGAAGATTGAAGTTGCGTGTTAACCGTTGAAAACCTTTAGTGACCTTGGCCTCCACGTTTGGTAATCTCGAATTGAAGTATACATTCGATTGAGGGCTTTCGTTCCCAAGAATCCAATAAAATTCAGAACACACTGTGCCGCCAAATTGTAGCCGCCTTATTATTCGTAGATGTGAAGATGCATGGCAAGACTTCTATCCATATCGTGCTGAACTAATTACGCGAATATAACACTGACTAACAAAAAAAAATTTTTTTTCTTTCTCTAACATTTCTATGTTTTTCTGGTCAATTTGAATGCGCTGTTTTTAAATCTGCAAACCGTTTTTCTCTATCAGGTCGGGATCTCTAGAAATACGCAATTGAAGTTTTTTAACAACGCATACAATATTACAACATCATTCGTACAAGAAGTATAACAGTTATGTAAGCTTGAAGTTCTTTGCAGTCGACTTTCGTCGGTGAATGGCATGTGGTACATGGCGATGAAGCATCCAACAATAATCGGCAAGCATGGTCACACTCCACCGTCCTTGATAACGTGACTCCATTACGGCGATATCTTGATGGAATCGTTATCCATGTTCATAGCTGACTTCGCCAAGGTTGTCAGGGAAAAAGTTAAGTTGCGAATCGAGCAAATGGATTTTGAGGGACGTGTTACAGCCCATAATTCTGTATGCATCTATGCACTGCTTAACAATATGCACATAGTCGACAGATTTGTGATTTCCCAGAAAGTTATCGACGATCAATTTGAATACCATCCATGCGCGAAGTTCACTATCATGTAACAAGTTCTCGAATTGTTTGTCTGCAATAACTTTCCTAATCTGAGGTCCTACAAAGATACCTTCCTTTATCTTTGCATCGCTAACTTGCGGAAACTTTTCTCGAAGATAAGTGAAAGCTTTGCTCGTTTTATCTAACGCTTTTATGAAATTCTTCATGAGCCCCAACTTTATATGTAACGGTGGTAAAATGATGCTGTCTTTGTTAACTAATGGCTCGTGTATTACATTTTTATGCCCGAGCTGCATACGATTCCTGAGAGGCCACACCTTTCTTGCATAATGTTCCTGTCGGTTGTGGCTGTCCCATTCACATAGGAAGCAACACAATTTAGTATACCCAGTCTGCATGCCCGTGAGAATTGCAATGACCTTTAGGTCTCCACAAATCCGCCATTTTTAGTCATTGTACTTTATTTTTGCCAAAAGTATAGCCATATTGTCATAAGTTTCTTTCATATGAACAGAGTAGGCGACTGGAATTGATGAAAATAAATTTCCGTTATGCAATAACATGGCTTTTAGACTAGTCTTGGAAGAGTCGATGAAAAGTCGCCATTCGTTGACTATGTGCTCATGACCGAGGTGCACCATTAGACCGTTTACATCATTGCAATAGCAAATGTCATCATCCATCTCAAAGTATTGAACATGTTCTCTGTGTCTATGACGAAATTTAGATATCGGAATATTGGGCGCTAAAAGATTCCATTCTTTGAGTCGCGAACCGAGTAATTCCGCTTGTCCTTTGGTAAGAGCGAGATCACGTATTAGATCTGAAAGTTCTGAATGGTTAATTAAGTGAACACCATCATTCACCGGTATATAATCCGAGTCAGAATTAAATTCTAAAGCAGGTAAACTATCACTTTCTGATGGTTTATTCACGTCCAACGGATATTGTTCTGGTGGAACTGGGATCGGACACGTGATTGGATCATGGGGCACTGGTTTCGAAACCGATTCAGTATTTGGATAAACCACAGACTTTCTAGTTTTAAAAGTGAAACCATGGATATTTGTCAAGCAGAAGTAACAATCAGTAGCGTGATTTGTCTGTTCACGCCATATTACTGGCACTCCAAAAGGCATCGACTTAAGCTTCGGCGATTTTCGTAACCAACCTGCCAATGTATTTGCACAAGTCGAACAAACTGCATTTGGCTTCCAAGATTTATTTGTATCATCAACTTTCGAATCGAAATAAAGTTCATTTGATTTCTTTAGTAATGGTGTAAAGTTTTTCTGGTGAACACGATCGGTAAAATATCCGCACACGTAACAGAACAGATCAGCCGAATTTCTACAACTTCTAGAAGCCATATTTCGCTCAGAATTATTTCAAAATACAGTAACTATTTGAAAAATAGCGTAACATATGCCATGCATCTTTTAGCAGTATAAAAAGTAAAATTATTTTGAATTTTATTAATTTTTATAAGTTATATAGTAAAAATGAAACGGAGCAAATAACGGTTTCCCAAAAATATATTTATTCACAAATATCTTAAGAACCCTATGTGATAGAGATAAACGGATTTCAAATTTGAAATCAGCGCAAGAAACTGACCTAAGAACACTTATTCTTTTATAAGAAAGAAAAATGTTGTTTGTCAGTGTAATTGAACAGAGGGTGATCAGTTTGAAATGTAGTCATCACAGTGGCACGTTCAATCAAGGCTTGTGCCAACTAAAGAATATACGGCAACTCCGGTTCAAAGTTAATACAACGTTTATTAACCGACGACTTTGGACGAGACGAGACAATGTACATTGGTTTTGACAGTTCATAATTACATGATGCAGGTACAGCATCTTTCTTCAATAATTCAATTAAACAGATTCCAGATAAACTCCATTCATTAATTTATAGTTGAGTATCGGCATACATAATGTACATAAAAAGTCATGAGGTAGTTAATCACAAGGTTATACTGAGGACGGTTGACCTTTCCCAAGGACAGGAGATTCTCATTATGCTTCGTAGCATCTAAGATTCCAATCTTGATTATGTTCTCTTATAAATGTCCTCATTAAACTAATCATAGTAGAACATCTGGACAGTTCTCTACTGGAGACATCCTTGACATATAAAGTTACACAAGTATTATTATTTGAATCACCTCTTCGATTAGCCGTGACTGACACGACGGCTTCCCAATAATATATTTACAACGAAAATCCACGTTATTTGCCGACAATCCTTTTGTTAGGCATATATAGGCATATAATGATATATATTCAGTTGTGAATCCATTTCGGTACAGGCTGGTTGCCTATCGCGACTAGATACTCACGAACTAGAAGAATAAACAGTATTATAATAATAATTATACTTTCGCTCTTTTCAGCGATTCGACACTTACGTGGATGACCACCGGCTACGTCTGCTAATCCGCAGGGCTGGGTCGAAACATAATAGTTTTTACCCAATACACGGGTTTAAAATCCACAGATCATAGGACTGATCTTGGGTTACCAGCTTGTACAACCAAGCTATGACGTCGACTGCGTTTTGTTTGACAACAAGCGCGTTAATTTAAAAATCCCCAAAAATGTGCGTTCTCGTGCACAATAAATTTAATATACCAAACGTATTACTAATATCTCAATTGGTGCGTACACTTTTAACAAAGACAGGACCTGAGACTGTCTATATTGTTAAAGTCTGTTAGGACTTAAAAAAGGACGCAACAGTTATTTATTTGTTTATGAGTGTCATTACTGTTATATCTGTGTTTTGATCAGATTGATACATCTTGCTTTCTTGAAAGTGACTTGTATTGACTCTTTTTATAGGATTTGTAATATTAATTCTAGTTTGGGAACCCGATCGTGCGTAGATTTGGGGGTTGTGAAGCCAAGTGCAATTAATTGAACATTTATTTCTGTTAGCTTTTGGAGTTTGGTTTGTGTAATCATTGTCTTGTATATCAGTTAATTCTTTTGTCATGTTTACTTGTGGTTTTCTTGCGTTTATTCTTACTATCGTGTAAATAAGTTAAGATTGCAGTCCTATTGTTATTGTTTGTTTAACAGGCAAGGTACTGTATATACATCTATTTTTTTCCTATCTTTAACTTTCCTGTATTGTCCCCCAGTCTGTTGGGTGTTTTTGTGCAGTATAGTACATGTTGAGTATTTCATCATCACAAGCATTCACATTGTCTTTTGCCTGGCTATCGGTTACATATACGTTGTATGATTTGGAAAGTGAGTATTGACAGTTATTGTCTAGAGATATGCATTACTGATTGTTGAAGTAGTTGAGAGATAGTGCATTATTATTAATTAACATTTTGATAACAGTGCTTAAGACTGTTAATTTAGTACTTTTGTTGAGAAATTTGTTTACTTTGTAGATCTAGTCAGAAACATTGGAACATGGAGAGGTGTTCAAGAACCATAGAGAACAGGAAGAAGAGAATAGCAATGAGAGAGTTCGCTTCAGAGTTAAAGCGCTGTAGCAATTACACAGTGGATTTCCCTTGGATAAGAATAGTAGATGGATTTGTTGAAAAAGTCTATAAGATAGAAATAAAGGATATTGTGGAAATTAAACTAGAACCATTGAAAGTGAAAGAGAGACCAAAATTAAATTTGAAAGAAAGAACCGAACTGACAGTTACTAAAATGGAAACCAAAACAAAGAATGTCGCAGTGCAAACAAATAACAGGTGTAAGAAGAGTCTAATCCCAGTTAGGGTAAGGTCAAGGCAGGTTACAGATGACTTACCTGATTTGTTCAGTGTTAAAATGGTCGGTAAGACAGAAAAGGTGATATCTGAGGAAAGAGATGTGAAGAATGACAGTGACATCTTGAAGCCATGTACATTCTTGTCGATGCCATGGAGTCTAACATGGGCATGTCAGAAATATACTGCAACTGGAGCAAACAAAGGCAATACATGTAGGACATCCCTTAATGCAAGCAGAGTTGATCAAAAGAAGAATGGTACTTCCACATCAAGTCAAGATTCTTCAAAAGTCTGTAAAGAGATTAGGTGTATCAGGAATAAACAGTGCAGAAAAGTCCATCAAACAATTTCTGATATTTCAGAGCTAGAGACTGTTGATGGTATACAGGACAGTCTAGTGTCAAAGGGAATAGATGTTCCAGAAGACCTGAAGACATTACTTATGACCCAGATGGGAAAGTCAAGTCATGGTAACAGAATATCTGAAAACCCGATGAAGTCATTAATGGTCAATATTATCAAAACTTTACCACCAGATAAGTGCGATATCAATAATCTCCTGCAGTTGTTAATGATTTCATATTGTCTAGAGATCCTTTTTTGATCTTTCTGTAATGATGATTGATTAGGTATAGAAAGATAGTTTAGGTTTGGTAAAAGATTGACTGATATTAAAGTCTCGTTGAAATTGGTAAGTTCAAGATAACATCTTACAGGATGAGATGATTATGATATTGTAAGTGATAGACACAGCAGTGAGTCTCAAAAGCTGCAGTTCATGAAGACTGGAGAACAGGTACGAATCATCACCACTGGGATTGCCAAGTAGCGCAGTATGAACATGCAAGGGTAATTTAATGTGGCATTTCATGATTAATTTTTTTTTTTTTGAGGCAAACGATTTGATTTGTGCCTAATTGCATTCATTTACTTATCTTTAGGAAAGCATGTGTTGCCAAATGAAATGCAGTGCATTCCTGCAAACTGATGATCAATCTCTGAGAAGTATCTTCATAGCACATGATCTATGGTTAGCTGCAGGCATACCCGCTGATTCAACTTATGTCTAAAATGTTGGATCTTCATGCTATCTTGGAAGAGATGAACAGAGATTTTTTTAGGATCTATTATAAGTTGATTGTATAGTATTTAATCAAATTTTGTTTCAGTTTTGTATTTTGATAACTGAATTTTGTTCTTAAACAGTTATTCTTTTTAAATACTAATTGTACAACAGTAGTGTTATTATTTTTTGATGGTTTCATGAATGTAATCTTTTCAGGATGAAACTATTAATGGATTTATTTATTAAAATACTGATAAGGATGTCTTTACCCCATTTTATGTAGAAGGTTTTACGTAAGCTATTTTGTATTTGAGTTAAAGTATGACTGCTCTGGTAGTGCCTGCCTGACCATGTCATGATACACATGACATATGTTTCAAGGTGTGTGTGGGTAATGGAGTAAATGGTTGTTACGGTTGAATGCCACTAGCATTGTGACATGCGAATGTTTCACGGTCATGTATTATTTGTAAAGTAATTTACATGTAGTGTTGTTCAGGGGTGTCATACGTTGGTGAGATTCACGTGAGCTCATGGAGAGCAGGTTGGATAGTGAACTGTCTGTATGACCGAATGGAGTTGGTAATGTTAGAGCAGTGGTGTGACTGACCGTTGTGGAAGACGGGTCGGATGTGATATTTTCTGAAGTGATTATTGTGAGACTGTTGAGTCTAGAAGTGATGTTATAAGGCCTACATGTGAAATGT
Source organism: Oreohelix idahoensis (assembly GCA_024509875.1). Lineage (NCBI taxonomy): Eukaryota > Metazoa > Mollusca > Gastropoda > Stylommatophora > Oreohelicidae > Oreohelix > Oreohelix idahoensis. The sequence continues at coordinate 111,822 of JAMPIV010013784.1, forward strand.
ATACGCGAGGAGAGTATGCCGTGTTTGTGTTGACTTTAGGAGTCATTAAGGCTTAGATGTGATTTGTATACGTGTCATGAGAAATTCTAATCCACATATATAAATGAGAAAATAAATGTAAAGCCTAACGAATTAATTCAATAAAAGGAAAGAAGAATGGTAAAAGAACAGTGCGGTCACAATAGCGTACGCCTGTGTTATAGAACGTCATGCTAGTTAAACAAGAAATCCCCCCCTTTTCTACTTCGTCTGCATAATTGTAGCGCTTTCACGTTTGCTAGTAAAGCCTACTGCATAAAATACACGCGTTCTAAAAATAAAACTGGTACTGTGTTTCTTAGAAAACCTTGAGATAGACACACTGCGTAATGACCTAGATTTAATATTCCATTCATGTCATATTATGCACTACGTAAACTAAAAGACAGACGGACTTAGAAGAAAGAGAGAGAGAGATGCACGGAGGAACGCATGCAGTTGAGCCACTTGCTGTGTGTCGCATCGTAAGTCGTCTCGCGATTTAAAACTAATGCCACCCCACGCGAAAGGCATGCAGGCTTGATTTTTCTTCAAATAAACAGTGACAAAAAACACTACCAATACGAGGTAAGGTTTTAAAAAACATGGTTAATGCTTATTAGGAAACATAACCCAATACTGTTTTACGTCTGAAATCCTGACATTAGCCTGACAGTACAGAAGACACCCCATCATATAGAAGTGAACGGGTGGTAGAAGAAAATACATATTTTGAACGCAGCCACTTGGCTCCCTTAAACTTATATATTTGGGTGCCTTAGGTCTTGCTGACAAAGAATATGTTAGGTGTTAAGCAAATAGTCTAATAATTAACAAATTATAGCCAAAATACTATAGTGGTGTCTGACAACACAGGATCATATTTGCTCATAATGGCGTGTTTGGACACTGCTTTAGAGGAAATGAGGCCACCACGTTAAATCCGATTTGATTGGCTAGAATAATATGTGAGGCTAAACATGATTAGTCGATTGCAAATACTATTTTTGGTTGTTAATAGAAACGATAGGAAGGGTACATTTTTTTCAAAAGCTTTTGTAAACATGGTCTCATTGGCTAGACCATTTGATGTAGTCAATTAGGAGCGTCTGTTCAGTGCCACTTTTTGAAAATAAACTTTGTAGAAGCAAGGGCGTTGAGAACCAGCTCATATTTTTCTAATAAAAGCCTGGGACAGAGGCAGATCGGAATTGTGCCATAACTCATCGCCAGTCAACGTTCTTGTTTAATATTTCCTTGAATTGTGGTAAGCTGGACATATTTGATATCTTTTTGATGAAAATTGAATGTGAATTGATAATGTATGTCTGTATGTGTGTGGTTCAGTAATAAACAAGAGGCAAAACCTAGATATTGCTCCACCATGAACAAAACTTGTCGGAGAGGAGTATAACTGTATGGGATTGCCAAATAGAACTATGACACCTATCTTATTGAATAGAAGGAAATAATGCTGGAAGTGCAGAGGCGTTGTAACCATTAGGGAGAGGAATACTGGTGTATATTGTTTCATGAGAAGCTAGCAGTTGGCCTACCGCGCTGAACTCGGTGTTTGTTATGTATTGTGCTTCAGTGTGGAAATAGATTATAAATTAGTTCTGAAGTAGGAGGTACAACCTTCTTGTTTCAGGGACCGTGGTACTAAAGTTTTAAAGCAGCACCTGGTCTGAGTTTTGCTGAATCCAGAGGATGGTAGCATACTCCTTGGTCAAGATATCGACCAGTGTTGTTTCTCAAGAAAACGGTGAAGCAAGCAAGCAGAGGAGTCAGTTATCCTGCCGCCCACACAGAAGTTAAGATTTCGTTGGCCAGAGCAGCTCAATCTTGTGTATACCCCCTCTAAAATTGACTGTACATTAAATCAAGAGGGACACTTATTTGTTTCAAATAAAAGAAACTGTGAACCTTTCAAATATTATTTCCACCAGAAACAAACACTTGAAGTCATGATGACAAACAACAACCTAGCTTGAAAAGCCAGTATTACCTCATAGTACTACATCACAACTTACACACATATTGTGATAATAATATATGTCAATACAAAGATCCTATCTATAAATTGTGTACATACAACTTGTAATTACATTTGATTGTGATTCCTGGTTCACTTTGTAGTTGAATCAGGATATCTATTATTGAAAGGAATTAATACATATTTTAAAAGTTAACACTTGACTTATTAAGATAGTCTTATAGAGTGTTCTACGTATGTGAGTGTCACAGTGTTGTAAAGTATGTGGATTAAATTAAATTGTTTATCTGTCTGTTGGTTGTTGTGAACATACACTTCATCACTATCATAACTCTAGACATTCAATGTAGTCATCACAATATTCCAGAATAATTCTGACTGAGGTCTAAATGTGGTAGCAAAGTAAGGTCATCTGTAATACACCACACTTATTAGATACAGATACCTTCACAGCTGATCTCAGTCATTACACTAAGTCCCCTATAAATATTTATATTATCCCACTTTACCACATATATTGGGGTCCTGTCCGGGATTTTGAATCCTCCCCTAGCATATATATTTGGGGGTAATTTACTTCTGGGAATTATAAAGATTAAAAAGGTATTCTTGGGTGGAAAATAAATAAGGTTGAGCTCTCAGTGCTTGCGGTTGTCCTTAGTTAATTAGTCATAAGATAAAATTGTTTAGTCAAACATTTTATACATTTACCTGTTAGAAAATGGCGGACCTGGTGAAGTTTCGATCTGCTGCTGTGCAGGCTGCTAAAGAGTTAGGAATGGAAGGGCAAGTTATGATTGCCTATGTCACTACTGAATGTGACAAATTTATTGAACGTGAAGAAAGAAAATTTGAAGCTGAAAGAAAGTTAGAGGTGGAAAAAGAACTTAAGAGGTTGCAGATTGAGGCTGACAAAGAGGCTAAAGCATTGGAGGCAGATAGGGAGATTAAAAGGCTTTAATTAGAAGAAAAGAGACAGGCTGCTAAAAGGGAAGAAAGAAGGCAAGCTGCAGAAAGGGAGGCAGAAGACAAGAGATTGACTGCAGAGAGGGAAGCAGAAGATAAGAGATTACAAAGGGAGCACGAGTTACGACTAACGGAACTGGAATTTCAAGGCCATGCTCCTGAAAATGGTGCCAGTCCCTTTACCTCCGATGCTACTGCTAGTCAGGGAGCCTCAACCTCAGCTATGAACTTTCATTTAGATCATTTTGTTGAGAGAGAAGATGATATCGAGAGCTATCTAAATAGATATGAACTATAAGCTACCACGTATGGGTTAGAAAGAGAAAGGTGGAGCTTAAAGTTATCACAAGGGCTTCGTGGTGCGGCTTATGAAGTTTTTGCCAAAATGAGCAGAGATGATCAAGAAAATTATGACATGTTAAAGCAGGCTCTTTTGTTAAGATATGAAAAGAATGGAGAATTTTATAGAAAAAAATTCAGGAATGCTAAACTACTGTCAGGTGAAACCTATCACCAGTTCTCTGCACGGTTAGAGACACACTTGGAGAAATGGACTTCTCTGGGGAAAACCCAAGATCTTAAGGAAATTATCCTTATAGAACAACTAAGAGAGTCCATGGCTCCAGACCTGAGAAAGTTTCTCATGGAACAAGGTGCAGAGAGGCTGGGTGAGTTACTAAATGTCGTTGAAAGGTATCAAGCAGCTCAGGCAGAGGTACCAAGTATTAAAAAGAAACAGGTAGATAATTTTAAGGCACCACAGAACTTTAATAAATTTGATCCCAGAGATCAGAACAAAGGTAAGCACCAGTTTGATAGGCCACGGTATGACAATAAAAATAAAACCCCACAATTCGATGAAAGGAAATATGATGAAAGAAAATCTTTCAACCAAAACAGAAAGTGGTGTAAAAAGTGTAAGATGAACAATTATACCACTGAAAATTGTAGGAATAAAACTCCTAGTTTTGCTGCTATGAAATCTGGGAAGAAAGGAACAAAGGTCAAACCTGAGGGACTACAGGAACCGTACCACCCCCCAGTGTGTGAAGATGTAATCTGTAATGGTGTCACCATAAGGTGCTTATATGATACAGGTTTAGATTATGATTCAGTTATGAGATCTCACCTGGTGCAAGCAGATCAATACACCACAGAAACAGTGGAGATTCAAGCTGCAACCAAGGAAGTAGCGACCATGACACTCCCTATCGCTAAGATACATGTGAAAACGCGATATGTGGAGGGAATAATCAAAGCAGCAGTGTTGAATGAGCCAATCTACCCTCTGATATTGGGGTGTAGATATGTCTTCCTGGGGAATCCCACGAGACCTGTGATATTGGCAACGGTGCAGACCAGATTCTAAAAAGGAGGAGGATAATCCCATAAATACCCATCCAGATGAGATGAGGAAGGCCCAGGCGGAGGACAAAACACTCAAGCCGTGTTTCAAGAAATTGCCCAAATGTCATACACCTCCAGGCAAATGAGAATTTTATATGAAGAACAAGTTGATTTATAGGAAGGCTGGATCTGAATCCAATGGTCACGGACAGCTGGTCCTTCCCACTTCATATAGGACTAAAGTGTTGGAACTAGGGCATGCGATTCCCTTCAGTGGTCATATGGGGATCAGCGCAACAGGACAGTGGATAGCTTGTCACTATTTCTGGCCAGGAATAACTGAAGATATCAAACGATATGTAAAATCCTGTCCAGAGTGCCAACGAGTAGCACCTAAGCATTGGACTGCACCAGCAACTCTAGGGGAAATGCCCATAGTGGGAACACCCTTTGAGAGAGTTGCAGTGGACATTGTGGGACCTCTCACTCGAACCAAGAGGAGGAACAGCTACATTCTGACTCTGGTGGACACTTGTCCTATGTGGGGAGAGGCGGTAGCCCTGTCATCTATTGACTCTAAACATGTGGCAGAGGCATTACTCACAATTTTCACTAGGTTAGGCTTTCCCAATCAAATCTTGACTGATAATGGCTCTCAGTTCAAGGGGAAACTAACAGAAGAAGTTTTCAGGATCTTCCAGGCCAAACACTTCCATTGTAGTGTGTACCATCCCCAAGGAAACGGCCAAGTGGAAAGATTTAATGGCACGTTGATGTCGATCCTGAGAAAGTTGGCACATGAAAAACCAGATACATGGGACCAGTACCTTCACGCCGCCCTCTTTGCTTATCGGGAGGTACCCCATAGTTCAACCGGTATGGCCCCGGCAACATTATTATTTGGAAGGCCAATAAAAGGTCCACTCGAAGCTCTATTAAGAACGTGGACTGATGAAAAGGCAGAGGAAAATATTACATCCTCATACCAATATGTGAATGAGCTGACCACTTGTTTAAAAACTGGCTGGAAACTTGCCAATGAAAATTTGAGACAAGCCAGGAAAAAACATGCTGCCTACTACAACAAGAAAGCTAAAGACAGAGAATTGGCTGTGGGAGAGAAGGTACTGCTTCTTCTACCCGGTAGTCAGAATAAGTTTCAAATTGGATGGCAAGGTCCATATACAGTTCTAGAAAAGGTGTCTAGAACAAATTATAAGATAGATAAGAAGGGGAAAGAAAAAATCTATCATGTGAATCTCCTGGAGAAATATTTGGAAAGAGAAAATCAGGAAGAGACACATTTGTTGGCCTTGTCTATTGCAATGGAGATGAAAAAAGAACCACTTTCATCATTTGAATATCCATTACACCCCTGTGAGACAGCAGCACAGGTGAAAATCAGTACACACTTAACGAAAGATCAGAAGAAGAGAGTGCAAAAGGTTCTAGATGATCATACAGAGGTGTTAACGGACCGTCCGTGGCATACAAACTTATTGGAATATGATATGAAACTTATAGACCCAACACCTGTATGTATGAAGGCATATTCAATTCCTTTCGCTAAGGAGAAAGCTTTGAAGGAAGAGATAGACTATTTGTTGAAGGAAGGAATCATTTCACACAGTGAATCTTCGTATAGTTCCAGTGTGGTACTCTTAAGAAAACCCTCTGGAGAACATAGACTCTGTATAGATTACAGGAGGCTGAATGCTATCACAGAAGGTCAGGTGGATCCATTGCCGGATACAAATCAGTTGTTTGCCAGGCTGAATAAAGCTAAATATTTCTCAAAAGTGGATCTGAGCAAAGGATATTATCAGATTCCAGTAAAGCCTGAGGTTAGACCTTATCTAGCTTTTAGTACCTCAGAGGGACACTATGAATTTAACAGACTGCCATTTGGATTGAAGAATGCGCCTAGTGTCTTCTCTAGAATGATGAGAAAATTGTTGGATCCTCTGAATAATCCATGTATAACAAACTTCATGGATGATATCCTTATAGTGACAGAAACATTTGAGGAACACATTGACTCTCTGAACATGTTGTTTGATCGACTTAAAGAAGCGAGCTTGACAGCCCGACCAACCAAATGTTGCGTTGGATGTAAAGAATTAGAATTCTTGGGACACACAGTCCATCAGGGAAACATAACTTCTGACCCCAAGAATTTAGAGAAACTAAGAAAAGCTCCGAGGCCACAAACAAAGAAAGACGTGAGATCTTTTGTCTCATTATGTGGTTTCTACCAAAAGTATATCAAAAACTTTAATTCCATATGTGCACCGTTAACTGATTTGACACGCAAAGGAAATCCAGATCGAATTACATGGACAGCACAATGTGAATTGGCATTCCAGGAATTGAAGGAAAAGCTCACAAGCAAACCTATTTTGAAATTAGCTGACTTAAGTCAAGAGTTCATAGTAAGAACGGATGCAAGTAATATCGGTTTGGGAGCTACCCTGTTACAGAAGTCAGATTCACTGGATGGGGAATTAACCCCAGTGGCATATGCTAGCAGAAAGTTGAATAAAGCTGAAAAAAATTATTCAACTAGCGAAAAAGAATGTCTTGCTGTAATATGGGCGATTAAGAAGTTCAATATTTATCTGTATGGGAAGGCATTCAAGTTGCAAACGGACCATAAACTCTTGGCGTTTCTAGCACAGGCTAGGCATGAAAATATGAGGTTACTCAGATGGTCATTACTTTTGCAACCATTCCAGTTCAGCATAGAATATATTTCTGGAAAAACTAACCAGGGTGCTGATTTTCTAAGCCGCCATCCGTGTGATGAGAAGCACAATGATCACCAGGAATAGTAATACATTTATCTAGGTGTATATAGAATTAGAGACTGACATATGATGTCTGTTTTAAGAGGGGAGAATTTGTCGTGAGAAATTCTAATCCACATATCTAAATTAGAAAGTAAATGTAAAGCCTAACGAATTAATTCAATAAAAGAAAAGAAGAATGGTAAAAGAACAGTGCGGTCACAATAGCGTACGCCTGTGTTATAGAACGTCATGCTAGTTAAACAAAAATTCCCCTTTTTCTACTTCGTCTGCATAATTGTAGCGCTTTCACGTTTGCTAGTAAAGCCTACTGCATAAAATACACGCGTTCTAAAAATAAAACTGGTACTGTGTTTCTTAGAAAACCTTGAGATAGACACACTGCGTAATGACCTAGATTTAATATTCCATTCATGTCATTTTATGCACTACGTAAACTAAAAGACAGATGGACTTAGAAGAAAGAGAGAGAGAGATGCACGGAGGAACGCATGCAGTTGAGCCACTTGCTGTGTGTCGCATCGTAAGTCGTCTCGCGATTTAAAACTAATGCCACCCCACGCGAAAGGCATGCAGGCTTGATTTTTCTTCAAATAAACAGTGACAAAAAACACTACCAATACGAGGTAAGGTTTTAAAAAACATGGTTAATGCTTATTAGGAAACATGACCCAATACTGTTTTACGTCTGAAATCCTGACATTAGCCTGACAGTACAGAAGACACCCCATCGTATAGAAGTGAACGGGTGGTAGAAGAAAATACATATTTTGAACGCAGCCACTTGGCTCCCTTAAACTTATATATTTGGGTGCCTTAGGTCTTGCTGACAAAGAATATGTTAGGTGTTAAGCAAATAGTCTAATAATTAACAAATTATAGCCAAAATACTATAGTGGTGTCTGACAACACAGGATCATATTTGCTCATAATGGCGTGTTTGGACACTGCTTTAGAGGAAATGAGGCAACCACGTTAAATCCGATTTGATTGGCTAGAATAATATGTAAGGCTAAACATGATTAGTCGATTGCAAATACTATTTTTGGTTGTAAATAGAAACGATAGGAAGGGTACATTTTTTTCAAAAGCTTTTGTAAACATGGTCTCATTGGCTAGACCATTTGATATAGTCAATTAGGAGCGTCTGTTCAGTGCCACTTTTTGAAAATAAACTTTGTAGAAGCAAGGGCATTGAGAACCAGCTCATATTTTTCTAATAAAAGCCTGGGACAGAGGCAGATCGGAATTGTGCCATAACTCATCGCCAGTCAACGTTCTTGTTTAATATTTCCTTGAATTGTGGTAAGCTGGACATATTTGATATCTTTTTGATGAAAATTGAATGTGAATTGATAATGTATGTCTGTATGTGTGTGGTTCAGTAATAAACAAGAGGCAAAACCTAGATATTGCTCCACCATGAACAAAACTTGTTGGAGAGGAGTATAACTGTATGGGATTGCCAAATAGTACTATGACACCTATCTTATTGAATAGAAGGAAATAATGCTGGAAGTGCAGAGGCGTTGTAACCATTAGGGAGAGGAATACTGGTGTATATTGTTTCATGAGAAGCTAGCAGTTGGCCTACCGCGCTGAACTCGGTGTTTGTTATGTATTGTGCTTCAGTGTGGAAATAGATTATAAATTAGTTCTGAAGTAGGAGGTACAACCTTCTTGTTTCAGGGACCGTGGTACTAAAGTTTTAAAGCAGCACCTGGTCTGAGTTTTGCTGAATCCAGAGGATGGTAGCATACTCCTTGGTCAAGATATCGACCAGTGTTGTTTCTCAAGAAAACGGTGAAGCAAGCGAGCAGAGGAGTCAGTTATCCTGCCGCCCACACAGAAGTTAAGATTTCGTTGGCCAGAGCAGCTCAATCTTGTGTATACCCCCCTCTAAAATTGACTGTACATTAAATCAAGAGAGACACTTATTTGTTTCAAATAAAAGAAACTGTGAACCTTTCAAATATTATTTCCACCAGAAACAAACACTTGAAGTCATGATGACAAACAACAACCTAGCTTGAAAAGCCAGTATTACCTCATAGTACTACATCACAACTTACACACATATTGTGATAATAATATATGTCAATACAAAGATCCTATCTATAAATTGTGTACATACAACTTGTAATTACATTTGATTGTGATTCCTGGTTCACTTTGTAGTTGAATCAGGATATCTATTATTGAAAGGAATTAATACATATTTTAAAAGTTAACACTTGACTTATTAAGATAGTCTTATAGAGTGTTCTACGTATGTGAGTGTCACAGTGTTGTAAAGTATGTGGATTAAATTAAATTGTTTATCTGTCTGTTGGTTGTTGTGAACATACACTTCATCACTATCATAACCCTAGACATTCAACGTAGTCATCACAATATTCCAGAATAATTCTGACTGAGGTCTAAATGTGGTAGCAAAGTAAGGTCATCTGTAATACACCACACTTATTAGATACAGATACCTTCACAGCTGATCTCAGTCATTACACTAAGTCCCCTATAAATATTTATATTATCCCACTTTACCACAATACGCGAGAAGAGAATGCAGTGTCTGTGTTGACTTTAGGAGTCATAAGTTGACTTTAGGAGTCATAAGTAGTCAGAGATTATTAGTGGTTGATCTTACTAGGAGATTCCTGGTGCGAGGCTAAACAAAATTCTGACCTATGCAGATCAGGTAGCAAGACTTAGAATCATCAATGTCAGGCACATTTATACATCAACGTTGTGGACACTGATCATTTATTTCTAGGTTTTTACTGAAGTCTTTGTTGTGTATACAAACATACTTCAAACACTTCAGTTTGTTGTTAGTCTCAAAATTGAACCTTGTGATAACAGTATTGATTGGTAGTGATTGTAAAAAACCCTTTACATAACCTATGATTTTGTATTGCATGTCATCCAGGAGTGTTATTGGAATTGCTTCTCTAAAGATTCAGACATTAATTCCCAGACAGTGCAGGCATCAGCAGGAAGAAATTAGGAGAGCATAAAGTAAAACAGTCAGATATATGGAGAAATGAAGGTACACATGTAAATAAGCTTCTTTTTTAAGCAATGGAGAATCTCAGTTGAGGCTGAATGCTGGTGCATATAATGTAGGCTCGTGTGCTGTTTTTATTGTGTTACTTCAGGATGTTTGCCACCCCATGGATCTTCTGGATCATTCTGTAACACTGTTTTCTTCTATAGCTAATTTATTGGAGGAGGGTTTAAAAAGTAGTCATGGTAAAATCAAGCATTAAGAGATCTTATAGCTTAAACTACCACATACAAAATATTGATACTGACATCTTTGATACTCTTGTCTGTAATCTAGCATGACCTGTTTTTGGTTGGCCTCTCTTTTGCTTTCCTTCGGTGATCCATAGCATAGCTGTTCTTGTAATGGTATAAGGGTCTCTTCTGAGGACGTAGTCAAACCAACTCCAGCGTCTGCCAGCTATGATGGTGTGCATGTCCTCCTGGCTACTCCAAATGAGTAGTTCTTGGTTGCTGATGAGATTCGACTAAAAGATCCTGTACTCTGTCTGTTGTTTATTGCATGTAGGTCATGCACGTGTTTGGAAAAAAATGACACTGAATACCAGTATTAAACTCTTGTGTATTGCAAGCAGTAAGTCACAATCAATTTCATAATGATTATAAGCAACATGGTTTAATCAGGTTAAAAAATTATTCATTTCAACACATGAATAAAAAAATAATGCTATCATTATGAGCAAAGATCCAGGACTAGGGCTGATAATGACATTACATGTAGTGTGTTCATGTATATACCATTGTATAGATTAGAATTGTCATTATTGTGTACATTATATGATCACCAAAAATAAATGTCATTATCATGTTTTAACAAATTATATTACCAAATCTGCTTTACCAAACAATGGTTTTAACATTACTACTAGCTATATTTCTCAATTGTAGTTCACGCTCATGTATAACTATTAGTATAAGTAGTAGAAAGTAGCCATAAGTAATTATTTCTCAACTCATTTTTCAATAATTCATATTTGAAGAATGCTGCACATAAAATTCAGTTATGTCATTGTTCTATGACATGTCTACTTTAGATATATCTACAATGTGAATACAGTGTTACTGTGTAGTAGTAACATTTACTCATGCACGTTGTACAAAAAAAAATTGTAGAAATATAAGCATAATGGCTTGCCAGTTTATCTTTCTATAATTCATACCTTAGATACATGTACATTTGAACACAATCTTCCTTGATAATGTCTCAGTATTAATTTATGCCCATGCACGCTATATAGTGAAATTACAGGTTCATGACCTTTTATCTGAACACCCACCTGCATGAAGGCATGCCTGGTGTCATTCTTATATGACCACCAGTTATGCACAATGCTATAATATATGTACGAATGTGGAAGTGAACCTCTGTCTGTGAGGCAAATTACATCCTCATTGACTCCTTAAATCATCCACACACTTTCAGGTATACCCCCTGTGGTGAAACTTGTTGAGGACCCAGCAGTGCATATGATTAAGATGGACATTTTGGAACGGAAATAGCAACACAAAAATTTAAAATTTACAAAAGATGTAAAGTAACAGGTAATACATCCATCTTTACAGCAAAATTAGTGAAAATCTTAAACGCTTTAGAAATAGTTGCAGTTATATAGTGTCAAGGTATACAATTGCAGGCATCGCTGAAATTGAGCAAAACTCATTTTATCAAAAACAAAGTTTGAATTTTACTGACACAGTACTGTTACTCCACAGATCTATCAGGTAATGTCATGAGGTTCTTTTCTTGCAAAAAAGTTTTGGTCATGACAGAAAAAAATTATTATTAACAATATAATATTTGTAATCATTTCAGGACTGTTTGGAGGGAAGTAATTCAGAAATAAATTGTTATTAATCATTTCTTACATCCGTGGGAAGTAATTAAACAATTAAAATATTAATGAATATATGCTATTAGCGACCACATAAGAAAAAAAAAACATTTTGCAACACCATTTAAAATTATTAAATGTATGCTATTAGTTTCATATTATGCAATACACCATGAACTATTAACATATCAGACAGAAACAAATACTTCTTAAATAATGTTATAGTTGGATAACTTTTAAATCATACCTAATATGAGCTACAAAACATACAGAATTAAAATTTGTTTTGCATGCCATAATTGTCTGAAGTTTTTACTATTATGTTTTATTCAATGAATTTCAGGTGACCATTCCTGTAGCCAACGATCCCGCCTATACTCTAATGTTAACATTCCAGATTTGAAAATTATGAAGAGTTTCATAAAGAGTGAACTCGTGCAAAATGCCGCATTCAATCAAGTTTGTCCAGATTTCACAGAAAAAATTGTGAGTGAAATGAAAGCTGATGAAAGTACGGCAGCTGCAACACTTAATATAGACAATAACATTGAATCAAGATTAAAAGAGGTACAATCACCAAATGTAAAGATGAGTAAAGACTGTCTGAGATAATGACTGTACTGCAGTATTAAAAATACCTGGAGAGACTGGTTTTCTGACTCCTAAAGATTTATTATTTATTATTATTATATTACAAAATGAAAACTGCAGCAGGAAATCAACAATAGTCTATGATGATTGTACTCTCAACTGTGGAAGTAGAGACGGTTTTAATTTGTGTGGCAGTGTACAATCAGATGAAATAATAATAAGTACAAAAGAGAGACTTTTCAGCTGTCATGTTTGTGGAGTACAGGTAAGCAAGAAAGGTGACCATAATGAACATGAAGTTTCACATACAAGAGAAAAGTGTTATATAAGTAATGTTGGTAATGTAGAATTAGCTACAAAATCCAGTCTGCATCAACAAGAAAGAATACAAAAAGCACAGAAGCATTCTAAATATGATCTTATTGGTATGGGGGCTGCTCATTTTGGTTATCTAAAGGCACATGTAATGCAGCATAAAGAAGATCTACCTAACAAGTGTGATGGTCTTAGTAGGTTTTCTAGGACTGATTATTCAAAGAAACCCATAATGCAGCATAATAGTGAGACACATTACAAATATGATGTCAGTGGAGCAGAATTTTGTCAAAGTGATCACAAGGTGACAAATACAGAAGGAGAATCTTACATGTGTGATGAACTTACAGGACAAAAACTTCATTTAAAATGGTACAAATTTCAATATGCAGAAGAACAATTTTATAATTGTGATGTTTGTGGAGCAGAATTTATCATGGTAGTGCTTTAAACAGTCACAAAAGGACACACAAAGGAGAGACACCTTATAAGTGTGATGTTTGTGTGGCAGAATTTTCTCAATGTGATCATTTAAAGAGTCACAAACAGACACACACCGGAGAGAAACCTTATAATTGTGATGTTTGTGGAGCAGAATTTTCACTAAATAATAATTTGAAGATACACAAAAGGACACACACAGGAGAGAAACCTTATAAGTGTGATGTTTGTGGAGCAGAATTTTCTGAGAATGGGACTTTAAAGAAACACAAAAGGACACACACAGGACATAAACCTTATAAGTGTGATGTTTGTGGAGCAGAATTTTCTCGAAATGATCATTTAAAGTGTCACCAAAGAACACACACACGAGAGAAACCTTATAAGTGTGATGTTTGTGGAGCAGGATTTTCTCAAAGTGGTGCTTTAAAGTTTCACAAAAGGACACACACAGGAGAGAAACCTTACATGTCTGATGTTTGTGGAGCAGGATTTTCTCAAATTTGTGATTTAAAGAATCACAAAAGGACACACACAGGAGAGAAGCCTTTTAAGTGTGATGTTTGTGGTGCAGGATTTTCTCATAGTGGTTCTTTAAAGAGTCACAAAAGGACACACACAGGAGAGAAACCTTATAAGTGTGATGTTTGTGGAGCAGAAATTTCTGAGAATGGTCATTTAAAGAGACACACAAGGACACACACAGGAGAGAAACCTTATAAGTGTGAGGTTTGTGGAGCAGAATTTTCTGCGAATGGTGCTTTAAAGAGTCACAAAAGGAAACACACAGGAGAGAAACCTTATAAGTGTGATGTTTGTGGAGCAGAATTTTCTGAGAATGAGACTTTAAAAAAACACAAAAGGACACACACAGGAGAGAAACCTTATAAGTGTGATGTTTGTGGAGCAGCATTTTCTCAAAATGGTCATTTAACGAGTCATAAAAGGACACACACAGGAGAGAAACCTTATAAGTGTTATGTTTGTGGCGCTGAATTTTCTCAAAATGATCAGTTAAAGAGTCACAAAAGGACACACACAGGAGAGAAACCTTATAAGTGTGATGTTTGTGGAGCAGAATTTTCTATAAATAATCATTTGAAGAGACACAAAAGGACACACACAGGAGAGAAACCTTATAAGTGTGATGTTTGTGGAGCAGAATTTTCTCTAAATAATAATTTGAAGAGACACAAAAGGACACACACAGGAGAGAAACCTTATAAGTGTGATGTTTGTGGAGCAGAATTTTCTCAAAATGATCAGTTAAGGAGTCACAAATATACACACTCAGGAGAGAAACCTTATAAGTGTGATGTTTGTGGAGCAGGATTTTCTCATAGTGGTGATTTAAAGAGTCACAAAAGGACACACACAGGAGAGAAGCCTTATAATTGTGATGTTTGTGGAGCAGGATTTTCTTATAGTGGTTCTTTGAAGAGTCACAAAAGAACACACACAGGAGAGAAACCTTATAAGTGTGATGTTTGTGGAGCAGGATTTTCTTATAGTGGTTCTTTGAAGAGTCACAAAAGAACACACACAGGAGAGAAACCTTATAAGTGTGATGTTTGTGGAGCAGAATTTTCTCTAAATGGTAATTTAAAGAGTCACAAAAGGACACACACAGGAGAGAAACCTTATAAGTGTGATGCTTGTGGATCAGGATTTTCTTGTAGGGGTTCCTTAAAGATACACAAAAGGACACACACAGAAGAGAAACCTTTTAAGTGTGATGTTTGTGAAGCAGGATTTTCTTATAGTGTTTCTTAAAAGAGTCACAAAAGAACACACACAGGAAAGAAACCTTATAATTGTGATGTTTGTGGAGCAGAATTTTCGCTAAATGGTCATTTAAAAAGTCACAAAAGGACACACACAGGAGAGAAACCTTATAAGTGTGATGTGTGTAGAGCAAATTTTTCTCATAGTGAATCTTTGAAGAGTCATAAAAGGACACACACAGGAGAGAAACCTTATAAGTGTTATATTTGTGGAGCAGGATTTTTTCATAGTGGTGATTTAAAGAGTCACAGAAGGATACACACAGGAGAGAAACCTTATAAATGTAATGTTTGTGGAGCAGGATTTTTTAATAGTGGTTCTTTAAAGACACACAAAAGGACACACACAGGAGAGAAACCTTATAAGTGTGATGTTTGTGGAGCAGAATTTTCTCAAAATGGTCATTTAAAGAGACACAAAAGGACACACACAAGAGAGAAACCTTATAAGTGTTATGTTTGTGGGGCTGAATTTACTCGAAATGATCAGTTAGAGATTCACAAATGGACACACACAGGAGAGAAACCATATAAGTGTTATGTTTGTGGCGCTGAATTTTCTCGAAATGGTCATTTAGAGAGCCACAAAAGGACACACACAGGAGAGAAACCTTATAAGTGTGATGTTTGTAGAGCAGAATTTTCTTTAAATGAACATTTGAAGAGACACAAAAGGACACATACAGGAGAGAAACCTTATAAGTGTGATGTTTGTGGAGCAGAATTTTCTTTAAATGAACATTTGAAGAGACACAAAAGGACACATACAGGAGAGAAACCTTATAAGTGTAATGTTTGCAGAGCTGAATTTTCTCGAAATGATCAGTTAAAGAGACACAAAAGGACACACACAGGCTAGAAACCTTATAAGTGTGACATTTGTGGAGCAGGATTTTTTCATAGTGGTAATTTAAAGAGTCACAGGAGGACACATACACTAGAGAAACCTTATAAGTGGGATGTTTGTGGAGCAGAATTTTCTCGAAATGATCAGTTAAAGAGTCACAAAAGGACACACAATGGAGAGAAACCTTATAAGTGTGATGTTTGTGGAGCAGAATTTTCAATAAATAGTCTTTTGAAGAGACACAAAATGACATACACAGGAGAGAAACCTTATATAGGACACACACAGGAGAGAAGCCTTATAAGTGTGATGTTTGTGGAGTAAAATCTTCTGAGAATGGTGCTTTAAAGAGTCACAAAAGGACACACAGGAGAGAAACCTTATAAGAAGTTTGTGGGGCCTAATTTTCTCCAAATGATCAGTTAATGAGTCATAAAAGGATACACAGGTGAGAATCCTTATACGTGTGATGTTTGTGGTGCAGGATTTTCTTGTAGTGGTGATTTAAAGAGTCACAAAAGGACACACACAGGAGAAAAACCTTATAAGTGTGATTTTGTGGTGCAGGATTTTCTTGTAATGGTGATTTAAAGAGTCACAAAAGGACACACACAGAAGAGAAACCTTATAAGTGTGATGTTTGTTGTGCCGGATTTTTTCGTAGTGGTGTTTTAAGGAGTCACAAAAAGACACGCAGGAGAGAAACCTTATAAGTGTGATGTTTGTGGAACAGGATTTTCTTACAGTTGTTCTTTAAAGTCACAAAAGGACACACACAGGAGAAAAACCTTATAAGTATTGTGTTTGTGGACCAGGATTTTTTCATAGTGGTTCTTTAAAGAGTCAAAAAAGGACTCACACAGGAGAGAAACTTTAAAAGTGTGATATTTGTGGTGCAGGATTTTCTCATAGTGGTTCTTAAAAGAGACACAAAAGGACACACAAGAGAGAAACCTTACAAGTGTGATATTTGCGGAGCAGAATTTTCTCAAAGTGTTGCTTTAAAGAGTCACAAAATGACACACACAGGAGAAAAACCTTATGAGTGTGATGTTTGTGGAGCAGAATTTTCTCTAATTGGTCATCTAAAGAGTCATAAAAAGACACACTCAGGAGAGAAACCTTAAAAGTGTAATGTTTGTATTGCAGGATTTTCTTGTAGTGGTGTTTAAAAGAGTCACAAAAGGACACAATAGAAAAACCTTATAAGTGTGATGTTTGTGGAACAGGATTTTCTTGTAGGGGTTCTTTAAAGTCACAAAAGGACATACACAGGAGAGAAACCTTATAAGTGTGATGTTTGTGGAGCATTATTTTCTTGTAGTGATAATTTAAAGAGTCACAGAAGGACACACACTGGAGAGAAACCTTATAAATGTGATGTTTGTGGAGCAGAATTTTCTCAAAATGATCTGTTAAAGAGTCACAAAAGAACACACAGAGAAGAGAAACCTTATAAGTGTTATGTTTGTGGAGTAGTATTTTCTGAGAATGGTGCTTTAAAGAGTCACAAAAGGACACACACAGGAGAGAACTCTTATAAGTGTGATGTTTTTGGAGCAGATTTTTCTCATAGTGAAGCTTTAAAGAGTCATAAAAAACACACACAGGAGAGAAACCTTATAAGTGTTATGATTGTGGGGCTTAATTTTCTCGAAATAATCAGTTAAAGAGCCACAAAAAGACACACACAGGAGAGAAACCTTATAAGTGTGATGTTTGTGGAGCAGAATTTTCTCAAAATGATCAGTTAAGGAGTCACAAATACACACACTCAGGAGAGAAACCTTATAAGTGTGATGTTTGTGGAGCAGGATTTTCTCATAGTGGTGATTTAAAGAGTCACAAAAGGACACACACAGGAGAGAAGCCTTATAATTGTGATGTTTGTGGAGCAGGATTTTCTTACAGTGGTTCTTTGAAGAGTCACAAAAGAACACACACAGGAGAGAAACCTTATAAGTGTGATGTTTGTGGAGCAGAATTTTCTCTAAATGGTAATTTAAAGAGTCACAAAAGGACACACACAGGAGAGAAACCTTATAAGTGTAATGCTTGTGGATCAGGATTTTCTTATAGGGGTTCCTTAAAGATACACAAAAGGACACACACAGGAGAGAAACCTTTTAAGTGTGATGTTTGTGAAGCAGGATTTTCTTATAGTGTTTCTTTAAAGAGTCACAAAAGAACACACACAGGAAAGAAACCTTATAATTGTGATGTTTGTGGAGCAGAATTTTCGCTAAATGGTCATTTAAAAAGTCACAAAAGGACACACACAGGAGAGAAACCTTATAAGTGTGATGTGTGTGGAGCAAATTTTTCTCATAGTGAATCTTTGAAGAGTCATAAAAGGACACACACAGGAGAGAAACCTTATAAGTGTTATATTTGTGGAGCAGGATTTTTTCATAGTGGTGATTTAAAGAGTCACAGAAGGATACACACAGGAGAGAAACCTTATGAGTGTTATGTTTGTGGGGCTGAATTTACTCGAAATGATCAGTTAGAGATTCACAAATGGACACACACAGGAGAGAAACCTTATAAGTGTTATGTTTGTGGGGCTGAATTTTCTCGAAATGGTCATTTAGAGAGTCACAAAAGGACACACACAGGAGAGAAACCTTATAAGTGTGATGTTTGTGGAGCAGAATTTTCTCATGAACATTTGAAGAGACACAAAAGGACACATACAGGAGAGAAACCTTATAAGTGTGATGTTTGTGGAGCAGAATTTTCTCTAAATGAACATTTGAAGAGACACAAAAGGACACATACAGGAGAGAAACCTTATAAGTGTGATGTTTGCAGAGCAGAATTTTCTCGAAATGATCAGTTAAAGAGACACAAAAGGACACACACAGGTGAGAAACCTTATAAGTGTGATGTTTGTGGAGCAGAATCTTCTCAAAGTGGTGATTTAAAGAGTCACAGGAGGACACATACACTAGAGAAACCTTATAAGTGGGATGTTTGTGGAGCAGAATTTTCTCGAAATGATCAGTTAAAGAGTCACAAAAGGACACACAATGGAGAGAAACCTTATAAGTGTGATGTTTGTGGAGCAGAATTTTCAATAAATAGTCCTTTGAAGAGACACAAAATGACATACACTGGAGAGAAACCTTATAAGTGTGATGTTTGTGGAGCAGAATTTTCTCAAAGTGGTGATTTAAAGAGTCACAAAAGGACACACACAGGAGAGAAGCCTTATAAGTGTGATATTTGTGGTGCAGGATTTTCTCATAGTGAAAGGACACACACAGGAGAGAAACTTTATAAGTGTGATGTTTGTGGAGTAAAATCTTCTGAGAATGGTGCTTTAAAGAGTCACAAAAGGACACACAGGAGAGAAACCTTATAAGAAGTTTGTGGGGCTGAATTTTCTCCAAATGATCAGTTAATGAGTCATAAAAGGATACACAGGTGAGAATCCTTATACATGTGATGTTTGTGGTGCAGGATTTTCTTGTAGTGGTGATTTAAAGAGTCACAAAAGGACACACACAGGATAAAAACCTTATAAGTGTGATGTTTGTGGTGCAGGATTTTCTTGTAATGGTGATTTAAAGAGTCACAAAAGGACACACACAGAAGAGAAACCTTATAAGTGTGATGTTTGTGGAGCAGGATTTTCTTACAGTTGTTCTTTAAAGTCACAAAAGGACACACACAGGAGAAAAACCTTATAAGTATTGTGTTTGTGGACCAGGATTTTTTCATAGTGGTTCTTTAAAGAGTCAAAAAAGGACTCACACAGGAGAGAAACATTAAAAGTGTGATATTTTTGGTGCAGGATTTTCTCATAGTGGTTCTTAAAAGAGACACAAAAGGACACACAAGAGAGAAACCTTACAAGTGTGATATTTGTGGAGCAGAATTTTCTCAAAGTGTTGCTTTAAAGAGTCACAAAATGACACACACAGGAGAAAAACCTTATGAGTGTGATGTTTGTGGAGCAGAATTTTCTCTAATTGGTCATTTAAAGAGTCATAAAAGGACACACTCAGGAGAGAAACTTTAAAAGTGTAATGTTTGTATTGCCGGATTTTCTTGTAGTGGTGTTTAAAAGAGTCACAAAAGGACACACTAGAAAAACCTTATAAGTGTGATGTTTGTGGAACAGGATTTTCTTGTAGGGGTTCTCTAAAGTCACAAAAGGACATACACAGGAGAGAAACCTTATAAGTATGATGTTTGTGGAGCATTATTTCCTTTTAGTGATAATTTAAAGAGTCACAGAAGGACACACACTGGAGAGAAACCTTATAAATGTGATGTTTGTGGAGCAGAATTTTCTCAAAATGATCAGTTAAAGAGTCACAAAAGAACACACACAGAAGAGAAACCTTATAAGTGTTATGTTTGTGGAGTAGTATTTTCTGAGAATGGTGCTTTAAAGAGTCACAAAAGGACACACACAGGAGAGAACTCTTATAAGTGTTATGTTTGTGGAGCAGATTTTTCTCATAGTGAAGCTTTAAAGAGTCATAAAAAAACACACACAGGAGAGAAACCTTATAAGTGTTATGTTTGTGGGGCTTAATTTTCTCGAAATAATCAGTTAAAGAGCCACAAAAGGACACACACAGGAGAGAAACCTTATAAGTATGATGTCTGTGGTGCAGGATTTTCTTGTAGTGGTAATTAAAAGAGTCAAAAAAGGACACACACAGGAGAGAAACCTTATAATTCTGATGTTTGTGGAGCTGGATTTTCTTGTAGTGGTTCTTTAAAGTCACAAAAGGACACACACAGGAGAGAAACCTTATAAGTGTTATGTTTGTGGGGCTTAATTTTCTCAAAATAATCAGTTAAAGAGCCACAAAAGGACACACACAGGAGAGAAACCTTATAAGTGTGATGTCTGTGGTGCAGGATTTTCTTTTAGTGGTAATTAAAAGAGTCAAAAAAGGACACACACAGGAGAGAAACCTTATAATTCTGATGTTTGTGGAGCTGGATTTTCTTGTAGTGGTTCTTTAAAGTCACAAAAGGACACACACAGGAGAGAAACCTTATAAGTGTGATGTTTGTGGTGCAGGATTTTCTTGTAGTGGTAATTTAAAGAGTCACAGAAGGACACACACAGGAGAGAAACCTTAGAAGTGTGATGCTTGTTTAGCAGAATGTTCTCGAAATGATTAGTAAAAGTGTCACAAAATGACACACACAGGTTAGAAACCTTATAAGTGTGATGTTTGTGGAGCAGGATTTTTTCATAGTGGTAATTTAAAGAGTCCCAAGATGACGCACAAAGGAGAGAAACCTTATAAGTGTGATATTTGTAGAGCAGAATTTTCTCTAAATAATCATTTGAAGAGACACAAAAGGACACACAGAAGAGAAACCTTATAAGTGTGATGTCTGTAGAGCAGGATTTTCTTGTAGTGGTGATTTAAAGAGTCACAAAAGGACACACACAGGAGAGAAACCTTATAATTGTGATGTTTGTGGAGCAGAATTTTCTCGAAATGATCAGTTAGAGAGACACAAAAGGACACACCAGGAGAGAAACCTTAAAAATGTGATTTTTGTGAATCAGGATTTTCTTGTAGTGGTTCTTTGAAGAGTCACAGAAGGACACACACAGGAGAGAAACATTAAAAGTGTGATGTTTGTGGAGCAGAATTTTTTGTAAATGATTTGTAAAAGAGTCACAAAAGGACACACACAGTAGAGAATCCTTATAAATGTGATGTTTGTGGAGCAGGATTTTTTCATAGTGGTAATTTGAAGAGTCACAAGAGGACGCACAAAGGAGAGAAACCTTATGAGTGTGATGTTTGTGGAGCAGAATTTTCTCTAAATAATCATTTGAAGAGACACAAAAGGACACACATAGGAGAGAAACCTTATATACTGTTCAAAAAAAGAAATGCAACATTATTGCAGTGGTAATGGACACCAAATTTCAAACTTGTACCAAAATTTTTTTTAACATAATTAATGTTTCAAACTTGGCATGAGAAACTTTCAGACCTTAACAATGAAATGATGTTCATTAAATTTGGTTTGGACTTTTATTCTTTGCGACTGAGGCCTCCGTTTCAGTAAGGTGTATGGCCTCCTCTGGTCTCTATCAGAGAACGACATCTCCTTGACATGGATCCGATTAGCCGTTGGATCTGTTGTTGTGGGATGGCTGCCCACTCTTCCCGCAGTGCAAGAGACAACTGTCGGAGATTGGCTGGAGCCACGTCTCGCTGGCGGAGTCGTCTGTCGAGTTCATCCCATAAGTGTTCTATGGGGTTCATGTCTGATGACATGGCTGGCCACGGAATGGTCTGGACGTTGTTGTCAGCAAGGAACTGGGTGGTGTGTTATACCACATGAGGTCGAGCGTTATCCTGCTGAAAAATCGACTCTCGTGCAGCCAGAAGTGGAAGGACGTGAGGACGAAGAATTTCAGCGACATATCATTGGGCATTCAGGCGTCCTTCAATTTGCACCAGGTCACTTCTTCCCATGAAGTTGATCGCCCCCCACATCAGTATACCTCCACCACCATGTGGAGGAGCGTCATCAACGCTGTTCTGGGTGTAGCGCTCATCGACTCTGCGGTAAACTCTTCTCCGTCTATCGTGTCGCTGGAGCACAAAAAATGATTCATCACTAAACCAAACCTGTCTCCAGTCATTCCCAACGTCCACTGACGATGCTGGTTTGCCCACTGCAGTCAGTTCTGGTGATGCCTGTCCATAAGAACAGGACCTCTGTGGGGTCTTCTAGCCCAAAGACCAGAGTCGTGCAGCCGGTTCCTGACCGTTTGATCTGAAATTCGACGAGCTGCTGACATTGACTGGATTGTGGAGGACGCAGATGCAAGTCGATTCCTGAGGTGATGCAGCCGTATGAAGCGGTCTTCGGCAGGAGCTGTGACTCTGGGTCTTCCACTGCGCGGCTGGTCTGCCACTGAGCCAGTTTCTTGAAATCGCCTCCAAAGGCGACTAATGGTGCTTCTAACCACATTAAATTGTCTGGCCACTACACGTTGTGACTGTCCAGTCTGTAAACGTCCAATGATGATGAGTCGTTGTTCTGTAGTGAGATGAGCCATACTTGCGCATTGAATTTTCAACTGAATTTTTTTGAGGAGCATCAATCTTTTATAGGCATTCAATAATATGGTCAGATAGTTTTGTGTTCAGTAAGTTTCATGGGATTCTCATGAACCTGTCATGAGTTATTGTCAAAAATGTTGTTTTAACCTTGACCTCTTTCATGACCTCACGAATCATGAGGTGAGTACAATTCAGATAACCACGAGAAGTTAATGACCAGGTGGACACAGTCGATAGGTTGACTGATGTCCAATCAGCGAATATCTTTTATAAAAAGAGCACCAAAAAAGTTGCGTTTCTTTTTTTGAACAGTATAAGTGTGATGTTTGGGGAGCAGGATTTTCTCTAAAACCCAATAAGGAAGCCCATGATGTAAGTTCATATAGGCCTATCTCCTTAACATCACAACTAGGTAAAATACTGGAAACTGTTGTGAATAAAAGAGTTAAATTCTACCTAGGAAAAAACCAGTTATATAGCCCAAACCAGTCAGGGTTTAGAGCAGACAGAAGTACAGTAGACCAGCTTGTAAGATTAGAACATGATGTAAAGCTAGAGCTCAAGAGGAAAGAGAAAACAGTGGCAGTCTTTCTAGATGTAGCTAGAGCATATGATGAATGCTGGCAAGATGGAGCTCTTTACAAAATGAAAAAGATTGGCATTACTGGTAAAACCTATAGGTATCTAGAAAACTTTTTACAGGACAGATATTTTGCTGTACAGGTGAATAATGATAGGTCAGAAATATATGAACAACAGAATGGGATTCCTCAAGGATCAGTGATCTCTCCTTCAATTTTCACTATAGCTGTAAATGATTTAGCAGATGAATTTAATGACATAAAGAATGCAGTATCACAATTTGCAGATGACTGTGCCATTTGGCGATCTGGAAAAAACTTGGACCATGTTTACAAAAAACTTCAAAATCAAATAGACAAAGTTTCAGAGTGGATGAAAAGTTGGGGCTTCCAAATTAATGTAAACAAAACAGTAGGTATGATTTTCAGCAAAGGAAATTTAAAAAAAATAACAAAATCAATATAACCATTAAAGGACAGAAAATATGTACCTCCTCAACAACTAGATTTCTGGGCATAACTTTAGATAAACAACTAAATTATAATAAACATATAGACAATTTGGTAGAAAGCTGTAGGGGACCCCTAAATATACTAAGGATTGTAAAAGGTAATGGATGGGGGGCCAGCAATAAAATAATGCTTATGTTCTACAAGTCCATCAGGGGAAACTGGATTATGCCAGCATAGTCTATGACTCAGCTGCAGCTTCTAACAAAGCAAAACTGGACAGGATCCAAAATGCAGCAATGAGAACTATTACAGGTGCATTTATATCGACACCAGTAGAAGCTCTAGAAGTAGCTCTCGGCATACCTCCCCTTGGTCTAAGACGGAAAGAACTGAGATTAAATTATTGGAGTAAAGTAGCACAAGAAGTGACCCACCCAGCACATAAAGCATTTGTCAAAAACCAACCAAGTGTATGGGATGTCCCCTTAAATAAAGATAGATATCCAACAGGGTGGAGAACTATAGAAGACCTAATGCAGTTCAAAAAACTATCAAACACAATTGAAAATAGTAATAAATACAGAAGCAAAATACCACCATGGGAACTAAAAACACCAATCATAGACTACTCACTTACTGAAAAGATCAAACAAAACATAGAAGATAAGGAAGCCAAAATGATAAGTAGAAAGTTCATAGAGCAACTAACTAAACAAAGTCTGGCCGTCTACACTGATGGATCCAAGGGTGATAGTGGGCAACTAGGTGCCGGAGTTGTAATACCACAATGGGGAATAAAAAAGAGCTACAGTGTAACGGAAGGGGCATCGATTTTTACTGCAGAGATGGTAGCAATTCTTAAAAGTCTAGAAATAATCGAAGATAACCCACCAGAAGCTGTTACGATATTTACAGACTCACTATCATCACTACAAGCACTAGAACACCCAGGTAAATGTAGCCGGCCAGACATAAAGGAAGAAATTCTAGCAATAAATACATCACTAAAGAACAGAGGATGTAGTGTGAGGCTAGTGTGGGTTCCAGCACACATAGGTATAGCTGGCAACGAGTTGGCAGACCAGAATGCCAAGAAGGGAAGAACAAGTAAAAACAATATAAAAGCAGGACTGGGAAGGTCAGAGATCAAGAGCCAAGTGAAGGAAACTATAAACGAGGAATGGAAGACAACATGGAAGGAAAGTAGAAAAGGCAGACACGCGTTCAAACTGCTGAAAGAACCAACGAGGACATGTGTTGCTGTCATTTTCGACGGAGTCATCTGTCAAGTTATTTGCTTATGTTTGTATCATAAGTATAATTGTGTCTTTACCTGCGATGTCAGGTTGATTAGGGGTTGTCTTCCCTTGTTTATTCATTCATTGTGTTTGACCTTTAGGGTCAGAGGTTGTCAGTTCGGGCGTAGGCCTATGGGAAGGTTTTTTAAGCGGGAGTGAGATATACTTCCGGGAAGCCGGGAGGTCCTGTTTTTCTGAAGGGACCAAGAGTCCATTGTTTTTCGGGGAGAATCTTCGAAGTAACTGCTATGGCAGTTTTCCCCAGTGAATCTCTGTGCGTCGGAATGACGACAGAATTCCTTGTGTAGTTCTGAGGATTCATTTACCAGGTAATACCGACCTTTATGCATTATTACGCTTTTCGGTGGCAGAACATGTAAAGGATTACCTAGGGTGAACAGCAGTTCACGGATCCGCCATTTCAGAACTTATATATTTGTGCTCGAGGTAGCCATCCAAGACTGTTAGTCTTATATTGTCCAGAAATCCAGTGACGAAGATATATTGTGGGAGCCGCAGATTGGCGGAACTTCTATCTACAATAAGTATTACTGCAGGGTTGATGATAACCTATTTAACAGAAGTACACGGCCGACGTCAGGACGAGGCCTGTGCTTCCGGCTATTATACTACAGCCTGATATGTGCAATTGGCAGGGAGTGCCAAGTTGCACCTGTGTGTCAAGGTAACTAAGGCATCTGACGCGTTTAGTCAGAGACGCCAAGGGCGACGCTACGAACTGTCATTACTGAAGAACTTTGCTATTGACCATGCACGTCTATTCTGATGTTTACCTTTTTGAATGCCAAATGTATACCTATCGATGTCAGGTCAGCATGACCTTGTTACACTGACTGTTCCTGTTGATATTATGTGTGTTCCCGTCAATAAATGTCTTGAAACATGCCTGCAGTGTCAAAGCATCCTTGATTACTGCATGTGAGAGTATGGGTTGCAGGATCTACATCTATACGAGCCTAAACACATTCGCGTCTTTATTCGCACCCACACTCAATTCATCATACGCTCGCACTACACATCTAACAACATGTATACTGTCTTGGGCCAGTGATCACCTCAACAAGAAAAAAAAAA
Source organism: Oreohelix idahoensis (assembly GCA_024509875.1). Lineage (NCBI taxonomy): Eukaryota > Metazoa > Mollusca > Gastropoda > Stylommatophora > Oreohelicidae > Oreohelix > Oreohelix idahoensis. The sequence goes on from JAMPIV010013784.1 coordinate 138,326, forward strand.
AAAGACAGTTACATTTCTGGTGGACCAGTTACGTGGGCTCTTATGATACATTTCTTGTCGCCAATGTGGCCTAGAAACTTACATTTCTGATGGACCAGATCTGTGGGTTTAAAAAGAACAGAGCGAGCATTTGACATTATTGTTGACATTTATGGATCCAGAAATTTACATTCCTGGTTGGCTGTTACATGTATGATGTCTCCAGTTTTGTCGAGAAAGTTACAAGAAGGACAAGTACACATTACACTTCTGATCTGTGGGTCTAAGCTACACACGGGACAGCCGTAACACAGCACTAATTCTACACTTGCAAGTTTTGGCTACAACAGGACAGATATAGGTCATCAACGGTTGACACAAATAAACAGTACGAGCATTTATATCATAATGCTACATAAACCATAACAAGACAAGTACTGAAGTGAACTACTAGGCATTTGCTACGTGGACCATAACTGCATAGAAGGCGGGTTCCTATTGTAAACAGTACTGCGGGTTGTGACACGTTTCATTCAACAACAGACTTTTCTAGGTCAGAGCATTCAAGCTACATTGTTGGAGGTCAAGTGTCTGTAAACAGTACGTGGAAATTGTAAACATTCAATGTGCAAGCCCTAATTTGAGAAGGTCATAGTAACTTTGGTTCGTGAATACCACTTTATGTTACAGTGGATTTGACGTTCAGTGCGCGTTTGACATTTCGTTTCTGTGTTCGCAAGGAGCAAGAAATTTATTTTAGTTTCAGCTGTGACTGAACTTGTTCTGCAACACATTGAAATTGATTGCTATATGTTTATGTCACTTCTACTGTTTTTGGTGTATTTTTCTGCGGGTTTTTCGGTTGGTGGGTCTTACGGTAAATGTGCCACTTGATCGAGGCTTACTGTAAGCGGTCTGTAGGTGCAAATTTTCTTAATTTGGAAATTTGCTAGTGACAATTGGTCGCTATTGATGTTAGCTGTGATGTAATTGTACTTAACGTTGTTTTTGTAATATTTTGTCTGTTTTTCAGTTTTGATTGTCGATTTGTTTTGTTTGTATTCTGTAGGTCTCTCCTTTCTTGTGTATTTCTCTACACATTTTTGGTTAAAACAGTGTTGCCATTTGTATTGTTTTGTATTTTTGTCTTTGTATTTTTTTTTTTTTTTGGTTGTACTACATTACTGTCATGCACAGTCTACATACACATACTTGGTCATGTTTTGATATTATTGATAAGGTAGACTCTTCATATAGAGTTTGTTAAATAATATTATATAAGATATTTATACAAGTTCTTTGATAAAAGACTTGTTATCTACAAAGATTGAGACAAGGTGATATACAAATTCAAGTTCTTTATAAAAAAGACTTGTGCCCATAGTGAGTGGGATATAAGGGAATTTTTTTTTCCACAGGTACTCAAGTGATTTTTTGGGTACATTATAAACAAGAGGAACATACAAAGTCTTTGTCTAAGACTAAGACAGTAAAATAAAGTGAAGTGAGTATACAAGTCTATCATTTCAGACTTGTCTCCCATTGAAGTGGGATAAGGTAATTTATTTAATTTTTTTCAGGTTTCTGATCTCATTAGACAGAATGTCTACATTGGATTTCTTCATCCAGCAAGGGTTGACCCTTGGTAAGTCTGGTAAAGAATTGGAAGAATATTCATCTGCTCAATTCGCCATTGCATTAAAGTCAGAAGAAAAGAAACAAAAAGAGGAAATTAAATTGAAAGCAGAAGCTGAACTAAAGAAGCTAGAAGCTGAGAATAGAAGATTAGAACTTGAAGAAAGAAGGTATCAAAGAGAGGCTGAGGAGAGAAAAGCTCAAGCTGCTGCTGAGGAGAGGAAAGCTCAAGCTGCAGCTGATGAAAGAAAATTCCAGATGGAAATGGAAGACAAAAAAATTCAAGCTCAAGCTGCTGCAGAGGAAAAAAAACTTCAAGCTGCTGCAGAGGAAAAAAAACTTCAAGCTGCTGCAGAGGAAAAAAAACTTCAAGCTGCTGCTGAGGCTGAAATTAGAAAAATGGAACATGAGGAAAGAAAACAGAAGATGGAACTTGATGAAAAACTCGCAATTTTGGAGTTAGAGAAATTGAAATTGGCGAGTACGGGTGCTCAGCAAACAACTTCGAGTACGACAAAGGAGTTTGTTAGTAGGATTAAATTGCCTCATTTCAATCCTTTAAAGGATGACGTAGCAGATTATCTAGATAGATTCCAATTTTTGTGCGATACGCATAACATAAAAAAGGAAAAATATGTTGAACAACTGATGCCATTTTTTACAGGTGACACAGTGACTACTCTTATGACAATAGACGAACATGAGAGGACTAATTATGATGTTGTCAGGGCAGCATTACTAAAAAAATACCAATTAAAACAAGAAGACTATCGTCTTCGTTTTAGGACAATGTTGCCAGAAAATGGAGTAGATTTCTCTGATTTTGTTACAAAGATACGTCGTACATTTACACGATGGATTGAGTTGTCTCAGATTGAGAAAACATATGAAGGTCTAATGGACTTATTATTGCGAGATAAGGTTTTGTCATCTGTTAATGATTCTTTTCTTGCATTCCTTCATGAGCGTAAGCCTAAAAACTTAAAAGAAATGGAGGAATACTGTTGTCAGTATGCCACAGCACATCCCCATGCTACAGTTAGCAATTCTAAAGTGAAAGAAGGGTTGCCAGCTGCTTCGGCAACACCATATGGCCCTAATTTCAGAAAAAAATTTCAGGGTGCTCAACAAAATTGGAATAGGGGGAAGTAATCAAAATTACACTCAGAAGCGGAGTAATCCAACACATGATGGTTCTTCGTCTATGCAGTGGAGACAAGATGGTAGTTCTCGTAATTTTAGTGGTAATAATTTGAGACACTTTCGTAAAGGCTATCCAAATAATAACTATTCAAATTTTCGAGGTAATCATTCTCGACGTCAAGATTATGACGATGGTGAATTTAGAAACCGGGATTCAAACCGGAATGATGATTACAATAGGCAATATGATAACAATTACAGGGGAAATGATAGTCGAAATAATTACAGGGGAAATGATAATCGAGGTAGACCTAGGTTTAACAAAAAAAGACCTTACCAACAGGCAAACTCTGCGCAACAAGAGTTTGATGGAGCCTGTAATACAGTAAATGATAGTGGTAACTCTAGGGCTATCACTGGTTGTGCTTTCGATTTTGGGAGAGCAACTGAATGCCCCCAATGCTTAACATTGTTTGACTCATCAACTGTATCTACGCTAAGTTGTGGTCACCCTCTTCCTGCTCTACCTGCTACAGTTGCGCATGATGGGAGAGGATCTCTCATCTTACATAAAGGTCTAATAAATGATAGGCTAGTCTCAGTACTTTTCGATTCGGGATGTACTACCGTCGGGGTTAAGGAGTCTCTGATAGATCCTTGCTGTGCCACTGGAAAAACAATCAAATGTGTTACATTTGGTGGTACTATGGAAAGCTATCCTACTGCTATTATTAGGATTGACACTCCTTTCTTCACAGGAGATGTCCATGCATGTCTTCTTCCTAATCCTATTGCGGATCTTATAATCGGTCGTATTCATGGGGTTAAAGAATGCACCCCGCAACAAATTTCTAGTTGGGAAGAAAAAAAACATTCAAACGGTCAATGCAGTGGTGACAAGAGCTCAAGCTCTTAATCCCCCAACTTCATCTGATAATAGTAATGAAGTTGATAGCCAAGACGAGCACTTGGTGATTTCCCATGACTCGTTTGTTAAACGTCAAGAAGAGGATCCTTCTTTGAAGAAATACTTCCTTCTTGCAAAGAAAGGGGATCCCAATCAAAATACGAATCACAAATCGTATATTACTATGAAGAATGGTATATTGGTACGAATGGTACAACACTCGGACAAGTCTATGCATTCGCAAATTCTTGTGCCTAAGTGTATGAGAGCCTTAATTCTTCGGCATGCACACGATTCTCAGTGTGCGGGACACATGGGTTTTTCCAGAACTAAAACTAGAGTCCTTGCGTCATTCTTTTGGCCATTCGTGAATAAAGACATCCGAATTTATTGCCGATCTTGCAAAATTTGTCAAGAGGTCAAGTCTAGGGGTCCGAGACATGCTGCTCCTATTCAGGCTGCAGATATTCCGATTCGGCCGTTTCAGAAAATGGCTATAGACATCATTGGTCCGTTCAAAATTAAGTCAGCCAGAGGACACCAATTTATCCTCACTTGCGTGGACATGTGCACGCGTTGGCCAGAGGCTATTCCTCTGAAGAGCATATCAACTGTCGATATCGCTGATGCTCTTTGGCTCGTATTTTCTCGTCTGGGATTCCCCGGAGAAATACTGTCGGATCACGGCACTCAGTTAATTTCGGACGTTATGTCTCAGGTAATGGCTACGCTAGACATTAAAAGGTCTCTCAGTAGTATTTATCATCCAATGTCCAATGGATTGGTAGAACGTCTTAACAGGACACTAAAGAACTTACTTGGCAAGATAACGGAGGATCATCCTGAAGATTGGGACAGGGTTTTACCTGCAGTCCTCTTTGCCTATAGAGAGGTTCCCAACGAGCATACAGGGTTTTCTCCTTTCGAACTTGTCTTTGGCGCGCAACCGCGCGGGCCAATGTCCTTGTTACACGATTTGATAACTTCCGATAATATTGACGATGATACACAATCGTCATATGAATATGTTATAGCTCTTAGAGAAAAGATTATCGAATCGTGCAGGTTAGCAACTTCATCTTCCGAATTTGCGAAAGAAAAAGCTAGGCGATTTGCTAATAAGAAAAGACGCCTACGTCAACTTTGTCCTGGAGACAAAGCATATGTCTTACTGCCCTCAAGAGAGAATAGACTTCTCATTTCTTGGAAGGGTCCATACACTATAGTCTCGAAAATTTCTGATGTCGACTATATTGTCGATGTGGATGGAAGGCATAAAACCTTCCATATAAATATGTTAACAGAGTTTATTGAACGTCCAGACTATTTACAGCCTATTTTCCAGGCGACGGACGACTCTCCAGTTCAACATGGTCACATCTCATCCCTGTCCGTTATACAGGATGAGGAAACTATTTTTTCTGACGTGAACTTACCTCTTCCTACGATTCCACTTACTTCAACGGAATCGTGGAGAGACGTTACAGTCTCTTCCAACTTGTCTTTTGAGGAACAGCGTCAAGTATCCTCTACGTTACAATCATATCAGGATGTCCTTACCGACATTCCTGGACACACAGATGTCATAGAACATGACATCATACTTACTGATCGTAATCCGATCAGAGTAAGACCATACCCAATACCTATTCATTTTCAAGCACAAGTCGAGAAAGAATTGGATGAAATGATTCAACTACAAATAATTGAACCATCCACTTCAGCTTATTCTTCGTCAATAGTTATTGTTCGAAAGAAAGACAATAACATACGTCTTTGCGTTGATTATCGCAAATTAAATCAAGTTACGAAGTTCGATGCTGAACCTATGCCGTTATTAGATGATCTACTTATTAGACTTTCTAAAGCTAAATTCTTTACTAAACTAGACTTGTCGAAAGGTTATTGGCAAGTCCCATTGACGGAACACGCCAAACCTCTCACTGCTTTTTCGACACCTAGGGGTCTGTTTCAATGGAATTTTTATGCCTTTCGGGCTTATGAACGCCCCAGCGACTTTCGTACGCATGATGCGACGAATTCTATCAGATCGTGCAGATGTCATTGCATATTTAGACGACATCTGTCTTTTCAGCGATACTTGGGAAGAACACTATGTGGGTCTGAAGGAATTGCTATCTACTCTACGTGAGCATAGTTTGACTGCTAAACCCTCTAAAGCTTTTGTTGGGTTTAGTGAAATTTCCTTCCTAGGTCATCGAGTTGGTCATGGTCTGTTGAAGACAGAGGACCAAAACATTTCAAAGATATTAAATATCTCGGTTCCGAAGACAAAAAAAGCAAGTGCGTAGTCTCTTGGGATTGATACAATTCTATGGAAGATTCATTGAGAATCTGTCCTCCATTATGGCACCACTTTCAACGTTATTGAAAAAAGGTTCTCCTAATATGGTGCGTTGGTCCCAAGAATGCCAATCTTCATTGGATCAGGTTAAGAATTTGTTCTCATCTCATCCTATCTTAAGACTACCGACGATTGATAAGACTTTTGTCCTTCGTAGTGATGCCTCTTCCACTGGCATTGGAGCGGCACTAATGCAGGAATATTCAGGAACTTTGCATCCTGTAATGTATATTTCTAGGAAGCTGAATGCGGCAGAAAGGAATTACTCGGTTTTGGACCGTGAATTGTTGGCTATGGTTTGGTCCATTCTTAAGCTACAAAGGTTCCTTCTGGGCGCGCATTTCTTTATGGAAACCGACCAAAAAGCTCTTACGGCTATGCAAAGTAAGGATTTGAAGAGCTCGAGATCTACTCGTTATGCTATTGCTCTTCAGCCTTTCCATTTCACGGTGCGAGCTATCCGTGGTTCGGATAATGTGATGGCGGACATATTGTCTAGATGCCCACATGATTCCAGTTAAATCTTGTGTCCTAGTTTTTCCTGATATATTTTCAGACTTAGGTCTGTCCTTAATATCATAATATGTTGTAATACAAATGTATTTGGATGATGTTTAGATAATTTAACAAATTTCATTTTGTCCATCCATCAGTGATATGTTGCTAAAATAGCATTGATATTTGTATATTGCTATGATTATATTATTTAGTAATGTTTGATATATGATTGGTATTGCCAGCAACTTAGGTTTCTTGAATGGTATCCCTTAGTTTGTTTGGCTTAAAGGAAATATTTTCTCCTATGTTGGGAGATGATTTGTACCCTCTTCTATTGTACCTGATATTAGGTTCATTGTTTGCATGAGCACAGAAGTGATACTGGTGCTATCTTGCTCATGAACATATTAAAAAAAAAAAATTTTTTTTTTTTTTTACAGGGGGGTGGTAGTAATGTTGCTGTCATTTTCGACGGAGTCATCTGTCAAGTTATTTGCTTATGTTTGTATCATAAGTATAATTGTGTCTTTACCTGCGATGTCAGGTTGATTAGGGGTTGTCTTCCCTTGTTTATTCATTCATTGTGTTTGACCTTTAGGGTCAGAGGTTGTCCGTTCGGGCGATGGCCTATGGGAAGGTTTTTTAAGCGGGAGTGAGATATACTTCCGGGAAGCCGGGAGGTCCTGTTTTTCTGAAGGGACCAAGAGTCCATTGTTTTTCGGGGAGAATCTTCGAAGTAACTGCTATGGCAGTTTTCCCCAGTGAATCTCTGTGCGTCGGAATGACGACAGAATTCCTTGTGTAGTTCTGAGGATTCATTTACCAGGTAATACCGACCTTTATGCATTATTACGCTTTTCGGTGGCAGAACATGTAAAGGATTACCTAGGGTGAACAGCAGTTCACGGATCCGCCATTTCAGAACTTATATATTTGTGCTCGAGGTAGCCATCCAAGACTATTAGTCTTATATTGTCCAGAAATCCAGTGACGAAGATATATTGTGGGAGCCGCAGATTGGCGGAACTTCTATCTACAATAAGTATTACTGCAGGGTTGATGATAACCTATTTAACAGAAGTACACGGCCGACGTCAGGACGAGGCCTGTGCTTCCGGCTATTATACTACAGCCTGATATGTGCAATTGGCAGGGAGTGCCAAGTTGCACCTGTGTGTCAAGGTAACTAAGGCATCTGACGCGTTTAGTCAGAGACGCCAAGGGCGACGCTACGAACTGTCATTACTGAAGAACTTTGCTATTGACCATGCACGTCTATTCTGATGTTTACCTTTTTGAATGCCAAATGTATACCTATCGATGTCAGGTCAGCATGACCTTGTTACACTGACTGTTCCTGTTGATATTATGTGTGTTCCCGTCAATAAATGTCTTGAAACATGCCTGCAGTGTCAAAGCATCCTTGATTACTGCATGTGAGAGTATGGGTTGCAGGATCTACATCTATACGAGCCTAAACACATTCGCGTCTTTATTCGCACCCACACTCAATTCATCATACGCTCGCACTACACATCTAACAACATGTATACTGTCTTGGGCCAGTGATCACCTCAACAAGAAAAAAAGACAGTTACAACATGCCAGGTCAGAGAAGAATTAAAGATACCATCAAACAAAAAACTGTGGCGTCTCCGACTCGGTGCAGCATACTTCATGGTAGAAGAACCACACTGCCAAGAATGTCAGGAAGAGAATGACATAGACCACTACCTGATCCACTGTAAAAAGTATGAACAACAAAGGCTTGAATTAAAAACTTACTATAGAAATCACAATATAGACTTAACAGGTGATAAGGTTTTAAGTATAGATGCCCCAAGAGATGCCCAATCAATACTTAAAAGATATATACATAAAACAAAGGAAAAAATATAAGGTTAGAACTTCAGGAAAATCATCCAACTAAATAGAAATTAAGCAGCAAGAACTAACAAAGCATTAACAAAAAAAAAACTACTCATAGGACAAGGAAAGACAAGGTATTAAAAAAAAGGACAACAACTCAAAAAGAACAAATACTAATACAAATTAAAACCAAGTGTAAAGGACAATAGTTATCTAGAAACAATACAAAAGAGAAAATAAAATTGACAAATACTAATATAAATAAAAATCAGCAACTGCAAAAGACAACAGTTATTTAAATTGAATACAAAATTAGTAAACAAAATGACACTAAATACCCCAATTATAACCAACTTTAAGGTTGAACAGGGTAGACCAAGATGGAACGAGAAGAGGCAACAATAATCAGATGTTGAGTGCCCGATCTCCACCCATCAATTCATCAAAACAACAACAAACAACAAGAACAGGATTTTCTCATAGTGGTGATTTATAGAGTCACAAAAGGACACACCAGGAGAGATGCCTTATAAGTGTGATGTTTGTGTATCAGGATTTTCTTGTAGTGGTTCTTTAAAGAGTCACAATAGGACACACAGGAGAGAAACATTATAAGTGTGATGTTTGTGGAGCAGGATTTTTTCATAGTGGTTCTTTGAAGAGTCACAAAAGGACACAAACAGGAGAGAAACCTTATAAGTGTAATGTTTGTGGAGCTAAATTTTCTCATAGTGGTTCTTTAAAGAGTCACAAAAGGACACACACAGAAGAAAAACTTTATAAGTGTGATGTTTGTGGAGCAGAATTTTCTCATAGTGGTGATTTAAATAGTCACAAAACAACACACACATTAGAGAAACCTTATAAGTGTTATGTTTGTGGGGCTGAATTTTCTCGAAATGATCATTTAAAGAGTCACAAAAGGACACACACAGGAGAGAAACTTTATAAGTGTGATGTTTGTGGAGCAGAATTTTCTCATAGTGGTGATTTAAATAGTCACAAAACAACACACACATTAGAGAAACCTTATAAGTGTTATGTTTGTGGGGCTGAATTTTCTCGAAATGATCATTTAAAGTCACAAAAGGACACACACAGGAGAGAAACTTTATAAGTGTAATGTTTGTGGAGCAGAATTTTCTCATAGTGGTGATTTAAATAGTCACAAAACAACACACACATTAGGGAAACCTTATAAGTGTTATGTTTGTGGGGCTGAATTTTCTCGAAATGATCATTTAAAGAGTCACAAAAGGACACACACAGGAGAGAAACCTTATAAGTGTGATGTTTGTGGAGCAGAATTTTCTCATAGTGGTGATTTAAATAGTCACAAAACAACACACACATTAGAGAAACCTTATAAGTGTTATGTTTGTGGGGCTGAATTTTCTCGAAATGATCATTTAAAGAGTCACAAAAGGACACATACAGGAGAGAAACCTTATAAGTGTGATGTTTGTGGAGCAGAATTTTCTCATAGTGGTGATTTAAAGAGTCACAAAAAGACACACACATTAGAGAAACCTTATAAGTGTTATGTTTGTGGGGCTGAATATTCTCGAAATGATCATTTAAAGAGTCACAAAAGGACACACGCAGGAGAGAAACCTTATAAGTGTGATGTTTGTGGAGCAGAATTTTCTCATAGTGGTGATTTAAAGAGTCACAAAACGACACACACATTAGAGAAACCTTATAAGTGTTATGTTTGTGGGGCTGAATTTTCTCGAAATGATCAGTTAAAGAGTCACAAAAGGACACACACAGGAGAGAAACCTTATAAGTGTGATGTTTGTGGTGCAGGATTTTCTTGTAGTGGTGATTTAAAGAATCACAAAAGGACACACACAGGAGAGAAACCTTATAAGTGTGATGTTTGTGGAGCAGAATTTTTTCATAGCGGTAATTTATAGTCACAAGAGGATGCACAAAGGAGAGAAACCTTATAAGTGTGATGTTTGTGGAGCAGGATTTTCTTGTATTGGTTCTTTAAAGAGTCACAAAAGGACACATACATCAGAGAAACCTTATAAGTGTGATGTCTGTGGTGCAGGATTTTCTTGTAGTGGTGATTTAAAGAGTCACAAAAGGACACACACAGGAGAGAAACCTTATAATTGTGATGTTTGTGGAGCAGAATTTTCTCGAAATGATCAGTTAGAGAGTCACAAAAGGACACACACAGGAGAGAAACCTTATAAGTGTGATGTTTGTGGTGCAGGATTTTCTTGTAATTGTGATTTAAATGAATGCTTGTATAAAGTAGAATTGAAGTGGTATCTGATCACTGATGACAAGAATCAGACGAGGGCCACTGGGGCAGGAGATAATAAGAATAAGAAGATGCTGGAGATGGATAAGTCACACATTGAGGAAACTTGATAGCATTACAAGGTAGTTCTTGTCCTGGAATCTCCAAGGTAAGTGAGGTAGAGTGGAGACCAAACAACACATTGAAGAAAATTGATAGCATTACAAGGTAGTTCTTGTCCAGGAATCTCCAAGGTAAGTGAGGTAGAGTGGAGACCATCCATGGAGAAGAGAACTGGAGACAAACATTGAGAAGACATGGAAAGACTTTCAGTGGATGGCACGTGACAGGAAGTCATGTGCTTCTTGGGTAGTTTGAGGGTGATGATGAAATCTTGGCACACAACGGTCAAGTGAAGCACCCGTTATGAAAATTAATCATTATACTGCTAACACTGACAAGTCAGTTATGGCAGTACATAACAGTCAATTATTGCAGTACTTGTTATTTATAATTTGGCAGTACATAACAGTCAATTATTGCAGTACTTGTTATTTATAATGTGGCAGTACATAACAGTCAATTATTGCAGTACTTGTTATTTATAATGTGGCAGTACATAACAGTCAATTATTGCAGTACTTGTTATTTATAATGTGGCAGTACATAACAGTCAATTATTGCAGTACTTGTTATTTATAATGTGGCAGTACATAACAGTCAATTATTGCAGTACTTTTTATTTATAATGTGACAGTACATAACAGTCAATTATTGCAGTACTTGTTATTTATAATGTGGCAGTACATAACAGTCAATTATTGCAGTACTTGTTATTTATAATGGAAGTTGCTAATTACAACATTTCTGTTAAGTCCAGATGGTCCCCAGTAATATATCTTGTGTAGCACTTCGTAACCTTTTAGTCTTAGTCCCACACCCCTTTACAGTATCTTAAGTAGCCTCACATTCATTTACAGTATCTCAGGTGGCCTTACACCCCTTTACAGTATCTTAAGTAGCCCCACATCCCTTTACAGTATCTTAAGTAGCCTCACATTCATTTACAGCATCTTAATTAGCCTCACACCCCTTTACAGTATCTTAAGAAGCCTCACACCCTTTACAGTATCTTAAGTAGCCTCACATTCATTTACAGCATCTTAATTAGCCTCACACCCCTTTACAGTATCTTAAGTAGCCTCACACTCTTTACAGTATCTTAAGTAGCCTCACACCCCTTTACAGTATCTTAAGTAGCCTCACACTCATTTACAGCATCTCAGGTAGCCTCACACCCCTTTACAGTATCTTAAGTAGCCCAACATCCCTTTACAGTATCTTAGGTAGCCTCGCATCCATTTACAGTATCTTAAGTAGCCTCACATCCCTTTACAGCATAGTAAGAGCCTCTCACCTCCCATTACGGCATCTTAATAAGCCTCACACCCCTTTATCTTCTAGCTTGCAAAACATGTCAGAAGCACAAAGACAAGTATAAAAGTACCTGTTTACACAAAATGAAAACTTATTTTATTTATATATTCAGTGTATGTATTGAGCTCTGAAAATGGGTCATTAGATTTAAAATGCTTGTTGAAGTCATTTCTAGTGCTTGTTCATACAGCTGTAGACATAATGAACACAATTTTCACTAACATTATAAACTTTATGAAGATGGTTTAAATCTTATATAATATAAGAATATACATATATATAAATATTCACTGAATTCACATTGTCAGTGTTATATTTGGCAAAAAATTCATTCTCTGTGTTTATGTTGAAATGCCTTCCAAGCTATCTGACATGTTAGGTTTCACACCCACATTTAGGAAGCACTGCTGTACAGTTAATGGTTGATGCTTTATACTTTGTTGCTGTTCATTTTATTTTTAAAAATTTTCCATTCTTTGAATTTGTGTATGACCAACGTTTGTGTCATTTATTACAGCTTTTGTTAATTGTGAACATTTATATTAACTAAATTATTTCAGTGGTTTAGTGTATACTAATAAACTGTATTACTAATGTTGTCACGTGTTTTGAGAATTGATAGCTGCAGCGGACGTGTATGGGATGTTTTAGTTTTATGTCATTTGTGTCTTTTTCTCATATGTTCCTAGGTCTCCCTCTCTCATCTTAGGGATTACAGAACAAGTACTGCCTGATAATGATGTCAAAAGATTTCATCTCGGTGTGAGTTCTATCCATCTCCAGTGTCATCTTATCTCTTGTTCCACTGGCACTTGTCTGGTTTTTATCAGTTCCACATTAGTAATCTTATACCACTTCCATCCTTCTAATGTACGCAAGTACCCATTTATGAAAGTCTGTAGCTTTTTGTTGTTGTTTTTGTTGTTCATGTTTCAGAGCCATACAATAGTCTTTGAGGACTGAAGTAGGTTGTTGCCATATGCTACTCCATTGCTGTATGTTGGGCAGGACTTCAGAAGGTGTTATGCTGTCATTGGGCTGGTGCCACAGATCTGTTGCACCTATTCTGTACTTGTGGTATAGATGGTATCTCAATCTGTTGTGTCCAGTGCATGGGCCGAAAAATGGTGACATAGTCTCGATTAGATAGCTGATGATATGCATCATATGGGGAAGGAAAATGGATGCAATAGCCAGGTAGAACTGGAAATTGCATCCTTGCAGCAGGTAGAATCATACATATATATTGTCAGCAGTGGAGACAAGACAAAGAGTTGGAGGAACAAATAATTATATCAAAAGGCCAGTGCTCTCAAAGCAGTGGGCAGGATGTAACCGGGAGAGGAGGAGGATATATCACGGTACCAAATCAAGTCTTAGTGTGACAGTGCCTTTGTGGAAAGGGAGGAAAATCTGTAGATCGTTTGTGCTAAGGGAAATAATCACAAGACTTTTTTTTAGTGTAGTTCTTCTGTGGAAGACTGGTTACACACCAGAGATGTTGCTTCCAGAAGTAAGGAACAACCCAGTTAATCTGGAATACTCGTAAGTGCCTGTGTGGTTTTAAAACTGAACTTGAAGGGTTGATTATAAACAGCAACTTTAACAGTAAATGAAAATTTCCAACAGAGCAGTGTATTTGAAAAGTCCAAATGGTTATAAGAGATATTCTTTATTTCATTTCGTTTCCATGTGAAAAAGTGGCAGCTCGAGAGAATTTTCTGGTGGGGAGGAAAGGAAAAACTACCAGCTTTAGCCTCGATGGCAAAAGGCTTACGGCTCCTCAGTAGTCATTTCGTGGCATGTCTATACACTGTGGAAATCCTAGCTAAATTAAAATTCGAACGAGACTTTGATCAAAACTAAGTCGAACTTACGAAAACGTGGAGTAAACCACAATATAATTGTAGCAGGGATTAGTGCTGGGTCACTAATTACCCTGGTTGGTAGAGGATCTCTAGACGGTTATATTCTTGTCCTAACCGCATTTTTAATTTTATTTTATTTAATTTTTTTTATTATGAAACATTCTTTATTCATTTTGTTTTCATGTAAAAAAAGTTTCAGCTCCAAGCTTATTTCTGGTGGGGAGGAAAGGAAAAACTGCCAGCTTTAGCCTCGATGACAAAAGGCTTACGGCTCTTCAGTAGTCATTCTATGGCATGGCTATACACTGTGGAAATCCTAGCTAAAATAAAATTCGAACGAGACTTTGATTAAAACTAAGTCGAACTTACGAAAACGTGGAATAAACCACAATATAATTGCTGGGTCACTAATTACCCTGGTTGGTAGGGGATCTCTAGATGGTTATATTCTTGTCCTAACCGTATGAGTCAAAGGCTTTGTGTTCTCAGTAGGGGATGCGCCATGTTGCTCCACACCTCGAAAGAGAACTTTTTTTTTTCTATATTAACTTTTATTGGGTTCTGATTGTAAACAACTTTTGTATCCAAACACAAAGTTTACAATAGTATGGCAATAAAGGCTAAAAAGCACAAAAAATGATATACAAAGGTGCCAATAAGGGCATTTATGGCGATGTATATACACACACACACACGCACACCCAAACCCACACATGCATGCACACACACACCCGCACACACACTCACCCACACACACACACAAAAGATGTCAAATTATACATTGTTCATAAAGCAACAAATTATTATCAGAAATTCCCAGGTTCCAAACAATAACATAGCATTACAACAACAAAAATTTTAAGTACCGGTAAAGAAGTGATGGTACAACGAAGGATGTTACAAGGATATTTACATTATATCTTCTTCTTTTTTGATCCATAACCGCCAACCGTCAAAGCAGTCAGCGGCCATCACGCCTGGTGGCGTCTTGTAGGGCAGCAACAAATTGATTCCATTTTGCTCGGTCGGCGGCCATCCTTCGTACAGTGCCCCAACTGTGGTTCATTCTTTGCATCTCAGCTTCCACAGTTCTCCGCCAAGTTGTTTTTGGTCGGCCTCTCTTTCGCTTTCCCTTGGGGTTCCATAGCATAGCTGTTCTTGTGATGGTATCAGGGTCCCTTCAGAGGACATGGCCAACCCAACTCCAGCGTCTGCCAGCTATGATGGTGTGCATGTCCTCCTGATTACTCCGAATAAGTATTACATTATATGGTATGAAGTATTTACAAACAAAGCTACGTTGCTTTGTATGACGACCAAAAGGTCAATAAAGGTTTAAATATTTATTTAAACAACAAGAAAGTTTTAAATCTGTCCTGCTATGTCTTGTGTTATGTGTTCGTATATTTGTGAAAATATTCTACTGTTGTATTGTCTATCATCATGTACTGCCCTATTCCTACATGTCCACACTAAGTATCTAAATTCTGCTAATAAAGTGAGGAGTTTAAGTTCTGTCTGTCTTGGTATCGCAGGTAATGTGTTCAGCATGAACGCTTGGTACATGTTGAGTGATTGCTTTGTCTTGGAAGTTATTAATGTTCTTAGTTTGTTTAAAGTAGGGACCACTGTCCAACATGTGTAAAACAAGTGGTCCTCTGTTTCTATTGTGTTGTTACTGCACAGTTTGCATTTTGGCGGCGTTTTGCCTGCTTTTATTGCTGATTGTTTACTCACAATAGGTGTTAAACTGTACAGTAATCTGTATGTAACTTCTTTGGTTTGTGGCTTAACGTCTATTGCATGAATGTTTGTGAAGCTTTGTGTGTGGTCTGTTATGAAAAGGTTGTACCCTCGTTTTATCCGTGTACCTAAATAAGGTTCTTGTGTCCCTACTAAAAGTTTGTATATGAGTTTGGTGTCTTGTTTTATTAAATGTTTGTTCCCTTTCAGATTTTGAAGGCATATTCTGTAAAAGGGTGGTGGTGTGCCAAAGAAATGTGGTGGTTGTTATCTGGTTTATGTAACTTAATTAATCTAAGTCCAATGTAGTAATGTGCTATTGGGTACAAACCTGGATTTTTTATAACCTCCCCTATATACTTGATTCTTAAAGCTTTAATCTTAGTGTTAATGTCTTGTAAGGCTATTCCCCCCTCCCCCCCCCCTTTGTTTTTAGGTTGTATTAGAGTTGCATTTTTTATATTTGCCCAAGTGTTCGTAAAAATGAAACCCCTAATCAGCTTATTTATTTTAACTACAATCGATTTTGGCATGATTTGGATATTTGCTGTGTATATTATTTTAGGCATAATGATGCTATGATGCTTCTTCCGAAAACGGTGGTTGTTTTATATTTATATTTTACCAACATGTTTTGAACTTTCTCTAATAATTTTGCCCATTTTTCCGTGTTGGTGTCTTGCGGATTACAGGAATAATTTATTCCATAAATTTTAATTCTGTTAACTTGCGTTAACTGAAAGGGGAAATCTGTTTTATTTCCCCATCTGCCTAATCCCATTATACTAGATTTTTGAACATTTAGTTTGGATTTGTTAGCGTATCCAAACTCTATAAAAACTTCTAATATGTTTTTATAACAACTTCCTCTCCCCTTTTCCGGGAACAAAGGTTCCCGTGATGTTTATGTCTTGCCTTATTCTTTCCAGAACTGGTTCTAATGTTAATACGTATAACAGGGGTGATAAAGGACATCCCTCCTTACAGATCTCGACAGCCTAACAGGTTCAGTTAAACTGTGGTTAATCAAGATTCTACTGTGGGGTTTTTTTGTATAAGATTTTTACCCATGCTCCAAAATATTCCCCTATGTTGTTTGCTTGTAAAGTTTTATGTAAAAAGGAATGTGATACTCTGTCAAAGGCTTTCTCATGGTCTAATGATAATATTACACTTTGACACTGTCTATCGTGTGCGTATGTAATCAAATCTCTTATAAAGTGTGTGTGTCTACAAATGTTCCTACCGTGTACACTACATTGTTGATCTTCGTGTATCATGTTCTGCATGAACGGTTTAAGTTTCAAAGCGAGAGCTTTTGCCAAAATTTTATAATCCGTGTTTAAAAGTGAGATGGGCCTGTAGTTTTTTATTGACTTTTTGTCGGTATTATCTTTCGGTATTAAAGTGATGAAGGATTCATTTAAACTATTCGGAAGCTCTCCTTTCTGGAAGGCTTCATCAAACACTTTAATTAAAAGGGGGCCTAAAATGGGGAAAAAGACAACGTAAAATTCCGCGGTTAGCCCATCTGGCCCGGGTGATTTATTTTTTGGGAAAGTACTGATAGCTTCCTTTAAGTTTTCTAAAGTTTGATCTAATTTCTTGCTCTCCTCTTCACTTAAACGCTTTGTATAGTGTAAAATTTATCCTGTGTGTTTACGTTAGTTTCTTCTTTAGAGTATAATTGTGTGTAGTATTCCAAAAAGGCGTGTCTAATAATAGTATCTTCTGTCTGCTGTTGTCCGTTCATGTCTATTATTTCATGTATCTGTCTACTGCATTGTACATTCTGCTCTGTTGCTAAATATTGTCTACTAGGGATTTCTTGCGTTATAGTGTTTAGTTTTGTACTAAGTAGTGCTCCCTGGTAAGTATACTGCCTATATTGATCTAACTGTTCTTCTAAAGTATGAATGTGCGGGTTTGTGTTATCTAACATTTTGGTTAAACTAATTGCTTCTTCTAAAATCCCCTCTTCTTTTTTAAACTTCCTATGTATAAGTGTGGCCAAAATATGTGTCCTATCTCTTATTGTATTTTTAAGCATAGCCCAATATTGTGCGATTTTATTTTTGGGAATGTCTTGTGCGTATCCCTGTATTAGTTGTGTTATTTGTTCTGTGTAGTAAGTGTTTTTAAGTAAATTATTGTTAAATTTCTAGTGCGGGGATCTCTTTACTTGTTTGTGTGTGTGTCCAGTGCTTAAAGATGTGTAAACTGCCTTGTGGTCTGTAAATTTAAGAGTGTTTTTATATGATATACTTTGTGTATATTGTAGTTACTAGTAGTATAAATTCTGTCCAGTCTCGAGGCCTGTCTGAGATATGGGTTTGTCTTGTCATAGTATGTAAAGGTTTGTTTGTTGGGTTCTATTTTCCTGTATGCATCTGAAAGGTCATGTTCGTCTAACATAGCTTGAATCTGTCGTATAAGTGGAGACTTTTCTTGTGCCAGTGCTCTTGCGTACCTTCTAGACACATCTAGACCAGACAGGACACAATTAAAGTCTCCACCTAAAATCTTTTTCATTCCTTTATACTGTCTTGTTAGTGTATCATATAAGCTGTCATAAAACTTAGGTCAGTCAATTTCCGATGTTGGTGCGCAGATATTGATGAGTGTGTGTGTGTCTTGTCTGTTGTGTTTGTTCTGTATTTGTATTATGACAGTTCTGCCACAACTGTCTGTTCTACTATGTACTGCCTCCTAATCTTCATTAATTTGCAGGATGGCTACACCACCATGACTAGTGCCTAGGGCAAACCAGCCATGTTTAAGTCCTAATTTAATTACCAACTGATTGGCATGAAAATCAGAGGTAATACCGGTCTGTTGTAAAAATAAGAAATCCGGTTTATCTTTTCTTATCAGTTTGATAACATGGTCTAGTTTATTTCTCAAACCATTGATGTTTAGAGATATTAAAACTAGGCTGCTTGACAAAGTGGTAGCTGGGAGTTGGCCACTCATTACAAACTGTCTACCTGGCAAAGTGGTAGGGTGGTCACTTGCCGCATCTAAATTACTTGACAAAGTGGTGACTGGGGGCTGGCCGCTTGTCGTAAATGAACTACTCAACAAAGTGATAGCTGGAGATTTGTCACTTGTTACAATTGATGTACCTGGCAAAGTGGTAGGTTGGTCACTTGTTGCAAATAGTCTACTCGACAGAGCGGTGACTGAGAGCTGACCGCCTGTCATGACTAAACCACTCGACAAAGTCGTGTCTAAACTGCTTGACAAAAGGGTGCCTGGGGCTGGCCGTTTGTCTTAACTATACTGCTCGACAAAATGGTGACTGGGGGCTGACCATCTGTCGTTCTGCACTGACGATTGTGACCAAGCACGGGCGAAGCCGCGCTGCCGGGCACTCCCACCCTATCGGGAGGGGGGGGGAGAGTTGGCTGCTTAGTTGTGTTTGTGTACATTAAAGGTGTGATAGTGTATGCGGTGAGTGCGTTTAAATTAACCTAAAACAACTTATTTACATTAAAAAAACAAACTTAAAATATAAGCAACACTTGCTAAACTATAGCTGCTTAAATTATTTACTAACAAAATTACATCACTGTTAGCGAATCTGTTCCCGTGGGCCAACTGGAGGCTGTTCATCTTTCCATACAACGGCAGCTCTCTGTTCGTCTTCTTGAGGGGACTTCTCATCCCATAACTGAAGTATATACGGGACTGTCTGCACTGGGCCTCAGTGCATGGAAAAAGAACTTGAAAGGAGTTCATTCGTTAAAGGGGGTCAAATTCTTGATCATCAATGAATAGGCTTGCTTGAGTCATCGTCGCATCCAGGGCATCTTCTTCAACCACGGTTGCCAAACTGGGGTACAGCTTAACCTGCACCGGCATTGACTCTTCTGGTGAACTGGCTGGATCCATCATGTTGGAACACGGTCAGCTCCGGCTCGTCAACAACAAGTGTTGACACCCACCTAGAGGAGAGCTTTGTATTGGACGCCTTTGGCGACAATGGCTGGTTTTCCGGCATTATCGGCGAGCGCTTGGTTGGTGACGTGCTCTCGCTGCGCCATATCTCTTTTGATTTCACAGGCCCCATTGCCTGGAGAACGAGATGTTTCCTCTTTGGTGTGCGTTTACCATGATGTACCATTGTAAAATTGGCCTCAGCTGGACTGGCCCGGGGCAGGGAGCTCGCTCGGCTCGCTTGACTGGCTCTGTTCTGCAGGAGTGGTATTAGTGACCGCCTCCTCTACCCTCGTTTGCTTGACTTGGGGGGCCGCTCGTTTCCTTGGACACTGGCTCACCCCGTGTGTGTCAAGCCCACAAATAGCACACTGTATCCTCCGGCTTGGCAGGGAACCCATACAGGCTGGATCTTGTCCTCTTGCCCCGCTATCTTCAGATGTATAAAGTGGGGGACCTGGCATGTTGACGGTCTGTACAGAAAATTCCATTTATCAAATGCCGTTTTGATTCTTGTTACCTCTGCATCTTTGTCCCAGAGACCGCAGCCGCCACACGCTGCACCGCCTCTGCTTTCATGGTGGGCGGTATCCAATGGAGAATCCCTTTTGACTTCTCATTGTCTTGGTGTTCAATGTACACTGACATTTGTGGATTTGTCCACTCTAACCTTTTCCCATGAAGGCCCTGATAATGCTTAAACTGGGCCGCTGCCGTCAAAGTGGCATACCGCTTGAACGGCCCTTCAAATCGGTACAGAGTGGCAATCCCACTCGTGCTTACACCTGCAGGCCCTGAGAGAATGCTCGCTATCAGAGAATATGAAGCCCTATTTGCCTGTGCGCCGGTAACAGTAATAATCAAAGTACCTGGTTTATGGAAAGCTCCACCTTCAAAGTCTTCCTCCATGTTAACATGGAAAATCGGAACTGCTGGCGCTGCCATCTTATAATAATATTCCTCTTGGTTGAAAAAAACCAAATATGGAAACAAATGAAGCTGTTAGCTGAAAAGCTACACCACAGCACACACAAACATCGAGAGTAACGCCTTCGGTTTGACTCTAGCTCTGAGATAACTGTCTCAAGCTCTGAGCGGTTACTATGATGCATCAGTCTTTATACCAGTCCGGTACTATGGCTTGCTGTATGCAATATTTCTTATTGGAGTTAAGACCGGAAACATTCTTATGATTGATCTTGGGGGCTAGCTGACTGTTGAAATAATCTTTAATCTAACTAACTACGAAACCTCTAGTCTAAATTTATTGTTTCTAAGTGAGGATGACCAACCATTGTTCAAGGTTCTCTCTAATCTAAATGTTTTCCAGTCTGACTTGTATGGAGGCCACACGAGGTTTGATGACATCATGGGTTCATGTGTGCCATGACTGATGATGTTATTGATTCTCGACTAGTGTTTTATTTATCTCTAACTAGTCATTCATAATGTTGTGGATTTGGTGTTTTCAGATGTTATTATTCAATCTTTCTATTGGACTGAATGAGGTCAGCTGTGAAGGTCCCTGATTATAACAAATTTTGGGTTGAGTTATCAGAGAAACTTGCTGCTACCACCTTATGACCTCAATCAGACTTATTCTTGACTAGTATGTATGATAACTACGTCTAAATGTCTAGGGTTATGAAGGTATGATGTAGTGTAAGTAAAATTAATACAAACACATTTAAATCCTAACACATATATAGGACTGAGTCAATACAACAAGCACAAACAGACTAACACTCTAGTATATATCTTATAGAAGTCTGTGGCTGAATTTTGTGTAAAGGCTATTTTACAATTTTATTTGGCCTGATTCAGAATTTTCTGAGTCAGAACCAACAACAAAATGAAATTTATGAATTTATTTACATTAAATCAAATACCACAATGGATCTTCTGTCCATACAAATACTATTACAATCAAATTTTATATATACGAGGGCTGTTAGGAAAAGAACCGACCATAATTAATATTAGAAAAACCGTTTGCGCGACATCGATGTAACTTGGCAGCCAAATAGAGTGGCTTGTTATGCACATACGTGTGCAATGTTGAAGTTGCTGCACCAGTCAGTGCGACCGTTAAAAGCCGTTTAGTGTGTGTGGTCGGCGCATTCAAAATGGCTGAACGAGTAGAGCATCAAATTTTGCGTCAAGCTTCAACATTCCTCCATGGAAACTATTATGATGATTCAGAAGGCTTTTGGAGACGATGCAATGAGTGCTACACAAATAAAGGTGTGGCTAAAACGCTTCAAAGATGGTCGAGAATCTGTTGAATGTGATCCCATTTCTGGAAGGCCTGCAACAAGCAGAGCACCGGAAAATGTTAAACGTGTATGGGCTGCAATCAACAAAAATCGGCGACTGACAGTGCGAGAACTAGAAAAAGATCTGGGAATTCAAAAAACTATTGTATCCGAGATTCTGACCCAGGATCTGGGTATGAGACGTGTCGTGGCAAAATTCGTTCCGCGGATTCTGCTACCAGAGCAGAAGGAATTTCGTGCCACAGTTGCTAATGATTTGCTTCAAACCACAACCAATAACCCAGATTTCATGAAGAAAGTCATAACCGGAGATGAATCGTGGATCTACTGCTATGATCCAGAAACGAAGGCTCAGTCGTCTCAGTGGAAGTTGCCTGGTTTTCCACGCCTGAAGAATGACTTCCAGAAATGGGATCACATTCAACAGATTCTCGACCATCTTTGAAGCGTTTGTGCTACACCTTTATTTGTGTAGCACTCATTGCATCGTCTCCAAAAGCCTTCTGAATCATCATAATAGTTTCCGTGGAGGAATGTTGAAGCTTGACGCAAAATTTGATGCAGATTCTTTGCTCTAATCGTTCAGCCATTTTGAATGCGCCGACCACACAGTGCACGTGTTCACTAAACGGCTTTTAACTGGTGCAGCAACGTCAACATTGCACACATATGTGCATAACAGGTCACTCTATTTAGCTGCCCAGTTACATCGATGTCGCGCAAACGGTTTTTCTAATATTAATTTTGGCCGGTTCTTTTCCGGACAGCCCTCGTATATATATATTTATCTATTAATAAGTCACACTGGTAACTAATGGTATGGTTGGGGTGTTGTCATCATCCCTCTTTTCTTTTAGTAATATCTTGTGGAATCTTTATTGAACAATTTGATAGTTGATATTTATTTTAATAAAGTTAGTTTGTGGATGAACTATTTTGTGCCAACACAGAGGCACTTATCTTGATAAAGGTTATGATGCTGACACTCTGATATATTTCACTCGAACGACCAAGCTGACACAGTTTCTGGTGTAGTGGAGTAGAGTAGACCTCTTAGACCAACAAAATTTCACTGTCTTTCTTTCTCACACGTACAGTCACCAGGGTTCTGGCACTAACTTAGTACCAGAACAAAAAATCCTGAAACAAGGTTATGATTCTTAATAACTCATCTACAATATTATTTCACAAACAATATATGGCATACTTCAATAAAAGAAAAGGGTCCGATCTTTCTGACCAATTCATTTCAACCATTTTCATCTGAGATAACAACTCATACCAGTGCTCCTATTCTTTTCCCTACTGGTTACAACGCCTCTGACACTGCAACAATGATTCTCTCCCATATAATAATGTGGGTTAGCCTTCCCACTGGCAACTGTGGAAATCATTTTAAGTTACACAATACATATC
This sequence comes from Oreohelix idahoensis, assembly GCA_024509875.1. Lineage (NCBI taxonomy): Eukaryota > Metazoa > Mollusca > Gastropoda > Stylommatophora > Oreohelicidae > Oreohelix > Oreohelix idahoensis. Next base: position 161,658 of record JAMPIV010013784.1, read on the forward strand.
AATTTTACTGATTCTGTGCAACACCACAGGCCCTGCATAAGTCTGCTGGGGACCTCTGTATTTAGTCGTAGAACCTTCCCAACAAGCAGTATCTTATACACCAAATGTTATTGTAATATCAAGATTAATAAATTCGTTCTTACCACAATTCAAAGAAATATCACAAACGTACATTGACTGGCATTAGCATAAGTTCAGCTTTGCCCCGGTTCAGACTGCCAAGGTTTTTTTATTATTTTATTTCACTCTTAGCACTGCTGTTCTCAACGCAACTTGCTTTCAAACTAATTTTTTCAACTGGCGACAAGCCTTTGAAAGCTTTTTGCCAATATACCAGCCTGGCCCAATCAGAGCGAAGGTCTAGCTTTTCGATTTAAATTTAAAAAAAAAAAATTCCAAACTTCTAGGAGTGAGTATTCCAAATATATTTAACTTTTTGCCTAACTAATATCCTCTTTCCTATAATCTTCTACCGACCAATCGGATTTGAATCACTCTACTGCCTGTTTTTTTAAATTTTCGTCCCCACTAATGTTTTGTATAAATGAGCAAGAACAACAGTCTGTCCGTCTTAGTGTTAGGAAACATATAGTATTCTTTCAATATCTTGGCCAATACTTGGGCTACCATGTATATTAAAACATATTATTGCATAGGGGACAATAAGCTATCTTTTTATATGACTTTTATAGTTATATTATTTGTCATTTAGATTTTCAGTTTTGTCACTGTTAATCGTCAATATTTAACTTTTCCATAGGTCGTCCATCTTCCTCCCCCCCCCCCTCTTTCTGTATCATATTTTTCCTTCAAATAAACCAACTAGGAGAAGAAAGAAGACATCAGATTAAGCTGGGAGAACAGGTCCTGGAGCAGGTCGACCACTTTAAATACCTCGGAGCTATTGTAGACCGAAAGGGAGGCATCAAAGAAGAGTTGGCCACTCAAAAAGCAGCAGCTGGGAGACTTTTTCAGGCCATAAATCGAGGATTCCTCAGCAAGAGAAAGGTTGGTAAGAAAACGAAGATGGCTGTATACCGCTCCACCTATGTCCCAGTCTTGACATATGGATGCGAGTCATGGGCAGTGACTACAACCCATAAAAGCCAGATCCAAACCTCAGAAATGAGGTATCTGAGGAAGGTGGTTGAAGTAACAAAAAGAGACATGGTACGCAACCAGACGAAACGTCAAGGCCTTAAATCACACCCCCTGCAGACCCAAGTAGAACAGTCCCAATTAAGATGGTTTGGCCATGTCTGCAGAATGTTAGAAGATCGGCTACCACGAAAAACATGGGAAACAAAGAGCCAAGGATCCAGACGCTGAAGACGACCCAGAGTCCACTGGGAGGACAACATTAGACAATCTTTGAAGGACCGAGGACTAGAATGGAACCAGGCCAGGAGGAAGACAGCCGATAGGATAGTCTGGCGCTCTCTCTTTCAAACCTCTACACCTCACGGTAGAAGGGGAACGACTAAGCAAGTAAGTATGAACCAACTAGTTTGTGTGACGTCAGAAATACACTCTCGGCGAGAATTTAAACTGTCTGTGTGTTTATATCTGCTGGCGTGTCCCACAGCGTGTCTATAGTAAAAGAACCGCATGTTGAGCGAAGAGGGGTTTTGCAAGGCTGTTGGTAGTATTGGCGTTAATTATACCGCCGTTTCGTTCTTACATTACTGGAAAATGTCCGAGTTACTACTAATTAGTGACGTTAAAGTTAAAATATTACGTTAATTCAGACAGCTGTTTGGGTCACATTTCTGGCAGATCGTACACCTCCCTTCCTAAAACATGCATTCATTGCAGGTTATAATCTGTGAGATAACTTAGCGCAAATGAAGTCCTACGTGTTTTTCTGATTTTCATCACAAGGATGTCTACTTAAAAAATCGGCACCCACGTTCTGAGAGCCGGGAACATATTCAATCATAAATGAATAGGGCTGTAATATCAAGGACCATCTTAATAATCTGTCATTTTCATGCTTTGCCTGTGTCAAAAATACGAGCGGCTGATGATCTGTTTGGACCACAAATGTCCTACCATACAGATAGATCTGGAATTTTTTTATAGCCCAGATTAACGCTAAACATTCCTTTTCACTTGTTGAATAATTTTTTTTTGCTTTGTTCATTTTGCAGCTTGCATAAGCGACTGGGTTCAATTCCCCATCTTGTGAGGAGGACCTTTGCAACAATGTAGCCCCTAAGCCCACATTGCTTGCGTCACTTCTCACGACAAATTCTTGATTCAAGTCAGGCAATTTCAATACCGGCCTGCTTGGGAGTTTTTCTTTTAACTCTTGGTATGCAAATTTACACTGAGCTGACCAATTAATTGTATCAGGCTGTCCCTTACGCGTTAAATCCGTCAGAGGAGCACATATAGAGTTAAAATGTTTAATGTACTTTTGGTAGAAACCACACAAAGACACAAAAGATCGCACATCTTTCTTTGTTGGTGGCCTCGGTGCTCTTTTCAATTTCTCAAGATTCTTGGGGTCAGGGGTCATGCTACCCTGATGTACGGTATGTCCCAAGAATTCCAACTCTTTACATCCTATACAACATTTGGTTGGTCTAGCAGTCAAGTTAGCCTCTCTGAGTCTACCAAACAGCATATTCAAAGAGTTAACGTGTTTCTCAAATGTTTCAGTAGCAATAAGAATGTCATCCATGAAATTCGAGATGCATGGATTTTTCAGGGGATCCAACAATTTTCGCATCATCCTAGAAAACACACGGGGAATTTTTCAACCCAAACGGCAGCATGTTGAACTCATAATGGCCTTCCGAGGTGCTAAAGGCTAAGTAAGGTCGAACCTCAGGCTTTACTGGGATTTGATAGTAGCCTTTGCTAAGATCTACCTTAGAAAAATATTTTTCCTTGTTCAGCCTGGCAAATAGTTGAGTAGTATCAGGTAATGGATCCACCTGATCTTCTGTGATAGCATTCTTCTTCTTCTTCTTCGTACACTCTCAGACGTCCACTTTAATGTTCTCAAAGAAAGCAGTAGTCAGTTTGAGGCTATTTGAATCCCCGTAAAGCTTTTCCACGAAAGGAGCTGGCGTCGGCCATATGCACTTTCTCTGTACCACATATAAGGGGCAACTTTGAAGCAAATGTTCAGCAGTCATTTTATCAGTATCACAGTTACACTGATCGGTAGTTCCTATCTTTAGCTTGTTGAATAGATGGTATCTCAATCTGTTGTGGCCAGTGCGGAGTCTGAAGATTACCACTTGTTCTCTTCTATGGAGCTGGTAGTAAGCATCATTCTGTGTGTGCCCTGGATGTTCTACATTCCATTTGTTTCTGTAACTGATTCTGATAAAACTCTTTGCCTCCTCAAAAGTTATGCTTGCATCAGGCTGAGGTAGATGTGAACGTTCTTTTGCCATTCTGTCAGCCTCTTCATTGCCGGCGATGTTACAATGAGATAGGATCCATTGGATCACAATACTTTTGAATCGTTGACAAAGTTTGTGGAGCACTATTCTGAGATCATCCAGGTCTGTATTATTTTGGCTTTTCAACGATGCAATTACTGACTGTGCATCAGTAAAGAAAGCAACTTGTCTCTCTGACCTTTCTTCTGTCAATATAACCTCTGCTGCAGTTTTCAAGGCCTCTGCCTCTGCTCTGAAGTTGCTGGAGAATCGTCCTGTCGCCACAGACAACCTTTATTCTGCACCAGTGCTTAAGGTCAGAAAGACACCCCCACCTCCATTTTCTGTTGCATTTGTTGCTGATCCATCTGTGTATGCATGGGTCCAGGTGTTGCGTGGATAATGTGTCTCTATGTATTTTGTCGCTATGGATTTTCTATCTGTTGTAGTTTGGCTCTTTTTACTTTCAATTCCAGGAATGTTTTCTATCATTTTAGGGAAATGATTTTGTTTCCAAACTGGAAGCTTGTGTGCAGTGTAGATGGGTTTAACAGTGGATATTTTATCTATGGATACTGCTCTCATTTGTGATTTGGTTGATTCTACAAAATTACTTCGTTTGAGTCTTTGCCTTCTAAGAGCATTTATTCTATGGCACATTGGGTGGTCTGTTAGTCTTTTGAATTTTTCAGCCTGTTGCTGAGCCCTGCAGTCTCTTCTATCTGTCATTGGCTGGAGGCAAGTAATCTTTTCGAGTTCTTTTATAGGTGTTGACTTCATGCCTCCCGTTATAATTCTCATTTCTTGATTTTGGAGTCTGCTTATTTTATCGAAGTTTGTCGTAGCTGCTGTTGCCCATGCTGCTATGCCATATTCAAGAACTGGCCTCACTCGCCCTGTGTACAACGTCTTAAGCACTTTCTCATCTGCACCCCAAGTTGTTCCAGCAAGTTTTTTCATAACTGCCATTCTTTGTCGTGCTCTCATTCGATTTCTGTCAACCTGTTTTTTCCAAGTCAAACGGCGATTAAAAATAATGCCTAGGTAGTTTGGATTTTCATTTAATTGAAGATTTACTCCGTTCAGTACTAGTTTGAAGCTCTGAGGTCTAGTTGAGAGGGAAAATACAGTGTACGTTGTTTTCTCTTCATTAATCTTCATGAGCCATGTTTTGGCCCACTCTTCCAGTGATGTTAGTGCTTGCTGCATCAGAATGTTTGCAGTAGTGATATGTTCTTCAGAGATCCACAACGCTAAGTCATCTGCAAAGGAAGCATTGTGTGCTATTTGTTGAATATTGTCAGTTATGTCATTTATGTATGCAAGGAACAGTGTAGGTGACAGGACTCCTCCTTGTGGGACACCCTGCTCTAATATAAACTTTTTACTAGTCTGTCCTTGCAGCTGTACTCTTGCGGTTCTATTTTCCAGGTAGTGACTAATCCATTTGTACATTCGCCCACATACACCACTTCTCTGCAGTTTGACTTTCAATCCCTCTTTCCATACTGTATCGAAAGCTTTTTCTAAATCTACCCAAACCACTAGCGTGTGTTTTTTTTCGTGGAAGGCATCTTTGATTTCCTGAGCTATATATGTGATTTGATCCTCAGTGGATCTGTGTTGTCTGAATCCTGCTTGTTGATGGTTTAATAGGTGTTTGCTTTCCAGGTGCCACATCAGTCTGGTATTTATCATGCGCTCCATCAGTTTCCTGTAATCTATGCACAGTCTATGTTCCCCAGATGGTTTTCGCAACAAAACCACACAGGAGCTATAAGGAGATTCACTGTGAGAAATAATCCCTTCTTGTAACAAATAATCTATCTCCTCTTTCAAAGCTTTTTCCTTAGCGAACGGAATAGAATAGGGCCTCATACAGATGGGTGTTGGGTCTAGTAGTTTCATATCATATTCCAACAAATTTGGGTGCCCCGGCTTATCCATTAACACGTCTGTATGTTTCTCTAGGACCTTTTGAATCCTCTCCCTCTGTCCTTTTGTCAGGTGATTACTGATTTTCACCTGTGCAAACGTTTCACTTGGCTTCAGTGGATATTCAAATGAGGTGAGAGGGTCATTTTTCATTTGGGTTGCGATAGACAAGGCCATTAACCCTCTATTGGGCCTTGTTGCCATTTGGCAACATACCGTTTAAAGTCATCTATTTCACTATCCGGCGTTCAAATTAATAATTTTTTTGTTTTATTGTGTTCTAGAAACATTCCCAATTTTAAATTACCGGGTAACTCATTTGTCGGAGAAATACTTTTTTTTCACGCACTCTTTTGTCAAGGCATGGTAGCTGGTTTGCAAGATCGAATTGAGAGGTGAGTTTACTTCACATTATTTTTTAAAATTCCTTATGAAAACGGTGTATAAAAAATATGTTGAGTAACTTAAACCACTTATCTTTGTAACAAATGCTTTAATAGTTATAAATAAATAAAATAAGTTACTCTTATTTTACATTTTAGGTATGTTGCCATTTGGCAACAAAAGTCGATTAAGGAATAAAAACCACTTCATGTTGCCAATTGGCAACAGTTGCTTTTTACCTAATAAATGATATTTAATGTTGTATTTCTCTGTAATCAACAACATTAGTATTTTATTCTCATTATAATTGATTAAACTTCATCATTTAAAAAAAAGTTGTTATTTGCAATTTTATGTATCCTAAAAAGGTCAATGTAAATAGTAGAATTACCAGTATAAATTACTAATAATATTGTAAATGAATAAAACATATTTACTTCATCTAGACTTGACTTTTAGAACTAAACTACACATGATAACCACTAAAATTGCCAGTAATCACAAAACATAATGTATCATCAGATGAGATTAAACAATTTTGTGATGAAAAACTTTTGAATTACAAAATGTATATGTTGTCATTTTTTTTTTAATTTTTTTTATACAGTTAAACACAATGGATCCTCAAAAGTTTTACAGCCAAAAGACTACAATCTATAGACCAATACCTGAGGCTTCTAGCGATAGTGAGCTGTCAGACAGTGAGGCTGAAGACATCCTGGATAACACGTGGCAACCCGGCCCTTCCTCGGACACAACCGATTCAGGTTTGTTGAATTTAATTGATGTTTTTTTTTTTAATGTGGCCACTTTATTTCAGACTGCAGTTGTAGCCTTGTCCATCAGTGTACAACCTATGTACAGTTTCAGCCTAGTCCATCAGGTACTAAATATCGGCTGACGGAGACTTACTTGTGGAACGCTTTATACCATAATGTGGATTAGAATAATTTTTATCATTATTACTATTATCAGAATAATAACATGTACACCAGTATACCAATAAATGATTGTTTATGTTGCCAGATAATTAATATCTTTGTTTTCTTTTTTTTTCAGAATCATCTGCATCAGAGCTGGAGGACACAGATGTAACCTTTGATCGTCGTCGGATGCTATGGAGACACCGTGAAGCCTCAGATGTATCTTCTGAAGCTCCGCCCTTCTCTGGTGATTCGGCACACGTATCAGTTACCTCAGAACCAATAGAATACTTCCGCAGATTCATTGATGATGATACAATGGCACATATGGTCACTGAATCAAACAAGTACAGCATCCAGAAAAACATCATGAAGCCTCTCAGATTGAGCCAGCCAGAACTGGAACAGTTTTTTGGAATTGCGTTTATGATGAGTATTGTTAGAATGCCCAGTTGTAAATTGTACTGGGACTCTACAACGCGCTATGGACTTGTTGCTGATACTATGACGAACAAGAGGTTTAAAGAAATCAAAAGTAACATTCACTGCAATGACAACAACAAGCAGCAAGACAATGAAGGCGACAAATTGTTCAAATTAAGACCTTTAGTTGACGCTCTGAAAGTGAAATTCAATTCAATCAAACCAGCAGAAAGGCTGAGCATTGATGAGCAAGTTATCCCATTCAAAGGTCAATCATCTCTGCGTCAGTACAACCCAAAGAAACCCAAAAAGTGGGGCTATAAAGTCTTCGTTTGTTCAAGCATTTCTGGTTTGATTCATGATTTTGAAATTTACACTGGAAAAATTGACGTGTGTCCTGGCCAACCTGATTTAGGAGCATCAGCTAATATCGTGCTGAGACTTCTTCAACGTATCCCTAAAAATGTGTGGCATAAAGTATATTTTGACAACTGGTTTAATTCGCCAGCATTGCAGGCATGCCTCTGGAAACAAGGCATTGCATGTCTTGGCACTGTCCGCGCAAACCGGCTGAAAGGGTGTAATCTGTGTTCCGATAAGGAACTGAAAACGAAAGGAAGAGGGTCATCTGTTGTTTGTACTGCAGCAACAAACGGAGCCACATTGAAAGCTATCAAATGGTATGACAATAAAGCAGTCACACTGCTAAGCACCTATGCAGCAGTTGAACCAGAATGTGTAGTCAGAAGATGGGACAGAAAAGCCAAGAAGGAAATACACATTTCTTGCCCTGCAGCTGTGAAAGAATATAACATGTTCATGGGAGGGGTAGATTTGCTGGACTCCTTGCTGGCACTCTATCGTATACCTATTAGATCCAAGAAATGGTACCACAGAATATTGTTTCATTTCCTGGATGTTTCTGTGGTGCAAGCTTGGCTAACTTATTGTTCAGATGTGTGTAAGGATGGTATGGAAAAAAAGGACAGACTACCATTAGTTGATTTCAAGTTGCAGATTGCTTTGTGTCTCCTAAAAGCAGGAAAAGTGAAAATAATAAAAGGGGAAGGCCATCAGGAAGCACTGAGACACAGCTGGTGGCTAAAAAGAAGAGAGGGCAAATAGCAAATGTACCTCCTTTTCATGTCAGAACTGACAATGTTGGCCACAGCCCCAATTCCGTCACCAACAAAGGGAGATGCAAACTTCCTGGATGCAAGGGGTACTCCAGAACTGTCTGTGAGAAGTGTAACCTACACTTGTGCCTCAATAAACATTCAAACTGTTTCAAAGTATTTCATGAAACATGAGTGTGGAGCTGTGATTGAGTCACGAGACAGAAGATTTTTTTTTTTTTTCAGTAACTATATGTTTCATTGTATGTGTGGCATTTTCTGTATAAATTACACTTAACTTCATGAAGTTTCACAAATTTTGTTGTCTGCTATTTACTGTTTAAATATTAAATGTAGGTAGGGAGTAAAAAAAGGTGAAATAGATGTTGTTAGACATAAAAACATAGTTAAAAGATATATGTTGCCAAATGGCAACAATAAATGTTCCCAACCTTAATGGTGATTTGTTGCCAATTGGCAACATACCCATAAAACACTAACTAAACATTTTTTTGCCCAAAATTAACCTTCACACCACTTTTCAGACATGGGACAGCCACAAAAACCACTCCAAGAATTTTTTTTTCCAACTATTTCATAAATGGCCCAATAGAGGGTTAAGTGTGTTCCTTCCTGGATTTGCCTGTCCAGATATTTCTTCAGAAGGTTCACTTGATAGACTTTTTCCTTTCCCTTCTTGTCTATTTTATAGTTTGTTCTGGATACCTTTTCCAAAACTGTATATGGACCTTGCCATCCGATTTGAAGTTTATTGCTGCTGCCTGGTAGTAGAAAAAGCACCTTCTCCCCTACAGCAAGCTCCCTATCCTTCGCTTTTTTATTATAATAAGCAGCATGCTTTTTCCTGGCTTGTCTCAAATGATCATTTGCCAGTTTCCAGCTAGTTTTTAAACGAGTGGTCAGTTCGTTCACATATTGATATGATGAGGTAACAGTCTCTTCTGCCTTCTCATCGGTCCACGTCCTCAGCAAGGCTTCCAATGGACCTTTTATTGGCCCCCCAAATAACGGGGTTGCGGGTGCCATCCCGGTTGAATTATGTGGAACTTTCCGATACGCAAACAACGCAGAGGGCAAATATTGGTCCCACGTATCAGGTTTTTCATGGGCCAGCTTTCTCGGGATAGAAATGAGAGTCCCATTGAACCTCTCTACCTGGCCGTTCCCCTGGGGATGATACGGACTACAATGAAAGTGCTTGGCTTGAAATAACCTAAAAACTTCTTCTGTTAGTTTCCCCTTGAACTGTGAGCCGTTATCAGTCAAGATTTGATGTGGGAATCCTAACCTAGTGAATATAGTAAGTAATGCCTCTGCCACATGTTTCGAATCGATTGACGACAGGGCTACCGCCTCTCCCCACATAGAACAAGTGTCCACCAGAGTAAGGATGTAACTGTTCTTCCTCTTGGTCCGAGTGAGAGGTCCCACAATATCCGCTGCAACTCTCTCAAAAGGTGTTCCCACTATGGGCATTTCCCCTAGAGTTGCTGGAGCAGTCCAATGCTTTGGAGCTACTCTCTGGCATTCTGGACAGGATTTTACATATCTCTTTATATCTTCCGTTATCCCTGGCCAGAAATAATGACAAGCTATACGCTGTCCTGTTGCGCTAATCCCCATATGACCACTGAAGGAAATTGCATGTCCTAATTCCAACAGTCTCTCCCTATATGAAGTAGGAAGTACCAGCTGTCCATGACCAGTTGTTCCAGTCCCAGTCTTCCTATACAACAATTTGTTTTTCATATAATAATCCCCTTTGTTTGGAGGTGTGTGGCATTTAGGTAATTGTTTAAAGCAAGGCTTGAATTTCCTATCTTCAGCCTGTGCCTTCCTCATCTCCTCTTGATGAGTATTTATTGGCTCATCTTCTTCCTTTCTGGATTGTGAACGTGTCTGGACTGCTGCCAAGACCACAGGTCTCTTGGGATCCCCCAAGAAGACATAACGACACCCCAATATCAGAGGGTAGATGGGTGCGTCGATCACTGATGCTCTGATTACTCCTTCCACATAGCGAGTTTTCACCGTTATCCTTGCAATGGGAAGTGTCATAAGTGATATGTCCTTGGTCGCCCCTAGTATATCCACTGTTTCTGTGGTATACTGATCTAGGTTCACCAAGTGCGCACTCACAACAGAATCAAAATCGAAACCGGTATCATACAGGCACCTAATGGTGACCCCATTACATACAACATCCTCACACACTGGGGGGTGATAAGGTTCCTGCTGTCCAGTAGGTTTTACCTTTATTTCCTTTTGTCACAGCATATTTCGACACATATTAGATGATGACGCCACAATTGCGAGTATGGGAAATTGAGCAAGAATTGTACTCTCAAAGCGGACACCTAGCTAGTGAGTTGGAAACGGATGACGTAGAAAATAATAATTTTAATTGGGCAGTGACGTAGAACCTAGCAGAGATGAAGCCGGCCATTGAACACGGAGGTCGAAGATTTGATTTGAAGCGTCTCTGATTTACCACCCTGTGATAGAGACATGAAGCCGGCCATTGAACACGGAGGTCGAAGATTTGACATGAAGCGTCTCTGATTTACCACCCTGTGATAGAGATGAAGCCGGCCATTGAACACGGAGGTCGAAGATTTGACATGAAGCGTCTCTGATTTACCACCCTGTGATAGAGATGAAGCCGGCCATTGAACATGGAGGTCGCAGATTTGATTTGAAGCGTCTCTGATTTACCACCCTGTGATAGTTATGAAGCCCGCCATCAGACTGAGCGAACGATTGTCTGTTTTGGGTCGTCTCTGAACTTACCACCCTGTGATAGAGACATGAAGCCGGTCACTGAAATGAAAGCATGTAATCTGTTTTCGTTCATAACATTACCACCCCTGTGAAATGTACTGCCATCTATACTGATCATAATAAACGGCCTTCAAACGAAAAAAAAAAAAAAAAAAGAAATAATGAATAAATAAAGGTAGGTTAAGGCCATGGAAGAATGGCGGGGATATTATATGAGCGGTAGAAGAGCCATAGGAGATGGCGAAATCAAGAGTGAGTAATTGAGAGATTGGACGGTGAGGTATCAAGGGCCATGGGAGATGGCGAGCACAAGAGAATCGCTAAAATAAGTAAGTACGGGAAAATTGAGAAGTCACAGAGTACTGACGAACTTATGAGTTATAAGAAAACGGAGAAATAGGGTAAATTAAGAAATTATAAAGAAAATGGCTGAATTCTTGGAATTCAGAAGAGGCCATTGAATATTGGTGAGCAATGGAGGTAAGGAAGGAAGTGGGAGATTAACAATAAAGAACGTGTAAACGTATAGATAGTTCCAGAGAGGGAACGAGGTTAAGAGGTAGAGTGGAGCACAGAGGTGCTGCAGCGATTGCTGAAGTCTTGTGAAAACTTGTGAGGAGATAGGCTTCTCCAAAACCCAGAGGGTAAAGTAAAATTATGCGAGGAGCATAGAGAACGAAATGAGATAGCAAACAGGAGTAAGATAGAAACTGAGAGCAAGAGGAGAAAGAGAAAGAAGAGATTCTCTGAGGGCTGAATATAGCAACTATAGGTGCAAGATGGAGGCGATAGCTAGATCTTGCATAGGGGCATAATAGGGTCCAAAAAGGACTTATGTGCGAGTTGAGCTAGGGAATAATGTTAATGCATACCTAGCGGAGCGAGGGGTGATAACCTAGACGCAATGGCGGAGAGTCAGAAGGTTGACTATAGAAACAGGGAGCAAGACGGGTGCCGGGACCTGTAGAAGTTGTGTTTCTAGGTAGAGATACAATGGGTACACTGAGCACAGAATTAGACGAGTGTCAGTCGAGGGCTGAACTTGTTTAGGTAGCAGCGAGTGGAAGATTATAAGAAGAGGGGGTTATATATTTAGTACCTTAACGATTATTTTGAAAATGTTTGACTTTAAATTATTGGTTGAAGACATTAGTTGACATTAATGGTTAATAGTTCCAAAGTTTTATAGAAAAGGGGAGCTATATAATTACGTTGTTGTTGAGATTCTGTAAATGTTTTTTTTTTTTTAGAAGGACTTATTGAAAATGTTGCTATAAGCCACATTTTCTCTGAAGAGCCCAGGGGTGAATATGTCACAGCATATTTCGACACATATTAGATGATGACGCCACAATTGCGAGTATGGGAAATTGAGCAAGAATTGTACTCTCAAAGCGGACACCTAGCTAGTGAGTTGGAAACGGATGACGTAGAAAATAATAATTTTAATTGGGCAGTGACGTAGAACCTAGCAGAGATGAAGCCGGCCATTGAACACGGAGGTCGAAGATTTGATATGAAGCGTCTCTGATTTACCACCCTGTGATAGAGAGATGAAGCCGGCCATTGAACACGGAGGTCGAAGATTTGATTTGAAGCGTCTCTGATTTACCACCCTGTGATAGAGATGAAGCCGGCCATTGAACACGGAGGTCGAAGATTTGATATGAAGCGTCTCTGATTTACCACCCTGTGATAGAGAGATGAAACCGGTCACTGAAATGAAAGCATGTAATCTGTTTTCGTCCATAACATTACCACCCCTGTAAAATGTACTACTATCTATACTGATCATAATAAACGGCCTAGAAACGAGAACGAACTTCTCTCTTGTGTTTACGAACCTGCTGTGACAATTATAAAGTAAAACCCATTAGGTTGCCAGATGTACTGACGGTAACAAAGGGAACTGCTAAATGTATAAAAGGAGAACTGGACCCCAGTTCTTGTTTAATACAAATTTGGGATCAAAAATTTCGGGCACTGATAGATAGCGGAGCCAGCCACTCGATCATGAGAGAAGAAGTTTATAAGTTAAACAGGAGTAGGATGAAGCTGAATGTTAGCCGGCTTAAACTAGAGTCTGTAGCTAGGGAACCATTGATAGTCTTGGGGGAAGTAAAATTGAACTTCAGAATAGGAATGGAACAAATTACTCACAATTTTCAGGTTATTAGAGGAATTCAAAGAAACATAATTTTGGGTAGGGATTTCCTATGTAAGTATCGAGCCCGACTGGACTATGATAAAAACGTGTTGGAGATAGGTAAAAATGTTGTTCCAATTGAAAACGATATCGAGTTAGCTTCCTTGGTGAGGAATGGGAAACAAGTAATCCTGCCACCGAATTCTATAAATTTTGTTCGAGGAAAGGTAAAACTAAATCCTTACTATTAAAAAAATGAGACGGTTGATGTGTTGGAATTGGAAGGCAGAGATATAGAACAAGAACCAGGAATTACGTTATTGGAAGGAATTCAGAACTTAGGACAAAATAATGAATTGACAGTAATTCTGATAAATACATCTGGGAAGACTACCAGGGTTTCACGAGGCAGCGTGGTGGGAAGAATAAAGTTAAGGAGAGTAAGTAATCCTACGACCAAGAACACGGAACGAGGGAGAGCAGATAATAGGGGCCAACAGAATTGGAGCCCCCATCAAAAGGCACAAACAGCCGAATTATATAGACAAAAGGAAATTATTCCGACTGAAGAAAGAACTGTTAGAGAAAGATGGTCGTGCAGAAAAGAAAACACGGAAAAAATGATAGCAGAAATTGGTGATTTAGGAACCCAAAAACCAAATCGAGGATGTAGAAAGAGAATCCATTCAAGTAATGTTAAGGAATGGTCAGGGTCGGAAAGGGAAATAGATCACAAAAAGAAAAATTTTAAGGATCAGAAGCAAATGGATCAGAAGAAGTTGATAACTGAAGAAAGGATTAAGGAATTGCTGACAAAGTTGAGGGCAGAAAAAGTAGATAAGGAGGTACTAGAAGGGTTTGTCATAAAACATCAAGATATCTTTGCGTTGACTGATTCAGAAGTTACGCAGACGAATACGGTGGTCATGGAAATTGAAACAGCGGAGAAACAAGAACCAATACAGTCCAGACCATATCGTACACCCCTACGAAACCGGATGATAATAGAAAAGGCGATAGAGGGTATGTTGAAGGCGGGGTTGATTCGACGATCCCGTTCTGAATGGTCCTCGCCAGTGGTCATCGTGGGAAAGAAGGACGGAACATACCGATTCTGCTGTGACTACCGGGCGTTGAATAAGGTGACGAAGACAATCTCTTACCCTCTGCCGAGGATTGATGATATATTGAGCACGCTTGGTGGTTCTACGTGGTTTACTTCCCTGGATGCGAGGTCAGGATTTTGGAGTATTCCTCTATCAGAAGAAGCAAAAAGGAAAAGTACCTTCTGCACGCATATGGGCAGCTTTGCGTGGGAGGTTATGCCTTTCGGATTGAAAAATAGCCCGGCCACATATATGGGACTGATGGACGAGGTTCTGGTGGGGATGCACGGGTTTGCCATGGCATACATAGACGATATTTTAATTCATACGGCTGGGTCTAGGGGGGAGCATTTAGAACATGTCGAAAGAGTATTCCATAGATTGAGGGAACATAAAATAAAGCTAAAATTGGAGAAATGTGATTTCTTAAAAAAAGAAATCAAATATTTAGGATTCATCATTGACCAGAATGGAGTGAGACCGGATGATGAGAAGGTTGCGGCCATCCGAAACATACCTTCTCCTAGAAATGTCAGAGAAGTTCGTGGAGCTCTGGGGGCCTTCGCCTATTTTAGTAGGCATATGGCAAAATTTTCTGAAATGGCGGAACCTTTGACTAATTTGACCAGAAAGAATGTTCGCTTTAGGTGGGATCAACATTGTCAAAGGGCGTTTGAACAATTGAAAACAGCACTCACTGAAATTCCTTATTTGGTACATCCGGATTTGCATGGTCAAATGGTACTATATACTGATGCATCGGATACAACAATAGGAGCTTGTTTAGTGCAGATAAACAGACCGGGAGAAGAGGATATATTACCATACATAAAGGACGAGAAACCCATTGTGTTTGTGTCACACAAGCTGAGTGGCTCACAGAAAAAATGGGGGACCACAGAGAAAGAAGCCTTCGCTATATATTATTCAGTGCAGAAATTAGACTACTATTTAAGGGGAGCAGACTTTATTGTACGCACTGATCATAAGCCTCTAACTACTTGGCTGTCTAAGCAGAAGGAGGGAACGAGGAAGTTACAAACGTGGGCGTTAAACTTACAGGGGTATAACATGAAGATAGAACACATTGCCGGAAGGAAGAACACCTGTGCTGATCTGTTATCTAGAGCTAGAATCGAAACTGGAAAGGAAGAGAATTCCGGGGACAAGGAGGAAGAGGAGGAGGATATAAATGATAAGTTTTTTAAGGTGGAAACCATAGAAAGGGTAAAAAGTAGAAAACGGAAGAAGACGTCAACACCACCAGAAATTGAAAAAGAGGAGGAGGAAATAACAAAGTGGCAAGAAAACTTCGATATGGTGATTGAACAAGAGAAGGATGAGAAAATCAGAGAGCTAAAGGAACGGCTGATAAGGGGATCCGATGACGTGGATAATTTCTTTTTATGGCCTGACGATGGGCAGGTATACTATGCCGGAAGAGATAATGAAAATGGTTGGCGCAAGTACATCCCGAAACAGTTGATAAGGAAAATTTTAGACCAATACCATGATGGTAACGGGCATGTTGGGAGAGATAAGACGATGGATGTCATTAAAAGAAGGTACTACTGGCCTGGCATGAACAAGCACATTACCGAATATGTGGGAAATTGTGAACCATGTAGGCTTAGACGGATGAAAGCTATAAAGTGTCCGCTACAGGAGATGGATAGACCACATTTTCCTATGCAGAAAATTAGTATCGATTTATCTGGTCCGTACCCAAAGACAAATGCGGGGAACACCATGATATTGCATTTCCTAGACTGTTATAGTGGATGGCGAATGTTTCGCAGTAGCAGATGGGACCTCACATACTATTGCCAGGATATTGACCACAGAAATTATCCCACGACATGGTTGTCCTGAAACTGTTCTAACGGACAACGGGAAAGCGTTTCTAGGTAACCCTTTTAAGGACACCCTGGAAAGGCTGCATATAAAGCATATTAAGACTACGATCTACAGGCCGCAGGGAAATGGAATGAATGAAAGGATGCATGGGGTAATTAATGATGTTATTAGCAAGTACTGCCGAGGAAAGGTAGAAAACTGGGACTTGTGTTTGACGCAGGCACTAGAAGCTATTAGGTTCAATGTAAATGAAAGTAGGGGCATGTCACCGTTCTATTTGTTGTACGGACGGGATCCCACGTTTCCGATGGAGCGAATACTAAGGGACAGAAAACGATATTATGGAGAGGACTTTACTGAAGTGATCCTACAAGAAAAACATAAAGCACATAGATTTGTACTCGGACACTTACGGAAGGAGTTTGACAGGCAAAAACGCTATGCTGACAGAAAAGCAAAATTACAGGAGTTTCGTTCAGGGGATAGAGTGTATTATAAGAAACACGTACGTCCAACAAAGTTGGATAATCGTTGGATAAAGGGTTACGTAGTACTAGAGAGAACCTCAGTCGCAAATTATAGGATTTGGAATGAGAAACTAAATCACACCACTAAGGCACACGTGCAACAATTAAGAAAGGATGATTACAGACCGTGGTTCACATTTGACAAAACCCCTTTAAAAAGGAGAATTAGACCCGAGAGGATGACCACCTGGGTATCACCACCGGTTGTCGATGGTAGGGAATCGGATCGGGAAAACGAATTGAGTATAACGAACTATTCGGACACAAATACCGATAGAGTAAGAAGTGAGACTGGCAGGAACAATGTAAAATCAGAACTAAAAACTGTAAAGGAAAATAAGGGAATTGAAGACGGTGATGAGGAAGGTGATAGGAGAGCTCGTGAATCAGTTACGATGGGGAATAAGGAGTTAAATGGGGAACATGAGAATGGAGGCAGAGTACCAGCTGACGTTGATAAACCACAAGATAGAGAGAATTCAGATAGGAGAGAGGGACTGGCAGATCAAGAAGATTTGGGAGAGTGAAGATGATATTCCGCTGATGGGATATAAGAGGAGATTTCTGACCGACGATTGGGAGAGTGAAGATGATATTCCGTTGAACGAATATAAGAGGAGATTTCTGACAGATGATTGGGAGAGCGAAGATGATATTCCGTTGATGGAATATAAGAAGAAGTTTCTGACGAATGGGAAAGAGAGGAAGGAGGACACGGAACCAGAAGGGACCACAGTTCAACAGAAAGAGCAGGGAGATCTGCAGGACTTGATGAATCAGATAAGAGGGACTTCAGAGACACCGGGAGTGCTGGGCACCACAGGTATAAGCGGGGATTCAAAAAAATCTGATGTGTCGTCGGACGATTCATCTGATTATGTGAAGCGTCTCGCCAGATTGAGAGAAATTGTCCCAATTGAGATGAAGGTTAGAGGGATCAGAAATTGTGGGAAGAATAAGAGACCCAGAACGGACGGCAAGACAGATAGACAGGAAGAGAGGAATAGTAGTAGCAACAGAATAGAAATAAAAAAATCAAGAATTCCAGTGAAAAACGGGAAAGGGAGGTATAGAAGCAAAGACACATCAAATTGTAGCAGTGTCAGAGCATCTAGGATACCACGGAGTGTAACAAGGACACAGCGAGAGGATTTTTATAAATAGAGGTCGAGGTAATTACGAGTTAAAGAGTACCGAACCTGAGGAAAGCTCAAGAGACAAGAGAAGTGCCAGAGAAGCTGACGAGGTTGAGGAGAACTCAAGGAATATTAGTAGAAGAGGGAATGAGAAAGAGTTAGCAGCACAATGTGTCAATAACGACACAACAATTAGAGAGCGGGAGAAAGAGAAAGGAGTACAGAGAGTTAACAGAAGCTTGGAAGAGAAGAAGAAAATTAGCAAGGTGGCTAAGCCAAGCATGGAGGAGATGAAGAAAGCGATAAAGGATGAACTGAGAGGTGCTAGACCCGACACCGTAGTACTAAAGTATGTGCAGAGATTTCTGGAGAAAAGGTTTGATACGGACTTATCAGGAAGAAAAGAAGAAATTCGCAGGCTGGTAATGAGAGTAATGGAGGAACTTAATTACTGGGGAATCAAAATAGTGGAAAGAGACGTGTTCTCTGATTCGGAGTCCAGTTATTCAGACAGTGTATCGTCAGATGAAGAAGATAATTTAGAATTTTCAGAGGACGAGGACACAGAAGAAAATGTAAGATGTAGAAATAAAGAGAGTCATATGAGGGAAGTATGGCCCACGGAGAGGTGCGAAATGGTGGAGAAATTGAGTAAATAGGGAGTGAGGAGGAAGAGGCTGTGGAAGAAGACATAGCATATTAAGTAGTATAGGCAGCGATAGCTGAAACCTTGAGAAACCTAAGTATAATTGGTCTGAACCGATCACACATGCATTAAACTGCTTATACCTAACCGATAGGGCACTGCAGTAGCGAGGGAGATGAGGAGTAAAAGGAGAATTAAGTAAATGTTGGAAATAATGAATAAATAAAGGTAGGTTAAGGCCATGGAAGAATGGCGGGGATATTATATGAGAGGTAGAAGAGCCATAGGAGATGGCGAAATCAAGAGTGAGTAATTGAGAGATTGGACGGTGAGGTATCAAGGGCCATGGGAGATGGCGAGCACAAGAGAATCGCTAAAATAAGTAAGTACGGGAAAATTGAGAAGTCACAGAGTACTGACGAACTTATGAGTTATAAGAAAACGGAGAAATAGGGTAAATTAAGAAATTATAAAGAAAATGGCTGAATTCTTGGAATTCAGAAGAGGCCATTGAATATTGGTGAGCAATGGAGGTAAGGAAGGAAGTGGGAGATTAACAATAAAGAACGTGTAAACGTATAGATAGTTCCAGAGAGGGAACGAGGTTAAGAGGTAGAGTGGAGCACAGAGGTGCTGCAGCGATTGCTGAAGTCTTGTGAAAACTTGTGAGGAGATAGGCTTCTCCAAAACCCAGAGGGTAAAGTAAAATTATGCGAGGAGCATAGAGAACGAAATGAGATAGCAAACAGGAGTAAGATAGAAACTGAGAGCAAGAGGAGAAAGAGAAAGAAGAGATTCTCTGAGGGCTGAATATAGCAACTATAGGTGCAAGATGGAGGCGATAGCTAGATCTTGCATAGCGGCATAATAGGGTCCAAAAAGGACTTATGTGCGAGTTGAGCTAGGGAATAATGTTAATGCATACCTAGCGGAGCGAGGGGTGATAACCTAGACGCAATGGCGGAGAGTCAGAAGGTTGACTATAGAAACAGGGAGCAAGACGGGTGCCGGGACCTGTAGAAGTTGTGTTTCTAGGTAGAGATACAATGGGTACACTGAGCACAGAATTAGACGAGTGTCAGTCGAGGGCTGAACTTGTTTAGGTAGCAGCGAGTGGAAGATTATAAGAAGAGGGGGTTATATATTTAGTACCTTAACGATTATTTTGAAAATGTTTGACTTTAAATTATTGGTTGAAGACATTAGTTGACATTAATGGTTAATAGTTCCAAAGTTTTATAGAAAAGGGGAGCTATATAATTACGTTGTTGTTGAGATTCTGTAAATGTTTTTTTTTTTTTAGAAGGACTTATTGAAAATGTTGCTATAAGCCACATTTTCTCTGAAGAGCCCAGGGGTGAATATGTCACAGCATATTTCGACACATATTAGATGATGACGCCACAATTGCGAGTATGGGAAATTGAGCAAGAATTGTACTCTCGAAGCGGACACCTAGCTAGTGAGTTGGAAACGGATGACGTAGAAAATAATAATTTTAATTGGGCAGTGACGTAGAACCTAGCAGAGATGAAGCCGGCCATTGAACACGGAGGTCGAAGATTTGATTTGAAGCGTCTCTGATTTACCACCCTGTGATAGAGACATGAAGCCGGCCATTGAACACGGAGGTCGAAGATTTGACATGAAGCGTCTCTGATTTACCACCCTGTGATAGAGATGAAGCCGGCCATTGAACACGGAGGTCGAAGATTTGACATGAAGCGTCTCTGATTTACCACCCTGTGATAGAGATGAAGCCGGCCATTGAACACGGAGGTCGCAGATTTGATTTGAAGCGTCTCTGATTTACCACCCTGTGATAGTTATGAAGCCCGCCATCAGACTGAGCGAACGATTGTCTGTTTTGGGTCGTCTCTGAACTTACCACCCTGTGATAGAGACATGAAGCCGGTCACTGAAATGAAAGCATGTAATCTGTTTTCGTTCATAACATTACCACCCCTGTGAAATGTACTGCCATCTATACTGATCATAATAAACGGCCTTCAAACGAGAACGAACTTCTCTCTTGTGTTTACGAACCTGCTGTGACACTTTTTCCCCAACTTCATAGCAGCAAATCCAGAAGGTTTCCTTGTACAAACTTTGGTGTCATGTCCCTCCTTCTTACACCATTTACAATAGAATCTACCTTGATGAAAAGGTTTTCTTTCCTCATATTTCCTGTCATTGAACTGTGGGTTTCTATTTTTATAATCATTGCGTGGCCTATCAAAATTTTGCTTAAACTTGTTACCCTGATCTTTGTTGTCAAATCTATTAGAGTTTTGTCGAGCCTTATAATTGTCTACATGTTTCTTTTTGGCGTCAGCTACCTCTGCCTGGGCTGCCTGATACCTCTCAGCGACATTAAGTAACTCACCCAGCCTCTCTGCACCCTGCTCCATGAGAAACTTTCTCAAGTCTGGAGCCATGGACTCTCTCAATTGCTCAATAAGGATCATTTCTTTAAGATCTTGGGTTTTCCCCAGAGCAGTCCATTTCTCCAAGTAAGTCTCTAAACGTGCAGAGAACTGGTGATAGGTCTCACCCGACAGTAGCTTGGCATTTCTAAACTTTTTCCTCTAAAATTCACCATTCTTTTCGTATCTTAACAAAAGAGCCTGCTTTAACATGTCATAGTTGTCTTGGTCATCCCTTCTCATTTTTGAGAAAACTTCATAAGCTGTTCCCCTAAGACCTTAAGATAACTTCAAGCTCCATCTTTCCTTTTCTAGCCCATAAGTTGTAGCTAATACCTCATATCTACTTAAATATGACTCAATATCATCATCTCTCTCAACAAAATAATCTAAGTGGAACCCCATAGCTGAGTTGGAGGCCCCTTGACTAGCAGTAGCATCAGAGGTAGAGGGGCTGTGACCATTTTCAGGAGCATGGCCTTGCAACTCTAACTCCCTTAGTCGCAACTCATGCTCCCTCTGTAATCTTTTATCTTCTGCTTCCCTCTCTAATCTTTTATCTTCTGCTTCCCTTTCTAATCTTTTTTCTTCTGCTTCCCTTTGCAGTCGTTTTTCTTCAGCCTCCAATTTTCTCTCCTCAAATTGGAGCCTCTTGATCTCAGCCTCTCTATCAGTCTCTAAGACCCTAGCCTCCTTCTCAGCCTCAATTTGCAACCTTTTGATTTCTTTCTGAGCCTATCTATCTAATTCTAATTTCTTCATCTCCCTAGCATCTTCTAACTGCATTCTCCTCTCTTCAGCTAACCTATGTTCTTCCCTAGCAATGAACTTATCACATTCTGAGGTGACATAGTCAATCAAGACTTGACCCTCCATGTTCATGTCTCTGGCAGTCTGCACAGCAGCAGATCTGAACTTTACCAAGTCAGCCATATTATTATCAAACAAGGTTAACAATATACTCTTCTTCTTCTTTGATCCACAACCACCAACCCTCAAAGCAGTCAGCGGCCATCAAGCCTGGTGGCGTCTTGTAGGGCAGCAACAAATTGATTCCACTTTGCTCGGTCGGCGGCCATCCTTCGTACAGTGCCCCAACTGTGGTTCATTCTTTGCATCTCAGCTTCCACAGTTCTCCGCCAAGTTGTTTTTGGTCGGCCTCTCTTTCGCTTTTCCTCGGGGGTCCATAGCATAGCTGTTCTTGTGATGGTATCAGGGTCCCTTCTGAGGACGTGGCCAACCCAATTCCAGCGTCTGCCAGCTATGATGGTGTGCATGTCCTCCTGGTTACTCCGAGTAAGTAGTTCTTGGTTGCTGATGGTGTTTGGCCAAAAGATTCAGAGAATTTTCCTTAGGCAGATTGTGTGGAAGGAGGACAGTTTCGACATTTCCTTCTCTGTTACTCTCCAACATTCCGCACCATAGAGAAGCACAGAAAGTACACAGCTCTCATACAGTCTTAATTTGGTGTTTGTGCTGTACTGGGAAGACTTCCAAATGTTGTTGAGAACAGCAAAGGCTGTTCTCGCTTTATTCATTCTGTTGTTAATGTCCTTTCTTGTTCCGCCATCAGGTGTTACTATGCTTCCTAGGTAAGTAAATGTGTCTGTCTGTTCTAACTTCTGGTTCCTTACTGTTATTGGCTCAGGATTGCCCACATTTAGTGTCATGACCTCTGTCTTCTTCAAATTGATGTTCAGGCCAACCTGCTGGCCATACTTATTCAGTCTATCGGTTTTGTCTCGAATGTGTTGATGTGAATGCGCGAGTAGTGCAATGTCATCTGCATATTCCAAATCTTCCAGCGTAGAAAACTTTGTCCATCTAATTCCTCTTGGACTGCCTTCTGTTGTCTGGCGCATCACCCAATCTATGACTGTCAAAAATAATGTTGTTGATAAGGGGCATCCCTGTCGTACTCCTGTTTTCACTTCGAAAGTTACATTACTCGATCCAACACTGCACGTAAAGTTAGAATAGAGGCTTTTTATAATGGAAACAATGCGGCTGGGAATTCCATAACCCCTCAGAATTTTCCATAAACTGTCCCTGTGTATGCTGTCGAAAGCCTTTTCAAAATCAACAAAGTTAATGTACAGCTGTTTCTGCCATTCTGAGCACTGCTCTATAATGTTCCTGAGGGCAAATATATGATCTGCACATCTTCTGTTCTTTCTGAAGCCCGCTTGTTCTTTCCTCAGTTTATGGTCAACTGCTTTTGAAATTCTCTGGATGATTATCTTGCCTAGTATTTTGCTGGGAACTGAGAGGAGGGTAATTCCTCTCCAGTTGTTGCAGTCTGCAAGGTCGCCCTTATTGGGCAATTTGACAATTATTCCTTTACTCCACTCTGTTGGTGTTGTCTCAGTTTCCCAGACTTGTGCAAATAGTGGTTCTAATAGTTCTGCTGCTAGTTCAGGGTCTGTCTTGAATAGCTCAGCATTTAGATTGTCGTGACCAGGCGCTTTTCCATTTTTTTTAACCCTTTGATAGCTGTGATAATTTCTTCTTTTCGTGGAATGTCTGTATTTACGTCTAAGTCACTTTCAGCCTCAGGAACATTCAGCTGAGTCTCTGGTGGTTCCTTATTCATTGTTTCTCTGAAGTGCTCTGCCCATCTTGTTTCCCGCCCCTGTGCTGTGGTGATGAGATTTCCTTGCTTGTCTCTTACTAACGTTATGTAGTTTGCACCTCGTTTTTCACTGATAGCTTTAGTTATTTTATAAACTGTGCTTTGTTCATTTCTCAGTGCTGCCTCTTCTGCCTGTCTTGCAAGGTCATCCAGAAATGTCCTTTTGTTAGCACGGGTTTGACGTTTTACTTCCTTGTCCAGCTGACTGTACTGTTCACTATTCTTCTTCTTCTTCTTCCATCCTTAGCCACCAACCGGCAAAGCAGTATGTGGCCAGTACGCCTAGTGGCGTCTTAGGGCAACAACAAATTGATCAATCTATCGCTGTTTCCACCACGCCTAGTGGCGTCTTTGTGGAACAGAAACAGACCAAACAATCTATCGTTGTTTCCGTAATCAGATTGGTTGGCAAGCAGGTGATCAGCCCACTGTGCGAAGTTTTTACGGGATGGGGTAAACAGCCCCATGCCCAACCCTCCTTAGTCGCTTTTTACGACATGCGTGGTAGGGTGCAGTGTTACTATTCTTTGCTCCCCTTTCGGGCCCCGGCAACACACGGGTGACTGTTCACTATATATTGCCTTTAACCTGGGAGACTTTAACAATATACTAAGGTAACTTAACTACTCTAACCAAACAACAACTACAAGCACCAACAGTTCATCCACTATTTAAATTCCACAAAATAATACTTTTTATTTTATTAAATGAATTTCCTATACATGTATTAGGAGAAGTTTAAAATCCCGGAAGCGAGCTACCCAATATATGTTGTGGATTTGGTGTTTTCAGATGTTATTATTCAATCGTTCTATAGTACTGAATGAGGTCAGCTTTGAAGGTCCCTGATTATAACAAATTTTGGGTTGAGTTATCAGAGAAACTTGCTGCTACCACCTTATGACCTCAATCAGACTTATTCTTGACTAGTATGTATGATAACTACGTCTAAATGTCTAGGGTTATGAAGGTATGATGTAGTGTAAGTAAAATTAATACAAACACATTTAAATCCTAACAAATATAGGACTGAGTCAATACAACAAGCACAAACAGACTAACACCCTAGTATATATCTTATAGAAGTCTGTGGCTGAATTTTGTGTAAAGGCTATTTTACAATTTTATTTGGCCTGATTCAGAATTTTCTGAGTCAGGACCAACAACAAAATGAAATTTATGAATTTATTTACATTAAATCAAATACCACAATGGATCTTCTGTCCATATAAATACTATTACAATCAAATTTTATATATACGAGGGCTGTCCGGAAAAGAACCGACCATAATTAATATTAGAAAAACCGTTTGCGCGACATCGATGTAACTTGGCAGCCAAATAGAGTGGCTTGTTATGCACATACGTGTGCAATGTTGAAGTTGCTGCACCAGTCAGTGCGACCGTTAAAAGTCGTTTAGTGTGTGTGGTCGGCGCATTCAAAATTGCTGAACGAGTAGAGCAAAGAATCTGCATCAAATTTTGCGTCAAGCTTCAACATTCCTCCATGGAAACTATTATGATGATTCAGAAGGCTTTTGGAGACGATGCAATGAGTGCTACACAAATAAAGGTGTGGCTAAAACGCTTCAAAGATGGTCGAGAATCTGTTGAATGTGATCCCATTTCTGGAAGGCCTGCAACAAGCAAAACACCGGAAAATGTTAAACGTGTATGGGCTGCAATCAACAAAGATCGGCGACTGACAGTGCGAGAACTAGAAAAAGATCTGGGAATTCAAAAAACTATTGTATCCGAGATTCTGACCCAGGATCTGGGTATGAGACGTGTCGTGGCAAAATTCGTTCCGCGGATTCTGCTACCAGAGCAGAAGGAATTTCGTGCCACAGTTGCTAATGATTTGCTTCAAACCGCAACCAATAACCCAGATTTCATGAAGAAAGTCATAACCGGAGATAAATCGTGGATCTACTGCTATGATCCAGAAACGAAGGCTCAGTCGTCTCAGTGGAAGTTGCCTGGTTTTCCACGCCTGAAGAATATTTTGAATGCGCCGACCACACAGTGCACGTGTTCACTAAACGGCTTTTAACTGGTGCAGCAACGTCAACATTGCACACATATGTGCATAACAGGTCACTCTATTTGGCTGCCCAGTTACATCGATGTCGCGCAAACGGTTTTTCTAATATTAATTATGGCCGGTTCTTTTCCGGACAGCCCTCGTATATATATATTTATCTATTAATAAGTCACACTGGTAACTAATGGTATGGTTGGGGTGTTGTCATCATCCCTCTTTTCTTTTAGTAATATCTTGTGGAATCTTTATTGAACAATTTGATAGTTGATATTTATTTTAATAAAGTTAGTTTGTGGATGAACTATTTTGTGCCAACACAGAGGCACTTATCTTGATAAAGGTTATGATGCTGACACTCTGATATATTTCACTCGAACGACCAAGCTGACACAGTTCCTGGTGTAGTGGAGTAGAGTAGACCTCTTAGTCCAACAAAATTTCACTGTCTTTCTTTCTCACACGTACAGTCTCCAGGGTTCTGGCACTAACTTAGTACCAGAACAAAAAACCCTGAAACAAGGTTATGATTCTTAATAACTCATCTACAATATTATTTAACAAACAATATATGGCATACTTCAATAAAAGAAAAGGGTCAGATCTTTCTGACCAATCCATTTCAACCATTTTCATCTGAGATAACAACTCATACCAGTGCTCCTATTCTTTTCCCTACTGGTTACAACGCCTCTGACACTGCAACAATGATTCTCTCCCATATAATAATGTGGGTTAGCCTTCCCACTGGCAACTGTGGAAATCATTTTAAGTTACACAATACATATCAATTTTACTGATTCTGTGCAACACCACAGGCCCTGCATAAGTCTGCTGGGGACCTCTGTACTTAGTCGTAGAACCTTCCCAACAAGCAGTATCTTATACACCAAATTTTATTGTAATATCAAGATTAATAAATTCGTTCTTACCACAATTCAAAGAAATATCACAAACGTACATTGACTGGCATTAGCATAAGTTCAGCTTTGCCCCGGTTCAGACTGCCAAGGTTTTTTATCATTTTATTTCACTCTTAGCACTGCTGTTCTCAACGCAGCTTGCTTTCAAACTAATTTTTTCAACTGGCGACAAGCCTTTGAAAGCTTTTTGCCAATATACTAGCCTGGCCCAATCAGAGCGAAGGTCTAGCTTTTCGATTCAAATTTAAAAAAAAAAAAACTCCAAACTTCTAGGAGTGAGTATTCAAAATATATTTAACTTTTTGCCTAACCAATATCCTCCTTCCTATACTCTTCTACCGACCAATCGGATTTGAATCACTCTACTGCCTCTTTTTTAAACTTTCGTCCCCACTAACGTTATGTATTAACTCTTACTATCCGGCAAGCCCCGTGAAGTGGCGCGGGTTTAGTACCAATTTTACGGCTCACCAGTTCAACTGGCGCGCGACGGTAATGATAGCTAAACTAGCACGTAAAAACGCGGTTTTAGCTCACGTATAGTAAGAGTTAATGAGCAAGAAAAACAGTCTGTCCGTCTTAGTGTTAGGAGACATATAGTATTCTTTCAATATCTTGGCCAATACTTGGGCTACCATGTATATTAAAACATATTATTGCATAGGGGACAATAAGCTATCTTTTTATATGATTTTTATGGTTATATTATTCGTCATTTAGATTTTCAGTTTTGTCACTGTTAATCGTCAATATTTAACTTTTCCATAGGTCGTCCATCTTCCCCCCCCCCCCTCTTTCTGTATCATATTTTTCCTTAAAATAAACTAACTAGTTTCTGTGACGTCAGAAATACACTCTCGGCGAGAATTCAAACTGTCTGTGTGTTTATATCTGCTGGCGTGTCCCACAGCGTGTCTATAGTAAAAGAACCGCGTGTTGAGCGAAGAGGGGTTTTGCAAGGCGGTTGGTAGTATTGGCGTTAATTATACCGCCGTTTTGTTCTTACACTACTTGAAAATGTCCGAGTTACTACTAATTAGTGGCGTTAAAGTTAAAATATTACGTTAATTCGGACAGCTGTTTGGGTCACAGTTCTGGCAGATCGTTAATTATAAGTCTTGCCGCAGTTTCGTGCAGCAGATCGGGCAAAATGTTTATTTAAAGTCTCAAAACTAAACTAAGAAAGCGTGTAGGCTTTACGGCGGGATTTTTATAAGCATTTTCACTGCACCAAAGGCAGCGCTCTACTGGCTTTGAGGACGCAGATAGGCAAACACACCCGGGCGGGTTTATTTATTATCATAGGACAAAAATCTTTCTGAATTTAGCGATTATTTCACAGATCTCACTACACATAAGTACTTTCCTATAAGACTAACAGTTGTAGTGACGTAGTAGTCTACACTGTTACATACGCCCGGGACCGCCAAAGTGTATCCCGTAGGGAGACACTTTAGTTCCTAAAAAAATTACTAATCCCTAATAATATTGGGGTTCATGTATCCCACCAGAAGTCATGTCGGAAGGAATACAATAATTAACTCTTTGACTCCGCAATTATTTTCCACCCTGTGCCTAATTTTTATTTGTAATAGACTAAAAACAACGCTTAGAGAGTTGTTTTGGCATGGGTGTCAAATCTGACCAACGCTCTGAGCGTTGTTCCGGAGTCAAAGAGTTAATAGATGGGAATGATGGATGAAACAATATCATTAACATTTCAAGAAGTAATTATGAAGGGGTGGGGATTGATGGACATAGTCAAAGGACACATGGTAGGAACAACTAGCACTAATAATAAGCAAAAATGGAACATTAACTGAACAATCCTCAGCCAACTAGCAAACCGCTTTTATGGGTTGATAGTCATCAAATATCTCTCAAAAACATGATACAACATGACAAGCGAGTTAACGTCGCAAAGGAAAACTGGTTTAAAAAAATGGTGGGTGCCCATAAAATATGGCGGACGCCCAAAATGGCGGATTTACAAAATGGCCGTCACTCTACACTTCAACTGAAGTGGATGACGAAAAAAAAAACCAAATGGAAATGGAACCATAAAACGTGGTGGCAAAGTATGGGGAAAATTGGTAATTCTCATAATAAAAATGACTACACTGGTGTAACAATAACCGGAAACTATGCAAGGAATGGAAACATGATAATCAACGGACTAAGGTACTCAATGGAGAAATGACAATTAGTTAAATCACATGTGTTGGTGGAACAATAACTGGAA
Source organism: Oreohelix idahoensis (assembly GCA_024509875.1). Lineage (NCBI taxonomy): Eukaryota > Metazoa > Mollusca > Gastropoda > Stylommatophora > Oreohelicidae > Oreohelix > Oreohelix idahoensis. The sequence goes on from JAMPIV010013784.1 coordinate 190,320, forward strand.
ATTGAAACAATCATAACGCAAGATGGAGTCATTATCATAATAAGTCGTGAATGACGCCAACATTAGTGGCGAGTGAAGATGTACATTAGTTAAACACTTTTATTAGGTACAACAGAACAAACTGAACACTCAAATCTGGGCAAAATCTTACGTCACAAGCATAGCAAAAATCAAAGGGACATAAAAGATGGTCAAATATTAGATCAGTCAAAATTAATGTGACTTAGTGACTCTAACGCGTGTGAAAGGGAAATACATTAACTACAATATATCAGGACTACACAGTTCTTCTGAGTTATTGGATCTCCATCATCAGTGGTCGAAAGGAGGTCACGAGGGTAACTGTCTATGCACTGGCACAGTCGGCAATGTCTTTCTCGCTGACTAAAATAAAAATAAGAACGGAATAATTTGTCTTCTCTTTGTTACTTTCACAATTGCCTCCACGGCTGGCGGAGTTGTGGATTAAAGTTGCTACCATAAATGAAGTGGGTTCATTTTCGATACAAGACAACAGGAGGCTGAGACGCATGGGAGTCATGACCCAAGTGGGCCCACCCCCCTTAGAGTGTAAACTAGTATGTAGGGCCGAAACACTTGTCGGAGGGGGACTTCTGATGATTAGATTGCTTCTTGTTGTATCGCTCTGTAAAGAGTTTCCTATCATAGTTACATGGTCAAACCAGTGACGATCGGGAAAAGAACGATTGACTTCTGGAAAGACAGATGACACTGGGAAAGACTAGAAACCGGCTGACCGGGTTAGCACCCCGTAAGCTTTATTCAATTGCTACAGGACCCAAAAATGATAGATGCCCCCAGGATTCACCGAAAAGGGGGGGGGGGGGAAATGATGAATCCACAGGCGCCTCATTGGAATCGACCAGACCCGTTACACGGATTTCGAGCTCTGAACAACGGCTGGAATTTTCATGTGCCTGTGGTAGGGAATTCTCTACTCAGAGAGGAATGAAAATCCACCGAACGAAAAAGGGGTGTGGGAGGTCATCTGGGGGAGATCAACAGCGCGCTGTCTTGACGGATAAGACGTTAGAAGAACGCAGCCAGGAGTCAATCCACAGTGCTGAGTACATTCAAGTTGATCTGCCTGATGATGATCTCACACACTTCTTGGACGGGAAGAGAGATGCAATCAAGTTTCCACCTGCCAGTGTAAAAGGGCTTTGGGAACAGCTGGACGAAGCCTTGGCAAAAGAGTTGGATAACAACCTGAAGCAGATAACTTTGGAGACCAAAGAGTAAATTAATATTAGACAAACATAAAGGTATGTTTTCAGGCACTCGTAAGAAATAAAGAAGTAGAACACTTGGACAACAGAAAAACAACAGACGTGAGTGGCTTACCCAGGGTTCGAACCCCGTACCTTCCGTACGACAACTCCGCCTAGCTATCAAGCGAATCACACTGACCCCACGGCCAGCTAGGCATCCCCAAAAAAGGATGCTTTACTGACTATTTATCAGTATGAAACACAAGATAACACCGGAAGTATACAGTGGGCAACTCAGCCCCTTAATGACGCAATCACTTCTGCTGTTCCCCTATTAACAGTATGTGTCAGTCCAAACAAGACAAAGACCTTGATACTGGGTCCAGTAAATAGTAGAAGACTTAAGGACAGTAGTATAGAACAGAGGGTAGGTTTCTGGTATTGTATAAACATAAATAACACATAAGGAAGGGAAACCCGAGGCCTGTAAACAGTAAATTAATATTAGACAAACATAAAGGTATGTTTTCAGGCACTCGTAAGAAATAAAGAAGTAGAACACTTGGACAACAGAAAAAACAACAGACGTGAGTGGCTTACCCAGGGTTCGAACCCCGTACCTTCCGTACGACAACTCCGCCTAGCTATCAAGCGAATCACACTGACCCCACGGCCAGCTAGGCATCCCCAAAAAAGGATGCTTTACTGACTATTTATCAGTATGAAACACAAGATAACACCGGAAGTATACAGTGGGCAACTCAGCCCCTTAATGACGCAATCACTTCTGTTGTTCCCCTATTAACAGTGTTACGTTGGGATAAATTAGAGGATCATGCATGTATACGCGAATGATAGCAGGTGTTCATTCAGGACATTATGGTCAGTACACATAACAAAGCCGGTAGGTGAACAGGTCCACGGGAAAACATGGTTGACATTTAATACATAAAGTCACTTCACAATAGTCCATCAAACATCAAAAGTACATGGCAATGGATAAGCGTAGTAGATTATCTCTGGTCCGTCAATAAGGTTCAAACGTTAGGCATCTTTAAGTGGCATATAGTATAATAATAATACAATCCTCTCATCTCCACTCAATTCTGGCCGTTGTACTAAAGGTTCGGTAATCCACGAAAACCAAAGTAATGCGGCAGAAGAAATCAGGGCAAACCAAATATTAGTTGCCTCATATCTCAAAGTTACTCGTAGTAAATTATGATATGAACTTCTAGATACGTTTATGAACCATCTTGCACATAACGTGGCAGCCTTCGAGAATCAACAATGCCACAATATATATTTTTAAATCACGCTCCATTATCCCGGAGCTCGAAAAATTACATCTCTCTCGGACGCAAACACAAAGACGGAAGCCCCGTTAATTAACACACTGAACCCCACGACATGTGACCGAAACGTCACTAGTTGACCGTCGATCATCACGGATGAACGCCTCGTGCAAACCGTAGTTTGCCTACAGGCGAACACATTTCCTCACATGTAAATGGAAATGTGCTAGCGTGTAGTAACATGCCACACTATTTTATCTGCATCCCAAATCTATCCTTAACATATCACCCCCTTCGCGGTGTTAAAAAAAACAAATTTATTTGTTTTTTTTTTTCCAATTCAAAATTTCCTATGCGGAAATAGCGGCCAAAATTGATTATCTCACAAATATTGGGCCACATCGAAAATAATCTAGTCGCAGTCAGTCTGCATAATGTAACTTATCATTAAATAACATGCTAGATGAATTTGTCATCAGTCATAAATAGTCATATGTCCATAAGTAACAAGTCATATACAGTCGATACTCCAATGATGTGTCAAAAGAATACATAAATGTATGATCAATGTGAGTTTACAATAAACCTATCAAAGAAATAGCATGCATATATGAAAATGGTATGAGATATATAAAATTAAAGAAAGAAAAAAAAAATCCAAATTAAGAATTCAAAATGCATGAATAATAAAATATAATAAAAATAGAAGGATATATCTCGAAGTAACAATGCTGTCAAAAATCCTAAAATTAAGCTTAAACGCAATTCACGCATGATATGATTCAAATAAGATATGAAACAATGCGATATGAAATTAATGTAACTAAAGTACATGAATATTTCACAAAAAGAGAAAGAAGAGGAAAAAAAATATATAGTACAAGAACGCAAGTATAACTAATTAATACAATTATTACATTACTTAATTATTCTGCTCTAAGTACCTTTTGTACGTTGGCAAGACAAGTAATGTCCAAATCAAACTTGCAATAATATAAGAATACTCCAAACTATCCATGTCAGGACTAGATTTGTAGCATAATATAGCAATCTTAATTAATGTCAATGTGCATTCCAGAATAATAAAATGATATTGTAGTTGCAAATTGTTCGTGTCTGTAAGTAGAATAACACTATTCAATGTACAGCTTGCTAAAGTGAATAATCATTATCTCCAAGTCGTATAAATCACAAATGTTAATATGGATGGTTTGAAAATCCTCTTAGTGTTCATGTATTCATCGTCCTTTGTCATAATGACTAGTAGTGGATAAACACCATGGCTTCACACATGTATAATATAAAGTCAATTAACTAAATCAATATGAATCTTCAAGTTCGAGCTGTGGGCATCTCGATAAAGCATCTGCGACCACATTTGCAGAACCTGGTATTGCTTCGATTTCATACTGAAAAGGTTGAAGCAGGTTGGCGAAACGGGCTAGCTTTGGGTTCTTGTGATTCGCCTTCTTCAATGAGGAAAGGGATTTCTGGTCTGATTGTATGATGAAAGGGGCGCCCAACAAATACCGCTCCAGCTTGACTACCGCCCAGATAACAGCCAGCAACTCTCTTTCTATCACTGGGTACTTTCTTTCTGCATCATTGAGCTTTCTGGATATGTAGAGGGTTGGATGTAATCTTCCCTCGAACTCTTGCATCAGTGATGCGCCGATACCTTTTGAACTAGCATCTGTGCGGAGATAATAAGTCAGATTTGTATCTGGTAACCTCAAAATAGGTGGTACAGAAAAAATATTTTGAACATAATTTAACGCAGCCTGGCACTCTGGTGTCCAGTGCACGTGGTTTGGTAAGCCTTTTTTAAGCAAGGCAGAGAGGTCTGCAGTGATTGAAGACAAGTTCGGTATAAATTTACTATAATACTGAATCAAGCCGAGAAGACTACGAACTTGCTTCTTAGTAGTGGGCACAGACAATTTTAGGATTTTGGAAACATTCTGTGGCACGGTCTGAAGACAACCGTGACCCACCTTATGTCCCAAGAATGAAATTTCCTCAAAAGCAATAAAGATCTTTGAGGGCTTGGCTGTTAGATGGTGGAGACGTAAAGTGTCTAGAAGAGAATGTAAACCTAAGAAGTGCTCCTCCCAAGTGGAACTGAATAGACAGATGTCGTCTATGTATGTGATTATATCGGACCGATGAGAGAGAATTTTTCTCATCATACGGACAAACGTTGCCGGGGCGTTCATAAGTCCGAAAGGCATTACGTTCCACTGATAAAGACCCTGTTGTGTAGCAAAGGCAGTGAGTGGTTTAGCTCTGTCAGTCAAGGGAACTTGCCAGTATTCCTTGGTAAGGTCAATTTTAGTAAAGAAAAGAGACTTGGCGAGACGAGACAAAAGATTTTCAAGTAGGGGTAAGGGTTCAGCATCGAAGACTGTGATGTTATTCAGCTTCCGGTAATCTACACACAATCTGATATTTTTGTCTTTCTTACGAACAATGACCATAGGTGATGAGTAAGGGGCATTGGAAGGTTCTATAATTCCTAAATTAAGCATTTGTTTTAATTCTTCTTGCACTTGGTGCTGGTAGTGAATAGGGATAGGATAGGGGCGTAGACGAATTGGTCGATCATCTGTAAGGGTGATGTCATGCGAAATGACTGATGTACGCCCTGGGATGTCTGTGAGGACGTCTGGAAAGGATTCTAGAAGATTAGAGACTTGGGAATGTTGTTCAGAAGACAAAGCTGGACAAATAGCAATATCCTTCCATGTCTCTGTCGATTGGAGAGGAAAGACAGGTAAGTTCATGGGAACATCAGGAAAAGCCGATTCTTCCTCCTGAATTACTGATAACGCAGAGTAGTGAGTACTAGGTCTAGGGTGGTCATCAACTGCTTGAAATATGGCTTGAAGACTGTAAAGTGCAATCTTTACTATCTTGCAATATAATACATTTATATACTTATTATGTTCGCAAATATTTTGTAAACAAAGTATTTCCTTTTAAAGTATCGCTAGCAGGGGGTGTGATTCATGGCTGTCATCCTGTCGGGATGTCGAATTTTGTTGTAGCCGGCTTATCGCCGAGAAAATGATCTATAAGTAAATGGGGAAAAGTGATAGTCATTTAGACATGTTGTATGTACTTTACCCAGTGTTTATTCTCTTTTGCCAAGGAATGGCAAAGTTATATTTCGCATAGAAAGGTAAAACCACAATTTATTATGAACTTGGGCTTCGCCATCGTTGTCGATAAGCAGATGCACAGTGGTACTTTTGAAAAGAATATTTATTCAAAGGAAGATGACATTCCTATGTATCAGCACTAGATTATATGATATTATTCAATTACCTCTATGATAGAAGCTATGAAGAAATGAGGACATTTAACGAATGACCAATTTTGGTCTGTATCCAATAGTGAGTGAAGCTCACGAGAGAAGCACAGCCATGTTGAAATTCATATACTTTGTATTTATCGAGTGAGAAAAAGGGATGCCTGTACTATCGCTCGATGAACCAAGAGATCACTGCTACATGTGAGAACCCATGTTTGGGATTCCTATATCTTTATGAAAAAATATATATATTGAACTTTACGTGAAGGGATATTCGCTAGACGAGGTTAAGTCTAGGAGCCTTCCTATATATTGGTTATGGTCTGACGTGCCCAGTCAGTAAAGCCAGATGATTTACATGATGGAACTCTGAATGCTTATTTACGAATGCTCCATTATGATATTTGCCAAGCATGAATGCTAACTTAAGATGATATTCCTGTGATCAACATTATGCTGTCTATGTCGACATTTGTTCCTGTAACCATACACGTACTGTCCAAGTGTGCGTCCCATTAAATGTTATAAAAAGACCACCGTAGTTCCAGTACTTCTTGAATTCGAACAGTGTGAGTATGAGTGATGTACTACCAACCTGTCAACTCTATCGAATCATTCTACCATTCGCGTTCTGACATTCATATACACACTCATTGTCTACACTCACATTCTTGTCGGAGCCTCATCACGTTCCAGGACAAGATGACCTGTATGACCAAAACTGTGCTGGGTTTAATGAGTTGACAATCGTTACACTTTACTACACCAGTCCCAACATCTACATTTATCAACTAATGGCCAGTATGAGTTTAACAACTGGTGTGCCAGCTTCCTGGGTCAACCTGCACAGTGACCATATTGAGAAGTAAACTACTGAGACCAGACGTTCCTTGGGGTCTGTTACGACACACAAATACATCAACAGTACAACTCTACAGTGATGTCAGCGTGACCTGTCCTGTCGAGAGTATGCAGTAACTAGGTCAGCGTTTGTTGACATTTGGTTCGTTGGACATTTGCCATACAACTGACAGTGTTACACAGCAAGCTTGGTTGAAACATAGAACATTACACATCAGGACTGGAGAATATTTGACAGTGTTTGCGAAAGGAAATGTTATTGAACTGAGAAGTCCTACATCGATTGTTATCATTAACATCAACGATGGAGCTTCTATTTCTGTGTTGAATTTAAAATAATTAGACCAGAAGTATTTGTTTAATAAAGTACCACAGTACTGTACTATTAGGCAGTGTAACTGAGCCTTCTTTACAACACATTCTTTCTGCAACACTCTATTTACATCATATTGCCATACTATTTATGCATTTATGTATTTATGTTTAAATATTTATATGTGATATTTGTTTGTATCCAGCGGGTTGTTGTTTTGGTTGGGCGGTGTCACACAACAGAGTATCCCACGTAATAGAGGGTCTGATGTGTGCGTTTCTATAGGTGCAATTTTCTTGATTGAAAATTTGCTGCGACAGCTGTTGCTATTAGTGTTAGCTGTGAAGACGGTACTCATTGTTGTTTTTGTAATATTCCTCTGTTCTTTAGTTTGTTTTGATTTGTTTGTAATTTGTTGGTCTACCCTATTCTATCTTTCAGTTCTATTCTCAATTTATATTTATATACTGTGGCGTTATTTGTATTTGTTATCCTCTTGCGGTTTATCTTTTATTGTTTTTCCCATTTGATTTATTTCATTTCCGCAAATGTTTTCATGTTCTTCTGTATAACTGTTTTGTTTTGTGCCTGATCGACATACACTATTTTAAATATAGTTGATCATATAAATTGATGTACAAGAATCAACTGATAGTTAATTGCTATTACTAAAGGTACACAGTTGATGATATAAAACACTATTTCTGGTGCACTGCACTTATATTATAGAGTGAACCAGCAACTTATAGCTGTTATTATATAAGGATTTATACAAGACCTTTGTAAGGCTTGTTTCCCACAGTGATTGGGATAGTTAAGTACTATTTTCCACAGGTTACAAAAGTTATCATACAAGGTCTTTGATTAAGACTAAGAAAGTGAATTTATTTACTTTTGCAAATTACTGATCTTATTAGACAAGATGTCTACATTAGATTATTTTATCACACAAGGCAGGGCTCTTGATAAGACTGGTCAGCAATTAAAAGAATGGGCAGTTGCTCAATATGACAAAGCATTAGCTGCTGAAGAAAGAAAAGCATTGATGGAGGAGAAAAGATTAGAAGCTGAGGAAAAAAAATTACAAAGAGAGTATGAACAAAAGAAATTGCAGATACAGACTGATGAAAAAAGATTCCAGATGGAAATGGAAAAAGAGAAAAGAAAAGATGAAGCTGCTGCAGAAGAGAAAAAAAGAGAACATGAACACAAAAAAGAACTTTTAGCATTTGAGTTAGAAAAGTTAAAGTTAACAAACATAAGTAATGTTAATCAAGCATCTGGTGGTAATGGTAAACCCTTTACTTACAAGGTCAAGGTACCAGCGTTCAACCCTTCCAGTGATGACATAACATTCTGGCTAAATAGATTTGAACGCTCTTGTCGAGCCCATAATGTGGACAAATCACAATATGCTAACCAGTTATCAGAAAATCTGAAAGGTGATTCTCTGACTAGTTTAAGTTTGGTTGAAGAGGCTGACAAAGATAACTATGATGTTATTAGGGCAGCCTTATTAAAGAAGTATCAGTTGTCTGAAGAGGGTTATCGGAAGTTGTTTAAGACAATGGTGCCTGAGGCAGGTGTAGAATTCTCAGAATTCATTGCAAGGACACGTCTTACATTTGATCGTTGGATTGAGCTATCCAAAACAGAAAAGACTTATGAAGCACTTATGGACTTGATACTCAGAGACAAGATTATGTCAAGTATAAATAAACCTTTCCTCGAATTCTTACATGAGCGTAAACCTAAGTCTCTAAAAGAAATGGAACAGTATTGTACCCAATACGTCACTGCACATCCGGACGTAGCTATTAGCAACAGTAAGGTTAAAGAAGGTATGCCAGTTGCTTCTGCAACACCATACAACCCTAATCACTCTCACAAATTCCAAGGACCTCAAAATAGGTTTAATAAAAAAAGGTAACTATTACAGTTATCAGAACCAAGGTAACCAATCATTTCAGGGTTCTTCTTCGAATACCTGGAGAAGAGCTGACAGCCCTCGATTCAGGGGTGGTCATAATTACAGGAACTTTCGCAAAGGAAGTCATTCTAGAAAATATCCAAGTTTTCCTTCATGGAGACAACAAGATCATAATTACAGAGATACTCATTATAATGAATATGATGATAGTAACCAAAGGAGCTATGATTCAAACCCGAGTAGGGGTTATAATAGTGGAAACAATGATAAGTACAGAGGCAATAATAACAGAGGTAGAGCACAATTCAAAAAACATAAAGCTCATTACCAGGCGAACTCTGCACAGCAAGAGTCCCACGAAGCCTATAAACAAAATAAAGATAATGATGACTCTAATAATATGGCATGTGCCGCTTTTGATTTTGGGAGAGCATCTCAGTGCCCCCAATGCAAAACATTATTTGAGCCAACCACAGTGTCTACTTTAAGCTGTGGGCATCCTCTTCCCGCTCTTCCTGCGTCAATCGCGCATGATGGGAGAGGTTCTCTTGTCTTACACAAAGGTTTAGTAAATGACAATCCAGTCTCAGTACTTTTTGATTCTGGATGCACAACTATTGGGGTTAGGCAGTCACTCATAGATCCTTCTCATTCTACAGGCAAAGTAGTCAAATGCGCAACATTTGGCGGCACCATAGAGAAATACTCTACCGCTATCATTAGGATTGCTACTCCTTTCTTCACAGGAGATGTACACGCATGTCTTTTGCCGAATCCGATCGCTGATCTTATCATCGGTCGCATTCACGGAGTCAAAGAATGCACTCCGGAGCAAATTTCCGTTTGGGAAAATCAAAATATGCAATCTGCTAATGCGGTAGTCACTAGAGCTCAAGCTCTCAATATGCCTGAAACTTCATCTGTTGAAGATAATGAAGTGCATAACCAAGATGATCCCTTGGTAATTTCTCGTGACTCGTTTATAAAACAACAAGAAGAAGATCCGACTCTTAAGAAATTCTTCACTCTTGTAACGAAAGGTGATCCGAATAAAGATTCAAATTGTAAATCTTGGATTACAATGAAGAATGGCGTACTTGTACGTATGGTGCAAGACTCCACTAAGTCAAGTCATTCTCAGATTCTTGTACCCAAGAATTTGAGAGTTAAGATCTTACAACATGCACACGACTCTCAGTGTGCTGGTCACATGGGTTTTTCCCGTACAAAGTCAAGAGTTCTTGCGGCTTTCTTTTGGCCTTTTGTGAACAAGGACATACGGATCTATTGTCGATCCTGTAAAGTATGTCAAGAAGTCAAATCCAAAGGTCCTCGTCATGCTGCGCCTATTCAGGCTGCAGATATTCCTATTCGTCCATTCCAGAAAATGGCGATAGACATAATTGGTCCATTCAAGATCAAATCTGCTAGAGGACATCAGTTTATCTTAACGTGTGTAGACAAACATTTGCAGAAGCTCTTTGGTCTTATAAATTTTCTCGGATGGGATTCCACGGAGAATAAAATTATCAGTGTGATCATTGGCACCCAACTGATATCGGATACCTTGTTCATGTTTCAAGTAATGTTACTCTACAGATAGTGAGTTCTTTGAGTAGCATCTATCATCCTATGTCCTATGGGAT